>JAWWES010000024.1:17762838-17776932 GCA_035583135.1 Lophotriccus pileatus | reverse complement strand
AAAGAAAAGAAAAGAAAAGAAAAGAAAAGAAAAGAAAAGAAAAGAAAAGAAAAGAAAAGAAAAGAGAAAAGAAAAGAGAAAAGAAAAGAGAAAAGAAAAGAGAAAAGAAAAGAGAAAAGAAAAGAGAAAAGAAAAGAAAAGAGAAAAGAAAAGAGAAAAGAAAAGAAAAGAGAAAAGAAAAGAGAAAAGAAAAGAGAAAAGAAAAAAGTTTTTCAGGCTTCCCAAAGGGACATTTGTCAATTCTTCCAGTCACTGGGTAGGGATTCCAGATTACATCCCAACTCAAACTGCTGCAAGGATATCACATACTGTATTTTTTTCCGTATTCTCCTTTAAAACAGCAGTGCACAGATGGATCAATGTGTAATGAATATGAGATTCAGACATTTCACAAGACATAAAGCTTTCGAGCTGCTGCCCTTTCAGAGAACTATAATCTCCTGACAGGCTTGTGTTTGGTCTGAATCCATGTTCCTGGACAACTCCAGGAGCAGTTTCTATCGTTCAGTAAATTGGTTTAAGTGTAGACAAAACAGAATCATTTATTTCTTTGTGAAACCTTCATTGAGCTGAACTCAGCGTTAGTCTACAATGCTTTCAGGCACATGGTGGGATTTTGGGGTTGTCCTGTGCAGGGTCAGGAGCTGGAATTGATGATGCTGTGGGTCCCTTCCAGCTCAGGATATTCTATGTATTTGATTCTGTAATTGGTTACTGCAGGCTATGCAAAACCATCAAATCCATTTCAAGTGTAATTACTCCCCACTTTACCAAGGCAAAAATCCAACTTAATTTGTCCATTTTCCAATGTTTAGGACTCTTAAAAAGGATATCTACCAATAAACCAAAGGTCTTCTTGGCAGCAATTTATGATATACTAATTTTAAAAGGAAAGAGAATTATTTATACAACTGCTCAAATAAAGACTACCAAAAATGTAGAGGACCTTTACAATGTGTTTGAAAAGCTGGGTTACATGATATTCACTGACTTTGATTTATTCTCCTTGTGTAAATCAGGGCAAAACCTTCCAGGAAAACAATCCTTAAAACCTAGGGAAAGTAGCGACCAATGAATAAAATACTGTGCTGTGGGAAAACACAAACATATTTTCCCAGGCTGTGCTACTGAGCTTTTCAGACTGTCTCAGAATCTCAGCTGTGTCATACCTCCCCTAGGGAAAAGAAACATTTTAAGTGCACTATCAAAATAATAACAATTTAAAAAAAGGAAAAAAAAAATGTCTGATGACACATCTCCCCTCTTGCTAAAAACTGTAAAAATCCTATTTTTTAAATTCCTTTCCCACCAAATAAAATAAAATATGAGGGTATTCTACATTCATGTCTGAAAAAAAAAAGTCTAAACTAAATAGTAATTTTGTAAAGCATCATTCATTGTTTATATTGTCCCAAAGTATTCCACCATGGCCAGTTATGTGAAGTAACAGCAATAAATAACATTTTCTTAGATTAAAAAAAACAAATGTCTCTCCTTTATCTTTTCATGCCTAAACTGAACACCTGCTGAATCAAGAGTCACAGATTCAAAATTCAGCAAGAAAGCAATAAAAAGATTCCCAATTCTATATAAAGGATTAAAGGACCATAATCCAAGAGCTGAGCATGGCTTTGTGCTCCTTCTGCTGCTGAATGGAAAAGGAAGGAGGAAGGGGCTTCAAGGAAAGTAGCCAAAGGAAACTGCAGCAAATGTAAAAAGCATGTCAAGGCTATATTTAGAGGAAGACATTCTTCCTACATTTGCCAAGCTGTTCACGTCATTTCACACAGCATGTTTTATCCAGCTTTATAAGTCTAGGAGAGGGAGCAGGAGGGGGACAAAAAAAATAAAAAGAAAACTGGATCAGTTGCCAGAAATGGAAATCTTGCATTTCTGGAGACAAGCGAGTATTTTAAGCATGTGAATTCAAGAGTACTTTCCAAAGTGGGGAAAAAAGGGGAGAAGAAAGGAGAGGGCCAGGCAGGGTGTTAAAGCTTTGCACAGACATCACAGAAGGACTCTGCAGAATATGGTATTATCAGCAACATGAGTTTGCCTCCAAAAGTCCCTTTCAAGCCAGGCTCATAAGCCTCAGCTCCAGCACTAAAAATACTAAAATGTGTGAATTTCACTAAGTTCGAGTCTTCAGCTGGTATAAACTAGACTTGTCCATGCTCCTGTGGATTGGAGACATCAGTTATATAAGCAATTACATATTTCTCCTGTACGACGAGGTAAACAACCGCTCAAGATGAATGAAATAAACACCGAACACAGAGGTGGAAACAGTAACAAAAATACCCCCTTTTGATAAGAATATTGTGATTTTTTTTTCTTAGCATATGTCACAAGGTGCAGGATTTGCAAAAAAAGAAATGTCAGGGTACAAAAAAAAGTCTCAGTACCAGATGTAACGGTATCAGGAACAAAGCACATGGAAATTTCCTGTCGGTGACCTTCTGGAGAGTGGTGATGGAATTGATTTGAGACAGAGATTGATTTAAGGACTGGCTTTACTTAAACTTACACAGATGACTTCCATAAAAAGTTTTTACCTTCATTCCCTTCTCCAGGTGGCTGATAAAACGAAAGCCCCAGAGATATGATGGCTGCAATTTCCAAGATTATAAGAGTCACATCCTGCAACGCTTCCCAGACTAGCTGTATGAATGTTTTTGGCTTCTTTGGAGGTATAAAATTTTTTCCAAAAATAAGCTTTCTTTTTTCTAGGTCCGCAGCAGTGCCGGCTAATCCTGTAAATAAAACAAAGGAAATTAAATTAAAATTGCAGTGAAATAGCAAGTGCCCACGATATCTGCATTCCTATAAATTACTTCTTTAAGGAAAGCTACAAACTGTGTCCCCTATGGCTTATCAACAAACAGGTAGATATTCCACTTAAATTTTGCTTTTGCAAATGGTGATTTGTCCTTACGTTCTGAACAGAATTCTCATGGGCTCCTTTTAATACAAATTCCAGGTTTAATGATAAAAAAGTCTTTGGATCAGGAGATTTATTTTAATAAGACCTATGTACATAGATACATGTGCACATGTAAGCAGTGACTACTGAAAATAGATCATAAAGCACAAAGAAATGATGTTTGGGATGAAGCTGGAATAGCTGTTGGCAGCTTTTGGAAATACCAGTAGAAGATGACACTTTGTTCTGAACGCAGATCGATGAACTCAAAGTATAAATCAATAAAACACGTCTTGTGCTGCTTCAAAGCAACCTCTCTGGCTGCACATGGACTGCAACTCATCACCAAAATGAACTGAATCACGTTTTTGTCACGTGAAAAAAGATAAAATGACAGGTTCTCTATGCACAGACAGGGAAAAAGGAATGGTATGGTTGCTTAAATTGATATAAACATGCACATAGTTTGAATGATGCTTCAATTTAAGATCATTTCACTTTAAGGATACAGGATAGGAATGGTTAGTTGTGCTGAACAACCCACTTGGGTGGACATTTTTGTTCCTATTTTTTTCATTATATTAAAGTATGTGACCTATCTAGTGACCTTCCAGAAAAACAAAACAAAACAAAACAAAAGAGGAAAAAAAGACTTTCAAATCCATGTATCTGTCTCAGCAGCATAAAATACTGCAATAAGCATTACATATATCTGCCAAATAATACCTGATATCATAGAACTTTTAGGTTGAAAAAGACCTTTAAAATCACCAAATCCAACTGTTCACCCAACCCTGCCAAGGCCACCACTAAACCATGTCCCCAGAGTGCCACAATCGCAGGTCTTTTAAATCCCTCCAGGGATGATGACTCCACCACCTCCCTGGGCAGCCTGTTCCAATAGTGGACAACCCTTCCCATGAAGAAATTTTTCCTAATATTGAATTTAAACCTCCCAGGGTATAACTTTGGGCCGTTTCCTCTTGTCCCATTGCTTGTTGCCTGGGAGAAGAGACCGGCCCAGCAGGAGCATTTACAAAACTCTAGGTTTTGAATGTGATAAAAATGTAAAGTTGTTTATGTTTATTCACCCTTGCAGAAGTTCAGGGCTCGTCTCTGAGGAACACAAAGGTGCCTACAGAAGAGCAAGAGGAAACCATGGAACCCCACACTGGAAGGATTGCTCAGCTCAGGCAGTTCAGGACGAGTCCTTGCCTGTTCCAAAGCCTATCACCACCCATGGGGCGCATCAGGAATGGGAAGCCCTGGAAACACCACCTTCCAGACGTCAAGGAGCACCAATCAGGCTCCTGAAGTGCTGAGAGTCCCCCCAGCGTGTCTGGGTCGCCCAGGCCCGGCCCCCAGCAGTGTCCTTGTGCCAGTCAGTCCCCTCTCAGATGACAGCTCCGGGCCCAAGCGCTGTTTCCGCACGATGAAAGTGATGCTTTTCTGGCCATATCAGTCCTGCCGCAGTCCAGGCGGATGGTGACTCACCTTTCACTCCAGGTGTATAATTACAGCTGCTGTGGAGCTTCTGGCTCTTGGTTAACTCATCAAACTTTCAGCTTCTGAGAAACACAACCCTTCTCCCCCAGATAAAGGCACGCTGTAGTTATTATTACCTCACTTCATTTAATTTTCAGTACCTAGTGCTCAGTGACACCGTGACAGCTTCCAGCCGTCATGAAGTGTGTCTGTGTTCTCTCCCACGGTTCAAACAATAGCATGTCAAACCTCTCCACTCCTCTGAGAGCTCCCAGTCAGCTTCCAAGGCAGGGTAAACCCTTTCCCCTGAGGAACTGCAGGCTCTGAGCCACGGGATAGCTGCCTTTTGATGACCCAACACAGGTCACCGAAGTTAGGGCAGCACACGGGAGAGAGCAGGGCAGTCACTTACTGCTGATGGGATCTGACATGGGGACAAGCCTTCAGCAAAAAACAAACAAGTGCAGTTTGATCAGCTGTAAAGCCCCTCAATGCAAGAAGGATTTTCACTAAAAGTCAAAGAATCATAGAATCGTTAAGGTTGGTTGATCTAAGATCATTGAATCTGACCATTAACCCAACACTGCCAAGTCTACCACGAAACCACGTCCCCAAGCATCACATTTGCAATTTTTTTTTAACAATTCCAGGGATGGTGACTCCACCACTTCCCTGGGGAACCTGTTCCAGTGCTTCACAGCTCTTTCCGTGAAGAAATTTTCCCTGATATCCAACCTGAACCTCCCCTCGTACAACTTGAGGCCGTTTCTTCTTGTCCTGTCCCTATTTCCTTGGGAGCAGGTCTCGACCCCCACTGTCTCCAGCCTCTTCTCAGGGAGTTGTAGACAGTGAGAAGGTCCCCCCTGAGCCTCCTTTTCTCCAGGCTGAGCCCCCCCAGCTCCCTCGGCCACTCCTCATACGACCTGTAAAAAGGGCACACACAATTTGCACTATGCCCCCAAAACACAACCTGCTCCTATACAGAGCTGACTTCATCCTGAAAGAAAAATTCCATGGGCAGCACGGACAGTTGTGGGGGCAGCAATTCTCATCTCATGCATCTTCAAGCAGCGACACAAAACCCCGAAACAGAAGGAACTGTAAAGCACATTTGAGAATGGAAGGAAGAGACGTCTGAGAAATGCCTGTTTTCCACCACAGAACATATGTGCTCAGTGGTGGGCCGGCTCCAGCAGGTCAGCACCTGACTGGGGACTCACCAGCATGGACGGGATGGCTGGAATGGTACAGGAAATAATTGCTCCAGCATTATTCAACAGTCCTCATCACATTTACCGAGACATAACGAATTCATGGCTTTGACATTACGCCTTATACCTCGTTGTCGGGAGGGAAGGCAAAGCACACATCTCCTGTCCTGTGTTTATAAGGCCTGTATAAATACACCTACATCCTGAGAAGCCTCCAAAGCAAAAAAGAGGCATGGAAACTCAAATTGCTGCTTTTTCTCTGAGACAAAAATTCTTCATTTAGATGCCATAAGGCTGAGGATTAAACTGAGTTTAAAGTATCCATGGTCATCATTTTCCAGTCCACATAATCCATGTTGGAATCCAGACATAAATTTTACCTTACTCTTTCATTTTTCATAACAAATATTATCTTCCTTAGGAACCACAAATAGACAAGAGGAAATTATGCATGTGATTTTACTCTTTCCTGTAAGTCTACGTCTTGGGGAAATTACTCACCCAGTCTCATCTAAAAAACAGAGTATATTCATCTTTAATAATGAAATTTATCTCCTTGTAAATCATTTACAAATCCTAGAAAACTAAATTCAAGGTTCAGTTCAAACCAAGCACTTTCCCTTCTCCAGAGGCCTGGCCAACACTCAAAATCCCATTCAGTAAAATTTTGGGGCTTTTTTTTTTCCTCCCACTGAGAGCCAGAAACAAACTCCCAAATTGAGAGAGAGAAAGAGAAAGGGGAGAATGAAGAAATCTACAGACCATGTGATGAAATCAGATCATAACAGCTCTAAGCATTACTGTAGAGACAGGGTCAGAAAGGGTCACAATCACAGAAGATCCTGAGGTGGGACACACAAAGATCATCCAGTCCAACTCCTGGCCCTGCGCAGACACCCCAACAATCCCACCCTGTCCCTCAGAGTGTTGTCCAAACCCTCCTGGAGCTCTGGCAGCCTTGGGGCCGTGCCCACTGCCCTGGGGAGCCTGGGCAGTGCCAACCACCCTCTGGGGGAAGAGCCTTTCCCTGAGATCCAACCTGAGCCTGCCCTGACACAGCTCCAACTGTTCCCTGGGGTCCTGTCCCTGATCCCCACAGAGCAGAGATCAGTCCTGCCCCTCCTGCGGGGACAAAGTTCCACAGGGAGATGCAGCTCCTGGAAACGGGACTGAAAAACTTCCATAAATTCAATTCACGTTGTTATTGCTGACAGAACACACAAGATAAAGAACAAACATTCTTTATCTTCCCCAAGCATCCTGCTTTATTCAGAAATGAGAAATAGTCCTAAAGGTGCTCCGAGCAAGCCTGGGTTGCTGGGGAGGATTAGAGGTGGCTGGGGCTGCCCGTGGCCCTGGCAGAGCTGCAGGAGCTGCTCCGACAGGCACCACAGATGGCAAACACGTCAATTAGCACAGCAAGGGCTGGACAGGGACATCTGTCCTCACCAGTACTGTCGACCAGGAGATGGCCTTCCTGCTGCTAGACTGGTTTATGTTGGTTTGTTTTTTTTTTCAGATTGCACACACTGACTTCATCACTGTTCCTGAATATTGTATTTTTATTTCTCCTGGCTTGCCCCCAGGAGTCCTGTGACAATGAGAGCACTGCAAATAAAAGTAATTTAAAATATCATTTCTATATGGAGATATAGAACATCTAAGGGACTGAAAAAGAACCAGTGAGGATTAAAAAACATGAATGGAAATACCAGTTCAATATGACTTCAGACTTCACACGTTACCGGCACAAGCATCAGCCTGTGCCAGTTTTATATTCTGTATGACCCATCTTATATTCTTTATGACAATAAGTCACAGACTGGCAGGATTTATGTTCATTTCTCCATACAAGCAGGCCTATTTTATTTTTTAAGTGCTTTTCTAGGTCAAAGCTGTGCAATGTTGCTTGATCAAAATGTTCTACAATGGATGTGTGGATTTGGGTTAAATTTATACACAAATCTTATACACACATTCAAGAAATACTGTGAAAATTTATTACTGATGCTTCCAGCACCTGAGTAATTTCTTAAGGTTTCAGTTCCCTAAACTTTTCCCCAAAATTTATTTGAAATTTGTGGTCGAATGGAAGTGATTGCATAGAAAACATTTTCTACAACGTTGTGCAGTGTATTGGATGCATTTATGATTTAATCTGGCATTTTTGCTTTTTTGGGAAGCAGAAGAAGAACAAAAAAACTGGAGAAATGCCACTTCATGAATTTTCTCTGTTCCTTATCTACATCTGTCAGTTACTGCACGCTGAACACAAAGCCATCGTTTCAATTAATGCCTGGAAAATTGTATTTCTCTGACAGCCATCTCCACTGCAACCAAATGGAGCATGACAAACAGAGAATGATTTTGATGCTGCAAAAATAGCAAAAGCACAGCACTACTAAAGCAACAATGAAAAAAAATGTATAAACCTTCCAACAGAATGTTTCAAATTGGCTTAAATTATGAGCTGAAGGCTGGAGAATTTACATTTGCACTAATTGTGCAAATATACCATTCATTGCTTATTAACTTTCTTCTATACATTTGCTGATTCATTCAGAAAAGTAGGTAAAGATTTCAGAGAGCAAAACATGCCAACAATGTAATTTAAAAATCACAGCACAGTGACTTCAAAAGCAAAGTTTGTTCAGCACAGAAAGGGAAGGCTGTGGAAAGGGAGGCAGAGGAAAGTCAACTAATTTGGTTAGTGAACTAACCAAATACAGAACAACAATTCCATGTGACATCCCTGAACTCTTCCTCTGAGAACTCAGACCTATATTTTATCACCAAATCATCCCAACCTCAAACTCTGTTCTCCAATGATGAGCACTCCCACAGTCATATTAGCCAGGTCTTCACAGAAACTGAAGAGCAAACCACTGCAAAGTATGACCTCAACAGTTACTCCATTTCCTTTGCCATTTTTATCCCAGTTCCATTTTTTTTCCATTTAACTCTGAAACAGCCCCTACCATCCCTGCTGCTACATAAAGATTCAGTATAACCTGATTCTCACATCTTCATAATGTGAATTACAAATATTAGCCCAGTTACTGCTGTTGTAATGTGGGAAATCCAAACCCACGGTCCCATTCACCATTTTTAGTGGGATTTTACACTCTGGATTTGGAAGCAGATTTCTGTGCACTGTTCTGCTTTTCTCTGTCCAACAAGCTAGAAGTGACAGCAGGGCTTTTTTCTTCCACTTCTGTGTAAGAAGTATTACGCATGTAGTGATAATACAGAGCTGAAAGAGCTGAAAATGTCGCATTTTCAATTCAAATCAATAGCTAGGAACTAACAGATTTGCTTTCTGAGGTCTGCCTTAGGAAGCTGTCGCTACCTAAGAAATTGGGGAAGGCAAAGAGACACACACAGTAAACTGGGATCACTGTTATGGTTTTGATCAAACGCTGAGGAAGGTCTATTTTGTCCTGTGTGTGTAATGATGTCATCAGGCGCACCATGATGTAATCCAACATCAGCCTTCTTTAAGTCATGAATTCTTCATGACCCTTGTTTATCCAAGTAAAGAAACACCTGCTTTGGTACAAAGGGTGCCACAAAAAACACACGTTGCATTAAACTGACACAAGAGGACTATTTTCCAAGTACAGCAAACACCAGGGATGTGAAACTATTCACAGTGTGAAATATTCACACCTGGGATGGATGCCTTCGTGATCTCCCAGTTTTACCACGTACTTGGCCTGAAAAAGATTCCTGATGCAGTGCATTGAAATTCTGCTCAGGTCATATTAAAATAAAGTCGTTTGAGAGAATGCTGTCCATCAATAAAAGAGGGTTTAATTAGAGCATTTATTAATTCCAGCAAGGTGAATTGGAATTTCACCAGTGAATGAATCTCAATGAATAATAATTTCCTTCTAATCTTGGGACAACAAAGCTGTCTGTGAGTGTAATGAATCTCATTACTTGTTTTCATTAATATCACTTGCACACTTTTTTTTTTACATAAACTTTAAGAAATTTGTCCAAAAACTAAAAGCCTTTGGCATTACAAATCATGTAGCACATGTCCTGTAAGCTTTAAGCTGCTGCTGCAAGTATTCCTATGAGCCTACTTAGAACCTCCTTGAGTCAAATGCTTTGCAGCCAGATTTAAACAGCCAACAGACAGAAGGGAGGAGCACAGAAAGAGGAAATTAATTGCCTCCCCCCTCCATTTCCTCATTAATCATCCTCCCTCTCACATCTTACAGCAACAACTGGCCCAGCCACCATGTCCTGCCCTCTGGAGCTCTGCCACTCCACAGGGCAGGGATCACACCTCAGCACCTGGGAAGAAACAAGCTGACTACAAAACCCCTCTTATAACTCACACAAAGTACAGAAATACCTCTTGAATCCCATGGCTTCTTTAAAAATGAAATAACTGAAGAACCTAACAATTGTTCTTACAGACTGAATGTCTCACGTAAATCTTGGCAGCAGATACGTAACAACTTGCACTTCTGCAATCAGTTTCCATCTCTCAAGCTCTTTGTAGCTGTAGAAATGCTAGAAAACCTCATCTCAAGTCCACAAGGCAGGGAAAGGCTGAGGTTCTTGCCCTGGACAGGTTGGTGGCAGTTCTGGGGAGTAAATCCACGTCTCCTGGCATTCCTGATTGACACTCAGCGGCGAGATACCAGGCAGGGTTTATCACTGCCCAGAAGAAACAAGTGCTCCATGACATGTTCCATTCACTTCCCCATCTAGCCATTTTGGGTTCATCTCTTCTATCACCTCCTGATTTATTTTTCAAGTAGAATTGCTCTGAAATGAAGCTATTCACCAGGAACAAATAGTTTACATAAGATGACTAATAACAGCAGACCCAGAAATGGTTCTCAATAGTGACTGTAACATAGCCCCGGAAAAAGGCCACTCATCTGAAAGACATGCTATGATTTCATAATAATCTAATGACTGGACTTATGTGCAGTGCATGAACATCAGCCAGGACTGGGGCAAGAGACAAGTCATCAAACATTACAGACAAGACATGCATTGTAACAGAAAACTAATATTTTTCTTGACTAAACAGAGAACAAAAAAGTTTCCTGCAAAGGCTGATGAAACATTCAATGAGAGATTAAGGTCCATGGTTAAAGAAAGAGGAATCAGGATTCCTTTCTTACAGAAGTACTGCTGTCAGTGGGAGTATGTGGCTGTTGAGAGGGAAGAGAATTATCCCACCAGAAATCATTACTTCAGCTCTTATTCCATTTGATAATGATCAAACCATTTCCATATGACTCACCTCGGGTACCTCAGGCTCCTGGAGATGCTTTTCTTTTGTTCTATCATGATGTAGTGTCACGTACAATAAAGTCATCACAGATCCTAGGCAGCAATACTAATAAATACTCTGAATCCAGTATGTATTTCCACCATCCAGCTCCCACTCATCACCAACCACAGCATAAAAAGTCATTAAAAATTCCTAGTTATATTAGATAAATAAACAAGAGTGCAGACCTTCATCTGGCACTAAGAGACAGGTAACCTAAAGGCTGTGGAAGGGCTTTACTGCAGCCAAGCCAACCACTCCAAGCCAGTGGGATACCCCACAGACACTGGATACTTCAGGTTTATTCAGTATCACATATTCCCAGTTTTCTAATGGTATTGCAGCTTCTTAGAAGAAATGGAGAGACAATGGGGGAATGCAGCTGTATCTTTTCCCCAGCTCCCCTTTCCAGATAGTCAAACCCTTAAAACAGTTTCTTCAAACATCTTTTTTGCTTAATAAAAGAAAGCCAGGATTTCCTTCCCAGAGAAGGTAACATTAGGATTTAGAGTGGACTGTACAAACAACCCCTGCACAGGTTTATGGGTTACCCACACAGCTCTGATTTCCTATAGAAAGACAGATATGTAAGATGGGACCATTTCAATGGCAGTCACTAGGAGGATGAAGGAAATAGCATCAAAAACTTGCTGTTACAATGCTGACTTATAACAATGTGAATGTTCCAGATAACATGAAAGCTTTTTCTTCTCCCTAATGTTTAAATTAAATCAAGCATCCCTGGCTATATCTCAAGCCACACTTGCTGGCTATTCTGTGGGATCAGGCTTGGAAAGCACTAACACGTCAATCAGGTAATGGCAAAGAGCAACCGTGTAATTTATACAGAAGAGATCCAAGGTCAAGGAATAAATAAGTACACAATAAAGTCAAAGTGGAGAGCACTCCTTAATTAACATACCTTCATAAGCACTCACCACCATTCTCCATGGACCCTCCAAAAAATTCACCATTTCATACGTATTGCCAATGGCAACTACAGGGGATGGGGGAGGAAGACCCTGAAATCAATCTGTGAATCCCTGTTCCCAAACCACAGCTTGTTGCTGGCAAGCAAACCCCTCTCCAGCTGCTAGAGAGGCAGCTACTGTGTGGATACAGCACAGCCTGGGGAAATGTAAGTGTCCCAGTGGAAACACTTCCATCAGTCATGGCCCATAGGGAGCTCCATGTCTGCAGGAGGGTGTCTGCCAGCTGGAGCTGCCTGTGTGCTGGTGCTCCTCTGAGCCCTGGAGATGTGCAGCCAGACAGGTGAGCACCACCAAACCAGAGGGCACATGGCAGAGCAGGGAATACCACAGGGATCCCTGTGCATGGGATCCTACCCTAGCAGAAGAGAGAGAAAGAAAGGGCAAGTCCCCATGTCCACCGGTGGATACCACCAATGTGACCACCAGCACTGAGCCTGGGCGCTCCTGGTGAGCAACCCTGAACAAAGAAAAGCCAATTACAGAAACTGCTGCTGGACTGTCAGCTCTCTAGGGGTGAAAAAAAACCTCCTCACCTTTGATTTTTCCCATTCCTTATCACAGTTTTGGGAGTTACTTCATGTCACTCAAAGTTATGCAAGTGCAATGTTATGTTCAAAGGACGTCGGTGTCAGTGAAACATCCCAGAAGCTGCAGCCACCTGACTAATTCAATACAGCTCAAGAGGTCCCAGGGGCAGCCCCAGCTGCCTTCTCACACCATGATGTGCTTTCAGGGTGATGTGGCCTGGGTTCCCTAACAACTCCTCATGATTTTGTGTTCAGTTCCACAGAGCCTGTCCACTCAGGATGACAGCCACAGCAAACTGAGAAAGCAACTGCCCAAGGAATAAAGCACATGAAACTGGGAAATCATGGCCTTGAGTGAGGAAAATATTATGCAAGACACACTAGACAGAGTTCTAAGTCCAGCATGAGGCTCTCATGCAGTATCCTGAAAGTCCCTCTTTCACGAGAGAAAGTACATCCTCTTACATGAAGCATGTTTACTATTATTATTTGCTGCTGCAATCACCACAGTTTCTTTAGCATCAGCAGTTCCAGGGGTCTGGAGTTCATATTTATTTGATGAAGCCTATTGGAAAGGTTAAAAGTAACACAGCATAACAACATATGCTCTCACAATAACAACAGCATGGGAAAGAGGTTTCTCTATACGAGGCCCAGAATGTGTAGGGTAAGTAGCTGATTCCTAATATAGATGCTTTAATCTTTAACGTGAAAATATGTAACAGAAGAAGAAATCTTATATTCTGAAGAAACATGGTTTTGGGATGTCTATAAGGGAGTCAAAATGAAATACCAAAACCCACTTTGCCCAGCCGGCTTCAGTAGCATGATTCTTTCACACCCTCACTTAAAAAAAACCAACAAATAAACCAGATAGCAATGAGCAGCATTTTTCTGAGGTGTTACCTCTAAGTGCTGCTCCTTGGCAACTCTTAATTTCGTTGCTCTCTGTTACTGTCACCCATTTTTCCTGTGAGTAATGTCATCTTGTCAGCTGCACGGTGCTGTATTCACTCCAAGCTCTGCAGAGGCAGATTACTGGCTCTGATGCACCTCACACTGCTGTGTGTTCAGGAGAGCGTTCAAGGTAGTTTTAAGAAGTGAGAACACCAAAGAAAACACGGTGCTGTGACCGTTATGCCATCTGTGAGCAGCATGAGGTGCTAGTCACTCCTGCAAGTGGCAGTGACGTCACTCACAACCACAATACCCAACTTGTGGGGATACAGAAAGATAAGAAGATGCTCTTAGAGAATCCAGTGGATTTCAGCCCACTGCTCAGAAGCATTAAAGTAATTTGACCTTTGAAACACCTAACATAGAACACACACTGTTACCTGTGTAACACTCTTATAGTCGTTATTACCCACTTGCTCTTTCCTCTTGTTGATGATGTGTGGCTTCAGCTCCCACTTTCCTCCTGAGATAAGGAGGTGCCTGTCTCCAGTAGCACCTTGGAGCAGCATCAGGGGAAAGTGGTCTCACCAAACTCAGACTAAGAGATTTATCTATTCTCAGGGGTGGATTTATTCTGGAACATCTCTTCCTGATTAACCAGTATGGATTAACTCTTTGTGTGGATCTTCTTACTTTGGATTAAGAGGCCTTTTCCCAGGATGAAACAAAGTGAGGAATTAATGGGCTGGAAGTCAAA
>JAWWES010000024.1:17712465-17760507 GCA_035583135.1 Lophotriccus pileatus | reverse complement strand
TTTGACTTCCAGCCCATTAATTCCTCACTTTGTTTCATCCTGGGAAAAGGCCTCTTAATCCAAAGTAAGAAGATCCATACAAAGAGTTAATCCATACTGGTTAATCAGGAAGAGATGTTCCAGAATAAATCCACCCCTGAGAATAGATAAATCCCTTAGTCTGAGTTTGCTGAGACCACTTTCCCCTCAGCATCTCCAAGCTGCTCCTGGAGACAGGCACCTCCTCATCCCACAGCTATGGCATGAGGAAAGTGGGAGCTGAAGCCAATCATCATCAAGAGAACACAATAATTAATGTTGCCAAATTAGAAACAAATTCCTGCAAGTAAAGAGAAACAAAAAAGACCCAGAATCAAAAAGAGGTTAAAAAAGTAAGTAAACGCAACATTCTTATATGAATTATAAGAAAAGGGAGCAGAATTCGACGCACTCAAATACTTTTATCATGTAACACAGAGGCATAGATTTAGATAACAACTACTTAGGGAATTAATTACATACTTTCCACCAGAAGAGATTGAAAAATGAAGTTATGCTCACCCCAAGGAAAGGAGCACTTAAAACATTCTCCTGCTTTAACCTAGAGGTGTTCATTCGTCTCATTAATATCTTTAATTGAAAAGTCTATTTTGATTTTTCAAATGTTTCTCTTTCAGGAGGAGAACGGGCTTTTCTTTGCACAGTTCCTTGCCTTGTCAGGTTATTTTTCTTGCACGGTTCCTGCCTCACACAAAATGTTTTGGGGAAAATCAGTCCAAATTCATGGTAAGGTCGTTGTCCAAAATCTTATGCAAATTACTACAAGCCAACTGCTGTACAAATATTATGAAACAGAAGTCTCCCCAAGTCCTTTTCAATGGCTGCTGAACACAGCATGATCAGTGACTTTCTATTTTTACTGAAGCTCATGTTCCAAGTTGGTAGAATAGAAGACATTGGAATAAGTCTTTCTGAAATAGCAAAAAAAAAAAAGATTCCTTTCCCAAGAAAAACGTTTTGGGAATCTGGCAGTCTTCCTAAAACCCAAAATGTTCCAGAAACACAGACTAGGATTCAAAAGCACTTTGTCATGTGTACAGCCCTCTTGCTTATAGCTGCATTGCAGCATTCTCCTCAGGACTCTGAAAGGATAAAATGACCCAGTGCCTGCTCTGTTCCATCATTATTCATTAATGAAGGGACCGGGCCTAGAGGATTGTCATTGCAGGCTTCAAAAAAGGTTCATTAATACATCCCTCAAGCACCACACACGTTAACACTAAACAAGAGACCATCAGACACACTTTCCAGGTGTGCTTTAGCAGAATTTAGAGAAGGTTATCAGTTTAAATAGCACTGATAACACTACCATGCTACGAAGTCATTGTGATGGGAACAGAAAGTGCAAAGACCTTGAACCAACAGTGCTAAGGATGAAGTCATTCCTTTCAGACAGACATCTTGATTGTACATCTGTTTTCTACAGGTTATGTAAATGCTAAGCAGAGATGAGCTGCATGGCCATGCTGAAATATTCAGGATGCTAAAAGGCAGGCTTTTTTTGTTTGTGTTTGTTGCCCAATTCTGATATCCCTCTTGTTAAATGTATTTCTATTTTCTCTGTCTCCTTACATGCCTCCTGTGCCTACTGCTCTGCCTGAAGACCCTCTTAACAGATTTTTCCCCTCTTCCACAGTCCTCATTTTCCCATTCATTTTATCTCAGAGAGGCCAATGTCACTGATAAATATCAGACAGCTCTTCCCTCTGAGTTCCCACTGCTCAGCGTAGTCCTCACTGTCTCCTTCTTAATCCCTTTAGGGAACTCTCTGTGCACGGAGGCCACAACTGAGATTTAACCTTACACACCTCTTTGTGGAGGGGAGGGGTTGGTTTGTTTGCCCTTTTAAGCCAGGAGCATAAAGAGCATAAAGAAAGTAAAATTTTGGGAGATCAGCATGCAGCAATATCCATATACTGCCAGAAGTGATGTCCTCAAAGGTGACCATAGAGTACTATGGGCTTGGCAGGCTTATTTCTCCCTCATTGAAGAAAAGCCCTTGCAAGAAAACACTAGATTACTCATATTACAGGACTTTGAAAATCTTAACAAAAGTACTCTATTTGTTTAATGATCACAAAAAAAAAAGCAGACAACAAAAAAACTTCAAAAGTAATTACGTGAAACTATTAATAGCAAGTGCCGATATGTCTTTCCCTTTACTTGCTCCTTATTAGAAAAATGAACAGTCTCTGTTATTGTGGAAACAGGCTTGCAGGTCATAAAAAGACTCTAACAGCATTAATCTTTTAACTTCCTGAGCTTTGCTTGTGTCACAGCCTTTCTTTGCAATTAATCTTAGTGCATATGAAGTTCACTGCCTGCCAGCCCTCAGAGGACTGATACAGCCCAGGATGGGAAACTCAAGCTCCTTTTACACTGACCTACCAAACTCTGACCCACTAGACCTGTCTGGTAAAAGTGAGAAGGTATTACAATTTCATTCAGACTGTGATATCTGAGCAATTCATTCAACAAGAGTAGCAATTATGCCTGATCCTCTAACCTTTCACCCCACTTCTGCTCTGGACTGATGTGCCGTGAAAGGGTAATCCTTAGTCACGCTGAACTTGATCATAGTGACCCGAGATGAAAGGTGTTGGATCTTGAAAGGGATCTTTAGTTCATCCAGTTTGCTCATTTTTATAGTCTAAACTGTGAAAGCACAGGCTCTTCACTCATAGATGAATATCTACCACGCTCTTATTTACATGCAGTCAGGATGATACACACGAAGACCACTGTCTGTCCTGATAAAATCATGGGTACGAGAATGTTCCACAGTGCTTCCATGATCCCCTGTGCTCACCTGTACCAAATATTTGATCTGTAAAATGTCAGATGTTGTCTGTCACTGGTTGAAGACGACAGGTGATATTAACTGGGGCAAACCAATCAATCCAGTCCACCTAATCTGCTTTTATCTTCTCAATACACAATTAATTAAAACCAGTGTTCTACAACTAACCAAACACAGCAACTAATGCAATCAGCATCTAACCAGAGAGACAAGAGCAACTTTCTCCAAAAAGGATGCTTTGGAAGGCAGTGGATTCACTGGGTCTCCCACTGAAAATGACTTTGCTCTGCCCGTTGCAGCATCAGCACTTACTGCCTCTGGCTTCACCAGGCACAAAGCTCACCAAACCTTCTAACCCGAATCATGGAAAGGATGGCAATGCCACAGGACCTTGGGCTTCAGCAACAGCTGCCTAAGCCCCAGCAGGGCTCTGTCCATGCCCACACAGGCAAGCAGTGCTCACACCTGGGGCTCAGTCCCAGCTTAGTGGTGAAATATCGAGGAGACTGAGCTGGATACCTGCCGTCAGCACCTATTTCGAGCTGCAGTGAGGATGCAGATGTCTCTAAGACTACTTTGCTTTACAAAGACATAATTTAGAGCTTGATTCTGTTCTGAGGGCAGCAGCAGTTCTGCTCCAGGGGGAAGCAGAGGTTTCAGAGCCCAGGGATGCTGCCCAGTGCCTGGTCCTGCCACAGAAGTGCCCCTTTCCCTCCATGGATGGGCAGAGCTTGGCTTCCCAGGGCCAATATGCCACAGAAACCAGATGCAATTGGCAAGTTGTAAATCCTATTTAAAATCTTCTTACAGATTAAAAAAAAAAAAAAAAACCAATGCCTGGCTGGGGCAGTTATTAAGCTCCATGTCAGCTCCCCACTTAGAAATTCTTTTTCTTATAAAATACCTTTAAAATGTTTTCCTCTGCTCTGGCAGTCCGCTTTTGCTTTGGTTAAGTGCTCTCCCCCTGCCCCTGAACGCAGACTGCAGCTGCTGTGCTTTATGTAACGCTGTTTTCTGCAGTGTCACAGGACCTAAACACAAAATTCCAACACAAAACTGCACCTAAAGCTTTGGCTTTTGGTGATTTTAAACAGGTATCTTCCCTCCCGAAGCCTCAGCTCCTTCAAGTCGTATTCCTTGAGGCTGAAAACGGTTGAACTAGTCCTGAATCCCAGCTTGGTGAAGCTGCTGCCTTCAACACCCTTGGCTTGTCCTTGCGAGGGCTTTCTGCAGCCGTGACTCACTGCTACAGCACTGGCTGTGCTGCCACCAGACCCAGAGAGTGGCAGGGATTGAATCAGGGAGAGACACCTCTGTGTGAAAGGGACAAGAGGGATATTCCTGGGGCAGGAGGGAGGAACGCCAGGCAATCACATCAGTGCTCCTGCTCTTTAAAAACAAGAAGAGAGGCATCAACAGTTCAATTTTCCTGGCTTCCAAAGCACTTTCTCAATTCAGGTTCATTTATCTGTGGGGAAAAAAAACGGTACAGCCAAGCTTTGGCCTTACAAGCAACCACTTAGAGGGGGGGAAAGTGCACAGCAAGAAGGATTTGAATCATACAGTATTAGGGGAAAATAACAAATTGCAAACAGGCTGGTAATTAAGCTGTTTACAGGATACTTTGCTCCTCACATCCCACATCATTGGATATTTGCTCTTTAGAAAGAAACTCCTTTCATGTTGTATGTATTTCTGGAAATTTTGGGGTATGATTTTCCTAGTGGCAGAAAATAGAGCCCCAAGTATTTTGGTGCTGCAATAGACCATGAGGACTTCTTTTAAATAGTAAAATTCTGTCTGGAAATTGCCTTTGGACAGAGGAAGCAAGCCGTCCAGAAAACTTTAATTCCAGGAATGATAAAACAGGATGCTTTCTGAAACATATTTGTTTACCTGGAAACCATATGTGGTGATTATGTTGTTAGTTTGCCAATTAACGTTAATAGTCTGTGATCTGTGTGGTATCATCAAAGCTTCTCCTGTTCTCTCCCTCTCCTATGTCCACTCACTGCCCACAAATTGTGATTACACATCAGGCCATGGTCTGGCACAGTGGGGATTTGATTTATGATGGAAGACCAGCAAAACAGACTGAAAAACCAAGCAGTTTCCCTCCCAGCTTGGCATATGCCACGTTATACACAAGTCATGATGATCGTCTGAGCTCATTCATTTCCCCTGGAACTCACACGCAAGGGTGGTACCAAAGCCAAGGGTGAAATACCTCTTGACCCCTGCCCACTCTACATCCAGTTCCTGAGCCAGCCAGCCATTTTTCCTGGTGTGTTTCCCAGCACAGTTACACAAACAGCTGTCCTGACACAGAAAACTAGTGGCAACAAATAGCCAGAGAAACTAGAGAGGGTGAAAAGTCCCAGCTTAAAGCATCCAAACCGCTAAACAACACATTCAGCACCAACATAAAAGTCTTCAAAGCACCCACCTAACGTAGCATCAGTGCTGTGAAAGTTCCCGAAACTGAAATTATTCATGTGCAGCACCTCGGTGGCAACCAGAGGTTTACATGTTGTTGGTCTGTACAAAAGCCAGTGATGGTCAAAAGGTTCTGTTTATCCTCGTAGCAAGGATTGTTTACCCTCACAGCAAACACACACTTTGGGCTTTTACAGATCTAATGTTTGCATAACAGAATGCTCAAGCCATTAACAGCCAGAATCCTTCTTGACCCTTACATGCCCAGGTATTTCCAGTGTTTGGATTTTCATTCATCTCAGGAAGTTTTATTCCTACAGAAAAGAGAAGACACTGATCTCCACAGACTACATCAAGTTTGTGCAGTGAATGTCAGACCACAGATCACAAGGGTTTAGTCCTGCTCAGCTCACCCAGATCCTTCACATAATTATGTCTTTATGTAAACAGGGATGGGAAGAACATACACAAACTAGGGGCCGTGTCAGTGATACCACAGGGATGATGCAAAGGAAGGGGCAAGCCATGGATGTGAACACTGATGGCAAACATGAAACACAAAGTCTGGTGCAGACTCACAGTATGTGCACATGGGAAAACCATCTAAGTGCACTTAACCTTTTTTTTTCCCCCTTTTTAAAATTATACTCACACAGAAAGGTATGATCTCTTTACAAGAAAGGGACAGACTCTGGTGGAAATCCATCTCCAGAGAATGGAACTGCCCTACGTGGCTCACACTGGTATAAATCAGTTTTTCCCAAGCCCAAAGCTTCTATAGCTCCTTGTGAGCAAACTGATTTAACACAGGCATTTAATGCAGTTTATTCACAATTAATATACAGGTATGAGGAGGACACAGGACTGTGATTTTTAAACCTCTCCTTTCTAACATGCAACACAAAATTAAGGGTGAGTAAAGCTAGTATTTTAATGGACATGTTGGATTCAGTTTGGCACTTCTCTTGTTGAGGATACAACTGCTTTAGAAACTCTCAGAAAATTAATTCTACCTTCTAGTTATTTCTAAAAGTACAAGCAGTTGGAAAGATCACATGAAAGGTCTTCTATTTTGGATCTCCTCATGCCATAAACCTCTGAACTTGGAAAAAAATATCAAACCTCTAGGAATGACAAGAATAAGAGAATTATCTTTAAATACCATCAGAAAATAAATAGCCACTGACTTTAGATTCTGAAGCTGAGAAAATAAGATACATGCTAAGAGGGATTTAAGTAACTGTGGAAGCACTTTAAGTGTGGTAGGTGTTTTGTATTAATTTCTGCCTCATTTAAAATCTTATTTCAGTTATAATGAAGATTTCTAACCATTCTGCTGTTTAGCAGATGCCTCTTGCCCCCAGCTCACACTCACTTTTGCAGCAGGTAAGAACTCTCAGCCAGGAAGCAAAACATTGCAAAAGCAAGTGGCAGTACTTCTTTTTCTTGAAAAATTACAACTAAGCTGGACTTCAACAAAAAAATCACAGTCTGATCTAAACCCTAGGAGAGCAAACAGGCTTTTCTTAATGTGTTCCCTAAAAGGTATTTTTTTATCCCCATTAGCTATTTTCAAATGTTCTATGTCTTGCCTGAAGGGAGCCCACAAGAAAGATGGAGAGGGACTTTTCACAAGGGCCTGGAGTGACAGGATGGGGGGAATGGTTTCAAACTGACAGAGATGAGGGTTAGATTGGATATTAGGAAGAAATCCTTCCCTGTGAGGGTGGGGAGGCCCTGGCACAGGTTGCCCAGAGAAGCTGTGGCTGCCCCATCCCTGGAAGTGTCCAAGGCCAGGTTGGACGGGGTTTGGAGCAACCTGGGCTGGTGGAAGGTAGCTCGGCGGGGGGGGAATGAGATGATTTTTAAGGTCTCTTCCAGCCCAAACCATTCTGGGAGTTTATATTTATCTTTCTTTTTAGTTAAACTGTTACGTGCTGGTGGTTTAACACTCCATTTCATGCAAATCAATTTAACCAGAGCATCAAGTATGACCTGGCCTGGAGCCAGGATTTTTCAGTGCTATTTCATCTATAACCCTATAGATCCCAATAAAGGCAACTTTGGAAAATACAAGATGCACTTCAAAGTTACCCAACTGTCCTGCATGACTAAGCTAATTTCTAAATAATGAACATTCATTCCTTTTCCAACGAAGGTAATTACAGTGTTGTATAAATACATATATATATATGCAAGGCAAAAAGCTGCAACTGACTAGTAAATTATTAATCTATCCTCTCTAATGATGCTAAAAAAATTGGCTCAAAAATCAAATTAAGAAAGTGGTTTATAAAAAAAAACCTTAAGAAACCCTTGAAAGTTAAAAAAAAAATCTCTGGTTTAAAGTTCACTTCTAATTTTTCTTACCATTCAGTTTTGGCCCCAGTGTTTGAGTGATTTTTGTAAGACTCCATAACTTCTCTCACACGGGGTTGTAAAAGTCGTAACACCAGAGAAAAAAAAAAAATCTAATTTCCTAAGATTTTTAGAACCTGAATGTAACAGTAAAGTCTTGTAGATCCTATAAAGGAGGATCTGCAGCTGTAACTCTGCACACAGGGACAATCAACACACGAACTCTGCAAATCTTTGAGTAGATTTGACTGATTATTGGCTTTTCTTTGGCTTCACAGCACTAACTGTGGGTATCAAGCCTTGAAGCAAGAAAGGCCAAATTCTGTAGTGCCTGAACACTGATAAATGTTAGAGAAGTCCAGAAACTGGGGGTCAGATTTCCAGAGATATGTTGCACCAAGGGTTACTGCCACAAAATCTCCTGGAAATATAAGATGCAGCAAAAATCAGATACTCCTGCATTTGTGTTCCTTGGAGCAGACAGGTGGGGGGAAGGTCACAGGGAAAAAAATAAAGGAAATAGAAATGAAGGAATAAAATCACTTTACTTATAAGGGAAAAGAAATACCCTATAAATGGGCTCAAGTTTGAAGTCCCCATAGAGATGTCACTTTATCCAATTTGAGTTCAACATCTCGCTAAAGATGCAAGATACAAGCAACTCAGTTATATACTTTGATTTACAAACCTAAGGATGAACCCCCTGAGCAGGGGATGAAGTGGGTGTGAAGAGGTTCCAGTGCAGGGGCAAAGCCAGCAACTCCTCTGGGGGTGCCTAGGGCACAGAAGGGAAGAGGGGGCTACGTCTGAGCAGAAGCAGATTCCCTGCACAGAACCCACCACAGCTGAGGGAAACCCTTGCAGAGCCTGCAAGGGATCTGCTGGTGCTGAACCAGCATCCCCTGAGGTGCCTGAGCTGCCTCCTAATTTCCAGAGCACCCTCCAGTGCTTGCACCTTAAAAGCTTTTGTAATTACTGAGGATATTATCCCACAGTCATCCTCTTTGTTCAACCCCAAACAGCCAATGTGGGGGTGCAAAATGACCCTAGAATACACAAGCAGGTGAGTTACACCTGCTCCCAGGGGCAACAGAAGCGCTCTCCAAAGCTGCTTCAGCCCCTGTAGCACAGGCAGAAGCTGTTATCAACACACTGTCTTGGCTCATGCCAGTTCCCTCTGATGTTTCATAATCCTAAGTATGCTGAAAACTCACTGAAAAACAGATTTCTCCTACTAGAGATTTGTCTCATCCACCAGGCAGCCCCTCTGCACCTAAAACTGATCCCCAAGAGAAAGGGATGATGGATGGCTGAAGAAGACTGTGGCAACAGGGATGACCAGAGCCAAGGACAGCAGCATTTCCATTCTCCACATCATGGCAGTGAGCTCTCCAGGATTTGCTCAGCATTAATCTTGATATACTCTCAATCATTTCATCTGCATTGGCTATAATCAGTGGCAAATAACTTGCAAATAAGAAGAAATATCTTGTCAACAACACTTCATTGCTCTTAAGAGTGGCATGTGAAGTGAATCACACAGCACAAACATATGCACACAGGCAGACTTTCAAATCCAAACCCCTCCCCATACCAGAAGGAAGCTTTCAAATGATGCCAACGTGACCTTGCTGCACACACCTGTTTATATTCCTACAAACAGGAACTGGGGAGAAGCCCCCAAACCATCAGGGGGTGTAGGTCACATAAGGCACTGAAGGGCAGCATTTAAATATAACTTGTCTATTAAAATAACTTGTCTATTTGTATATGTGTACAAAATGCCTGTATACTGAAGGTCACACTGAATTCCCAGGCTAGAGGTCTAGCTGCTAGGAAATGTGAAGAATTCCAAAACCTGGGGAAGCCTAAGAGGACCCTCTGGGGAATTTCACACCTGTTTAACATCACAGCTTGAGCTGGGAGGTGGAAGCAGGGAAGCAGCTCCAGCTGGGAGCCAGATACTGACTCCATTCAAACACTCCCACATCCCTCTGGAAAGGATGCAAAAGGATAGGCACAACTTTCAGTGAAAGTAATTCATCAGCTGAACCTGATGCCCTGCTTTTCCACCCCCCAGAGATAGCAGCACAAGTGTACACACAGCCTGGGGAAGTTGAAGCAGGTCACTGCTGGAGGAGGGTGGGACCAGCTCCAGCCTCCACAACCAACCTCCTAAGCCTTATCTCGTGATTCCTCATGGAAATCAGAGATTTCCAAGTCTTTTGCTGAAGAGAAAGTGGCAAGCAGGTAACAAGCTCTGTGTTCTGATGACGGGAGACAGAAGATAACAGCAGTTTGCTGGTGCCAGATAACGTTACCACTGAGCTGCAGGTCTGGAAAACAGAGACAGGGCTGGAATCTGAGCCGGTGGAAATTTGTGCTGGTGCCTTTAATTGCATGGGTTTTGCTCGAGAAGAAAACAGTGGCACAGCCCTTTCCTGGGGCACCACGGCAAACGGGATTAATGCATCTATTTAAATTACAGCAGAATTTTAGGGAAACACTCCTAAGTATTCAAAGCTTCAGCTGCTTTTTAAACAGGATGGCCACGTCAAGGAAGGTATGCAAGATGTGAGGATAGAGCAGGCTGCTCTGCCAGCGAGCTAAGTAAAGCTTTTGCAGCTTGCAGCAGAAGTCTTGAGGAGAATTAGTGCAGTTTTAATTCCTTCCAGCGGAGGACAGTGGTTTACAACTGAAGGAACCGACTGGCTGCGTTGCAGCCGGAGTTACCTGTTCCCCATGGCAGGCCAGGGATACACATCTCCCGGGGTCTTACCTGAGCTCAGGGTGGAAAGTCCCAGCCGGGGCTGTACCTGTGTTGGTCCAAACATCAATGTTTGCTTAAAATTTTCCTGGAATTTTCAAATGATCCCCATTTGGGGGTTCAGCAAGGGTGAGCTGATGTCAAAATCACAGCCCACCGTCACATTCCTAAACAGGGATACCTGGAACCAACCTGCAGAATGCTGAAGTATTTTAAGACTTTTTTTTTAACTATTTGTAGGATTCGAGGTGTATCAATTTAACTGTACAACACAGTGATTTTCTGTCTGGGGCTGCACCACTTTAAAGGCTTGATTTCCACTGGGGGAAAAAAATCTCTTATGTAATATTTAATATTTGAAATAAAATGCTGAGAAGGCATGGATCTTAATTATTTAGCTTCTGACACATACCCTCCCTTTAAAAATTCAGCATCTGACTGCAGATCTGAAAGACTTTCCTATAAATAAGTTATCTTCTCTGAAGCTGTAACAAATTTCACAAAGCATGGCAAGGGTTCTTAGCTGATCAGAGGAAGCACAGGACTATGCAAAGGTAAAAACACATGTATTTGAATATTATTTTAAGGCAGAAACCCATTCCAGGTTGCTGTAAATCAAAAAAAAAAATAAAATAAAGCTGAGAGAGAGCAGCTTTAACAAAATGGCTTTCCCTGCTCCAAGTATTTTCTTTCCAACAAGTCAAGCACGAGATTGAGGGAGTAGTTGCAGTTTCTCTTATCTCCAACGGACCTGTTTCTGCAGTAAGTATCTTCTAAATGGAAAGCATTCTAAATTAATTAAATAAACCTCAAGAGGCAGTAAACTAATTATTCTGGGCATACATAAGATGCTGTTGAGTTAATCTCCATGAACACAAGTGAGTTAAGTTTGTATTGACATATTGGGCCAAATTTATTGTCAGAGAAATTAACTTCGGTGGAGTTAAGCCAAGAGTGAGTTTTTCCTCATCAAGCAGAAATAAGTCTATTGTCTGGAGTGAGAGGACTTGGTGCCTCTTGGGCAAATCCTGTTGCACTTCAGTCTTACAGCTGAGGACTCTTGCACACTCACGGGCTCCAAAACGCACAGACTTTTGTTTAACCCCCCCTGTAGCTGCTTTGTTACATGTTAGCCCTGACTCAGCACAGAGGATGAAAGGAGTACTGCTAAATTCTGGAAATAATTATTCCTGAAGCTTCCCTACAGCATACAATGCTCAAGTACAAGCAGGAGGCACATTCCTCACGCCCAAATCTGATATGATTACCACAAAATGTCTTTGTTGTCTACATTTAACCTAAGAGAGCTATTTTTGAATGAGTTCTCTCAGAGATGTTTTCATCCACTGCATGGATTTTGCAGGTTTTCCCATTTAAAAAAATAATCATTCACCTAAATTCTATAACAGCTGTGTTCTACACAGGGGCTACAGAATAGCAAATATTAATATTTGAATCATTTTGTACAGAGGAGCAGAACTCCTAGAATTGCTACCTCTTGCATACTAAGAAAAAAACTAATGTCTCTAGGTGAGCATTTCAAGTCCCACCAACTTAGGAGACAGTTCCCAAACTCCTTCAGCTCCAAATGTTTACCTAAGGTAATCACAGAGTCCTTCCCTGTGTTATCAGGACAGGATCCCATCACCCATGCCAGGACAGCATTCCCAGCATTGTGGGAACTCTACACCATCATACTCAGTGCTCATTAAAATTAACCTTTGACCACTTTGCCACTGAATCTTTTCTTTGGAGCTTTCCAAAGCCTTCTGTCCACAACTCCAGAATATGCCACGGAACTCCTCAACAATCCATACTAAAGGTAGAACTTTGTTCTTGTTTAATTTACTGTCTCCTACTTTCCACCAACCTCTGGTTCACATAAGCACCTCAAACAGAAATCTATTTTCAGCATGGCCAAAAGAAATTAGAGAAGTGCCTGAGGGCAAAGCAAAGCAGGCCTTGAATCAGCAGCTATTCAGAAACAGCATTTGTGAGAACTGGCACAGCTCTGTGGAACCAAGGGAACCCCCCCGACACAAAGCAAAAGGCCTCAAAATAGCCTTCATATTTTCTGAAGTGCTAATATGTCAGCTACCCCACTTCTTCTCCTTATGAAGCCATTCTGAATGTGTCTGTACTCTGTGTTATCAATGCTATCACATCAACCTGGTTTTCAAGAGGCCTTCCTTCAGTGTAAGACAGAAGAATCAATCAGAAGTCAGGCTGGCCCCAGGTCACCAGGTTACACAGCAATTACCACCCCTGCACCCTGCATAATGAGCAAGAGAAAGTACAGCTTAGACAAGGCAGGTTAATCCCAGTGCCCTTGGGATCACAACCTGGCTGCTACACCTACTCTGGCCCCACACCACCCCATGTCCCCTTAACAGCGGTGCTGTCTCAATCTTATTTAGACTTTCTCATCACTACCCTGGCAAATGTAATCTGAGTGTGGCTCTAAATACCTCTCTAAAAAAGAGCAAGTTAAATTGAATTAGGGAAACATCCAAAATTACTGGTTTTAAAATCCAAACCCCCACTGGTGATCACTGAGAAAATTGCTATAAAAGCCAGAAGGTTGTTTTTCTCAGCAATACCAAGAGGATCTTTTCCATTGTTCTGCCAAGACTCGCGGCAGTCACGGAGATGTTTGGATTTTTCTGAGGTTCATCACTGCACCACAGCTGCTGTTGCAGCCAAGGAAGAGTGTCAGCCTCCTGGAGAGTCTTAATTAAATAAAAGGCAATTTTAGAGGGTGGGGGGAGTATCATTACAAAGTGAAGCCTTGCTATTTGGATGTCAATTCACACAAAGCTATATTGCTCTTTGATTGTGTTTATAAATTGCGTTCGAATCAAAAGCAAAAATTATCACTGAACTATTATGTTTAACTGATTTATCACCAGAGTTTGGGCTGAGATGGTCACTAATTTATGTTATTTTTCAGCACTTTTCCTCTAAGAAAGAGCAAATCCCTGAATTTCAAGCACAGGAGACTTTTTTTCTTAGATGTTTATCTGATGTTTCCCATCCTCTAATGCTGCTCCCAACGAGGACAAAACAAGATGCCCATTTTCTAGAGGTGACACAGAGGAGGAACTGGAAGATACTGTTGGTTCCAAGGAGTAACCAAAACCCAAGGGAATGGTAACTCCTGTCCAAGAAGCAGCAGCTTCCCAACTACAGGTTACTAAGAGAAATGCTCCCTGTTAAAAATTACACCAGTACTGAAACCTTTCCTCCATCTCTAATATTAAAGTGTTGTCAGTGCTCTAAGTGCCAGTTGACTGTACAAAATGACAAGTATCCAGGCTCATCCCTTGCAACAACTGGCATCTGCTTTGGAGTCATTTGAGTTGGTTTGAATGGCACTAATTAGAAGTAGTTACACATAAATGACATCCCAAAGACTTGACACAATAAACATTGCTATCTAGTGCCATTCATTTGCTCTTCCCATTCAAATATACACAGTATTTACGATAATTTCCATGTTCACTGCCACCTTTATCCCACAAATAAGGTCATGAGACAGACAGACAACAAATATGTGAAGCACCACATGGAAGTTGAATACATAATAAGTTATCAAATCCTTGTCAAAGAGTGTAGGCCAGGATCTTGATTGCTTCTGAGAGTTGTAAATATGGATTAAAAGGCTGTCTCCTCACCTAACCTCAATAAAAGGCCATTAGGATTCCTGACCATCACCTCTCAGTGAGGATCAACTGGCCAGGCAGCTTTATAAACACTACCAGAATTTCCTACCTCTTCCTCTGCCCTACCTGCACAAAACAGCGCTAGTGAAAAACAAAGATATTTCTATTGTCTCATGGGAGTGTAGACTACCCAGCAGGAAAATGAAGATCTGAGCTGCAACAAGAAACTTCTCAATATTTTCTTCTGCAGACTGGGTGTCCTGTTCCTGCACAGACAACAGCCAGGGCCACCTGCACAGTGCAAAAAGCTTTGTGTGCTCAAAAAAGTAGATTTTAAAAGCCAATGCCTTGAAGACTCTTCATCATTTTCAGAAAACATCTTTAGACCCTGGGTGGGTCTAAAATGTCAAAGCACAGGGAGAGTGGCCATGCCCAGCAGTACAAAAGGCAGACCTAGGAACCTGGAGAAGTCAGAGACAGTAGACCAGAAGGCACTGACACAGTGTTTTGTACAGTGACAATTAAGGTAATTAGTAGATGGAGCTCCTCAAGAAAAGGCAGCAACCACCTAGTGGCTTTCTTTGGTTTCCATCACCCTGCATTTTTAACATTCCACTGCCCTTTTTAGACTTACAGTTTTATTAATCCCTGTTTCATTGCATGTGTCTCTAACACCTCATACAGACTCTCTCACAACTGTAGTGGCACAACACTGCTTTCAAACACCTCTAAATAGTGCTGCTGATTAAATAACTCATCACTAACGTGATTTCAGGAATGCAGAATGTCTCCTAAGGTGCAACCTTTGACACCAGTTGCAGATATAGAACGGGAAATTAAATCAGGCTGACAGAATTGAATCAGTAACTTTGAATGCAATGTCAAATTTCTGACAAACTGCACCTTACCAAAGAATAAACTACTTACTAAAGGGTTAAAAATTTCCATTTTCTTAATGATGGTTTGGGGCATCACATTTTGGGCATAGCTGTGTAGAAGATGCAAAGGGAGTCATCCCAATGGATCACTTCCAAACAGAATGCTCACCAAAAACTACTGTGACCCATCAAAATTCTGAATCCCTTCCACCACCTTTGAAAAACTAGCATGAGCAGCTTCATTTTCATTGTTTCAGATCTCAAACAATAAATGCAGACTTTTCTTTTTCTTAAATACTCCCATTCCCAGCTTTAAAGGTGCACACACTTCCAACAGCTTGACAGGAAAGGCTTTGGAGTCTTCGTTTGTTGTAGTCACAGCATAAGAGCAAAACTCCCTGTACACTGAGCAATGTCACCATGGAACAAAAGAGGATGAATATAGCCTTGATTTTGTGTCCCTGCTCATATCACAGAGCATGGGAGGCTTTAACAAAACAACCCCAGATGAACCATTGCTCAGGCACTAATTAATTCTTTTCCAGAACAGAGCCAGTTAACGCACAACCCTCTTTTTACTTAACACCCAGTTTAACTCTCCCTGTGGATGATCCAGTGCAAATTAAACCATTTGGGCACAAGCCAAGATTTAAGCAAACTTTGTGTATGTGCTTTAGATTAAGTAAATGCTCAAAATCGTTCAGAAGGTCTCCCAAGGAGTGTCTGATGTGAACCACACACAGCCTGTGACTTTGCATGTGCTCAAGTAGATTATCTCTTTTTTTTACCTTGTTGCCTTAATAGCTCTCTCATCTAACCAACTAGAAAGCTATTCATGACAAATACAAAAATTATGTCTGATATATATATATATGTCAGAATATTCATATTAGCAGCATTATATTCTAGGAAATACTGGATCAAGTGCTCATAACTTATATTCCTTCTATCTGCATTCATCAGCCTGTTCTGAAGATGGAATTTTGTTTAAGAAATTCTTTTACTCACTGCTTCACTTTTAACAGCCCAACTCTTAGGAATGATATATTAAGGTAAATTAATTTCAAAATCCTTTGCCTTCATTTGAGATGGGTGAAGCAGCAAGTGAATCAAGAAGCAAATGCAGTACAAATTGGGATGTAAATGTTAAGAAAATACAGCAAAGTGTCAAAAGACAGGGTATAAGGGTTGTTCACTTCTTTTTATCTTTATGAAATGGACAGAACTTCTATACAAATCTTTGGAACTGTGAAAAGGATTCATAGGAACTATTCAAAGCACAACAATCCTTTCAAATATCTACAGGTTATACCATAAAACCTGCTTCATATCTGCTCCGCAGGGCAGACAATCAGCATTTTATTCCCTGGCTGAAGATTGTGAATGAGTTAAGAGCAAGACCATCCTGTCTCACAGTGATTATTCATCAACATAAATACCATAAGTGCTAAAGAATATCCAAATGCAAATGTGAATGACCACCTTTCACTGTCATGAATTTTTAATTGTACTTCCAATTGTGAAGCTGCTACTCTAAAAAGCAGAATAAAAGCACCATGCTCGAAGCAAAGTTGTAGCCAACAACCCATACTCTTAAGAGCCATTTCCATACAGACACATGATGTGCTGAACTGCTCTTCAGACAAGTCTATCCATAATAGATACACACACCTACAAAACTTCAGTGTGTTTTCAACAACTGCCCTTACACCATGTCTTCCTTTGTGCTCTGCAATAACCAAAACCTAAGCTAAAAATAATCAGAAGCAGGAGCAAAGCATGACTGTGATCAGCACCAATATTTCCAGCCATCCCACTATTTCCTAGCAGCACCTCTTTGATTTCATTTTCACAGTTGTTTTTCTGGGGGTTTCCTGTGTTTGTTTGTTCGAAAAGAGTTGAGTTTCTGAAGTTAGAATAGTTATAATAATGATGCAAGTGTTTCCCTAGAGACCTTGGAAATCACTGCTGACTTCTGTACACAAGCATCTCCTTCCTACTCAGAAAAGCAGCTGGAATTGCAAGGCCAATCTTCCTTCCCTGGCAGTCAGGTACCTCTGCTATGGAGCCACCTGAGTGTGTTCAACTGTGGTGGAACACCCTCACACTCCTGCCTTCTGCACTGAGAACAAGGAGCAAGGCACTGACCTTGCCACTGCATTGAATAAACTCTAATTATAGAAGGATTCCTAAGTATTCCAACGTTCTTTCACCAGTTAACAGTTAGCTCACGACAACAGGCAACTTTTGTCCTGAGGCACCCGTTTTTCCTTTGTTGTCCTCTTGTTCCAGGTTAGAATAAAATTGGTAAAGAGTCAAGATGACATTCAGTTTGCTTCTCCAGGCAGCTGCTTGGTTACTCTGGGCGGGAGGGAAGGTAAAATGCACCCAGGACTCGTGATGCAGCCAACAGTTCTGATTTTGCAAGTCAGATCTTATTTATCACTCTCCGGGGCCTGTGCTTTGGTTTTGTAACACACTGTATATGGGTTAGGGATATTTGAATTACAGCCATATGGATGTTCAGGATGGGACTAAAAGGTGGCACAAAAGACCTGCAGAATTGATTGTGTCCAAAAAATCCTAATGGAGAGCAGCAGGGGGAAGGAGGGAGAGGAAGGAGCTCAGGAATCCTCCTTAGCAGAGCCATATGCAGAAACATCCAGAAGAGCTTTGCATATGTTCAATCAACTGTATCAGCACAGTATTTACACAGAATATTGTGGTGTTACTGCACAATAACAGCTGTTGCTAAAAGGAGATAAATATAAACATCACCCTCCTCTCCCTCCCCCCCCTCTGCCCTTCATTAGATTTATAAGATTCTCAGCTCTGCTTTAAGCAATTTGTAATTTTTCCTCATCTCTTGGTAAGGTTTAGAGACAGTGAAGTAAAATTGCTCTCTGCTACTGCCCTATAGCTGCTGTGGAAAATGCCTGCAATGCTGTGAACAGCTGAAGCAGTCGAGTTTTAAATTCTGCCCAGATTCACAGATAGCTGTTCTTTCCTATGTAACTATCAGGAGAAGTCTGTAGGAGAAAAAAATCTATCTCCTTCACCATTTTGCAACATTTAATTCTCCTCAACAAACAGATCTTCTCAAAGGCCCAATTCAACCAGCTTTTTCCCTTCAGGAGTATCCCTGAAAGTGCTGTGAGGGAGCTCTACCCTGTAAGATCCTCAGCACGTGCTGGAGCTTCTCCCACTGCTGTTCCCAGCTGTGGACAGGACTTCTCCAAGCTCACCTGCACTTCTATTTCCTTTTGGGATCTCTGCATTTGTTTTGTTCTTCAGCATTCAATTCAGTTCTTTAAACTCTCCTGTTAAGCATGACCAAATGACATTTTGGATGAGGGTTTCAGTAGCAGTGGAGAATTTCCTGCTTCCTTCCCTTCATCAAATGCCACTGAGTGCATCAATATCTCCTGCAGAAACTGTCCTGAGCTGCCTCCTTGGGCTGGTTCAGGGATTTATAGCAGCGTGGCTGGGCAAGGGACCCAAAGGTTGACTGTCCAAGTGCTTCAGCTCCTCAGCGAGCTTTACAGCCTGCAAAGGAGCCACAGAATTGTGCTGGATTAAGCAAAGATGCCTCACCATGCCCTGGACACCCTTCATTATAGAGAGCAGGATCTAACCCAGACACAGCTTGGCCTCAGACACCCTCTCCTTGTTCTGAAGAGTGTCCTTCAGTGCAAACACCTGAGCAAAGTGCTGAAAGCAAGAAAAATTACAGTGTCCTGGAATACGAAAAATCCACGAGAAGAATCCCCTCAGGAAATGTTGTGCTGCATGTTCAGAACTGATCTCACAAATTTCCATTTCCCAGGATTCTGGATTACAACTGGAACTCTCTGTTATTTTAGCCCACATTTTAGTATCAGCACTGGAGCACTCACAGTACCAGATCAGAGGCAGATCATAGGTTACTTTAAAATGAGGATTTATAAAGGGCTATAAATCAAAAGGTACAACGAGGAAATGTAATAAAGATAACATTGTTATCATCAAATGTAACATGGATTCTAATACACAAAGGGCAACTGTTTTTCCACATAAAAGGCTTTCTGCAGGAATTTTGCCCACAGTGTGAAGCTGTTACTAGAATAATAGTAAGTTGCTCTTGGAAATGAATTGAACAAATAATGTTTTTTATTATGAAGTGTAGAAAAGACAAATACCCATCTACTGCACTAGAATCTTTAACTATATTCACCTTTGGACCACATTGTTGGCATACTGCTTTGTCTCTTGCCTCTAAACAGCTAGGATTTGGGGAATGCATCACAAAACAAAAGCAGGATTCATCAGAATTAAGTCCTACACGTGTGCAGAACTGAGACTTCAAGAACAGGAACTGCCATCTGAACCTGGCAGCAGCAACCTGTCTTAAGTTGCTGGTAACTATGTTGAGGCTGAATATGGGATAGAAAAGATTTCATCTTTCCTGCTGCTATCCAGCTAATAATAATAATAATAAACAAGGCTTAAGAATGATCCACAAGGGTTCTACTCCCTACTTTTTTCCAGTATTGTTGTAAGGGTTTCTTTAAAATAATTCCATATTTTGTAGTAAAATGCAAGCCTATGATACTTCCCTTATTACTAAACAACTGAAATGTTTGTGTGAAAGAAAGCAAGATTTACGTTTCATATCCTAACAGATAAATTACTTCATTAGTTTAATGGAAAATGTGGCATTTCTACCTTCCCTTTGACACAACCCATGATCTGACTTTAAGCCAGGAACTTCAAACATACTATGGCATATAAATTACTTCAAATACTGATCCCCCCCAATCAAATATTATTGGAGGAATACAACTAGTCACTACTTGACTAACAAAAACAGCAAAATGCTCAGACAGAATGAATATGGACAAATCTGAGTGGCAATAAAAATGCTTTGCTGTTCCAGCACTGAAATACCTGATCCCAAAGCAATCCCTGTGGTAACACACACTGAACACAATGTCTCTCCAAATTCAAGAACGAACAAGCTGCAATAGGTGGATATTCTGAAAAGAGTCCACAAAAAAAAAAAACAAACCACATTTTTTGCCCTCCAGAAGAGTCCTGCAGCTTCCTCAGGTGTATTCGAGTTGAAAGTGTCACAGACGTACCCTGACATCAAGCAATAATATTGACAGTATGCATGTCAAGGACACCTCGTGCTGAGCCCAGGCTTCTCCATTATTAAAGGCACAATTTTCCTCAGGCATCTTTCTCATCATAAAATTCTGGGAACAAACACCTCAACCCTCTGGGGTGCTCTTATCTACAATTCACTGTTCCAAGTTTCAGCTGGCTGAACGTTTGCAGTGAAAAGCACAACTTGCCACAGTTTTTGTCCATGCAAGGAAACAGAGGTGGAAGGCACCAAATTGTGTGTCATTTTGGCTGAACAGTGTCAGCTGATGGCTAGAAAAGCAGCACAAATGTACAGCTCTGAAACTCAGTGCACCTCTTCAGAAAAACAAAATTCAGAACGCACAGCAACTAATCAGTTATTTGGAATAAAGAAGGAAGCAAAACTGCTTGCAGTTTTGAAACAACAGCTGAAAAACGTACGTTTGAATAGGATCTGAACAAAACAGCCAAAATACAAGATTCTTCTTCCAGGAGAGTCTCTTGAGAGTAATTCCTAATCACCACATTGCTAAGCTTGTCCATTGTAACAATTAACATCTCTGAAGGCTGGAAAACTTTAAAGTTTTCCGTCGCTTCTCTTACTGCCCACGAAACCACAAAGCAAAAATGACATCTTGGGAACCGATGCCATGTGGTCATGCAGATATGCAATTCGTCCATTTTTCCTCTGAAGCCTTTTCAGATACAAAGCATTACACTAGTGCTAAACAGCTGGTAGGACTTAAAAAAAGCCCTATATCCAAAGTCCTACACTTGTGGTGGATTTTTCCAGATCTCAGCAATACAACTACCTCATCCCCACCGATACCATGTGATGAAAATTTGATCTGTAAACGGCAGACAGTCCCCCCTTTTCTGCTTAGGAAAATAAGAAAAATCCATTCCTAGATCTGTGCTTGTTCCTACAAGGCCAAGCCAAACACAACCCAAGCTGTGCTCACAGCAGTTTGAGAACTTGGATTACTTCAACCACACCTGTTGCTCTGAAACTTAAAGCAGATCACTTGATGTGGGCTGCAATGGATTTTGTAAACGAGTCTTCCTTCCATTCACAGGTCAATAAAATGCACGTGGAGACAAAGCATTCCCAGACAGTTATCCAGTAATGCAGGCAACTCCCACTCATCAGGTGTTCAAACACTACCTTTTATGGTATCCTCCTCTAAACAGGGTATTCCAGAATCAATGCCATCCTACTCTACACGAGCCAGAGCTTGAAATTTAGATATGAAAACCCAAAAATCAATGTTTTGATCTGGTGGCTGATGCAGGTTTACATGTACTAAAACCCAGACCCTATTGCAGCAGAAAAATCGCAGAACTGAATATTATCTTTGCCTGCAAGTCATCTCACAGTGCTTGTTTGGGGTTTCCCAGATGTTAGTTTAACTCTCTTACAGTTTACAGCCGTTCCAGGTTTTGTTTTGTTGTCTGTTATGAAACCTCTAACTCTTGTTCTAATTCCCTTCAGCCTTTTTTGAATTGCAGGAACATCTCCAATATCTCCATGACAGAAAAGCTCATTCAGAACCTTGTTCCAGGAACCTGTTTTGTGTCACAGTGAAAAAAAACACCAAAAAACACAACAGCCACACAAAATATCCTCCTTTCTGTGTAAAGCAGCTAAAGTTTATGAAGAACAAGCATTTGAATTAGGAGTAAGTGCTGCCTTATAAAATCAGGCCAATATTTCCAGTGTTTGAAATGCACATTCCTGTCTCTTTTTTGGCAGCCCCATCCCTGCAGTGTTCAAAACTAAAATCCATTATAGGTCCTGACCACAATAAGATTTAAAATGGAAGCCACCTCTGCCTTGCTCTGCATACCTATATTTTTGTAGACAATTCCTTCAAACATGGTATTCTCCAAATGAGGGTAATTTTGTCAACCCAAACTTCTAAATATCCCATGTTCTCTGTGGTTCATACTTTGCATTGAAAAAAAAATAATAGTTTGGGAATCTACTCTGTCTTTTATGGCTTCTGTCTTCCTTCTCCTTCTACAAGGAGAATCTTTCAGGTTTGTAGTCAGTCAAAAAGGGTAACATGGTTTGTTGATTGATTAATCTTTATTTTATTTTTTTTTACATATCTTCTAATAAAATCCCATTTCAATTTTAGTTCTCAGAAGTTCTTAATATTCTTAAACATTTCAATAATTTCCTTTTCCAAAAATATTATTGCTGCCTTTAAAGATTCTGGTTTGGTTGTTGGTTTTTTTTGCCAGAAGATGGATGGAAAGAGAGCAGTTACTGTAATCATACCCACTTTAAAATGTTATTTTTCAGAGCCAGATACTATTAAAACATCTTATATACAATATTATTACCATTATCAGTATTTAGAGAAGATATTCTGAGTGAAAGATTAAATTTTCACTCCATCTAAACATAAACACCTGCACTGTATTTATTTTGGGACATCAGAAGTCAAACTGGAAGCAAGAAACAATTTTCAAAGATGTTTGACAGCACATTAAATTGCACTGAGCAGAACACACAAAACTCAGTCAACATAACACCGAGGGAGATCCACCTTACCCCTGTCAGACATACTTTTTGATACAATTAATCCATACTTAAAAATTTTCCTCAAAGCCCGGCGCTCTGAGTGCTTTCTTTAGGCAGATTGGTTGTTTAGGGTTCTTTCATTAGAATGACTGCAACAAAGCTGCCAGCTCTTCAGGTGCTGGCAAGGTGGCATTTATCAGTTGCTGATTGAGATGTATGGAAAGGTCAAATTGTTGGGTATCTCTGCAGACTGAAATTTCTGTGTTTTCCCTCCCCTCAAAGGGATTAGAGCGAAACTGCAACACCCTGCCCAGAAGGATGAGTGTGAACAGCAGCCTCAAGCAGTGAATTGGAACAGACTCCCAGCTGGAAAGCAGATCCAAGTGAATGAACTCTTAGATAATAACTTCAAGCAGTACCCTGCCTGATGAGGATAAACACAGTTGTACATAAAGACCTAGGCCTACCTGGTTCTCTTATTTGACAGGTGCTTCTGGAAAAGCAAACTCACTCTCTCCTCCCTAGTGAGCACTTGGACCCAGCCCTGTTGCACAAAGGAGTTCATCTGAATTTATATTGGGCCATTCTGCTGGCTGTTAAGAGCAGCATTGGTGACTGGATGGAAGTCTACAGACTGTTAAGGACCCTGCTATCAAAATGTGGGTCATCCTCACAAACCCCCAGTTAGATCTGTACATTTAACAGGCTGTACCTGGAAAGGCAATTTTGTCTTAAAAGTTAAGCCAAAAAAAAGGAGAAAAAGAAAAAAACCAAACCTAACACAACCAACCAAAAAGCCTCAACAGTTTTTCCTGTATTAATTACTCACACAGCAGAGAAGACCACGCAAATGGACTCTTTTTGCATGAACTGGGCTACTTTTACCCTCTGTCAGTAACAGCCAAACAGAACCAAAACTGGCACTGGGTGAAATCTGCCATCACGTTTCCTGCGAAACATCTCCAGGCACAGCACAAGCTACAGAATAAAGGCTGTAGCCTTTGGTAAACTGGATGAATTCATTAATTAATTTTGCCTGCCAGCTCACCTTACTTACACATACTGCCTCGATATTCGATGGAACGTCAGGTGCTCACCTCTGAGGAGACATGGACGCGCTCATTAATTAGCTGTGCTTGCCAACTGCCTTTATTGAGCTGTTGGATTACTGAATAAACCAGTGTTTGGCTTTCCAGTGAGGCTGCTCTGCACTGAGCTGAACACTCCAGTGCCAGACTATTATCTAGTCTTTACTCCTGCCAACACGTGCTGTAAACGCTCTCGCAGCTCACACTGATTAGAAGTGTTTGCATCCTTGGATTACCCATATCCTAGAACAAGGTGCTGCACTTTCACTTCCTAACACTTCCTTTTCTGCTTTCCCAGCCTTCATAACACCTCTAAAGTACTGCAGGCAGTGGCATTTTTAAACACATTTGGCTATTTTGAATTATTATTTTTTTTTCCTTTCATTTCATGCTGATCAGTTTTTGAGGCTTAGGTACAATTAGCCCTTTGTGATGTTGGACACTGAATGGAAAAGCAGGAGCATTTTTGTTCAGGCAGGAACAAAGCTGTCACTATAAACTGGGATTTGTAAAGAGCTCTTGTGGGAATGTCTCTGTTCACCAATAGAAATGCTCTCACAGGCTTACTCTGCTTTATACACTGAACTCAGTACAATGAATTAAGGTTCTATAAAATGCTATTCCAGAGTTCCTCCCAGTACTCAAAACCAAAATTACCCTGAGCAGTTTTTAAGAAGTATGGTGAAACCTTAAGTAGGAAACAGCTGACTTGAAACAAAGATATTTTAAACATATTATACCTTAACATCTTCCATCTTTTCCTATCAAAAACAATAATCATGTCATTAAAGTCTTTTGACAGCTATTTTTTTTAATAATTGCATCTTGATTTCTTAGGCTAGATAGATTCTTACAGTAGATTAAGGAGTCAAAGAAGCAAAATCCATTAACTTTAACAATATTATAAAACTTTCACCAGTTAAAAAGACTGTATAATAACCTTAAACATTAAATTAACAGTACCTTTGCTTAAAATTATTTAAAACTTTTGGGATATGCCCAAAGTAAAAAAATTAAACTATCTTGCCTAAGGAAGAAATAGAAATTTCATCATTGGCTTGAACAAAATAAGGGATAAGTGAGGGGCCAGAACATAAAAACCCCAATGCTTGCATGTCTGAAAACACAAACACAAGTAGGCAAACCTTCTTGTCATTTAAAACCCTGAAAGAAAAGCCTGTAACTTTTACATTGAATTATGTCACAGAGCGAAAACTGGCACAAGTTTTCAAAATTAATTTCTTAGATAAATACCTTTCTTGACAGCCCTTCCAGCAAAGAACAGCTTTAACCTTTTTCCAAAGATCCAGAAATAAAAACTGATATAATTTTAAACAGTATGAAAATCACTGGGTAATTCGGGTTTGGGTTTTCTCTTTTTTTTTTTTTTTTTAAATCTGCTGTCCAGAATGAATAATTAATGCCGTCCCAGTCCACCAGTTGGACAGGTGATGTTAAATTGATCCCCACCATTACAGAACAACCTACATGGATAAGGCAGATAGAGTTGTGCCAAAAGGCCCAAGTTCAAAAGGGAAAAATAGGAAAGAGCAGATAAAGAAGATGCAGTTCTGCCAAAAGGTCCAAGTTCAAAGAGGACAAATGCCCACCACGTAACCTGATCAACACTGGAAAGAAAGGGTTCCCTAAAAAAACTTTGCATTGAAGAGCAACCTCTGCTGATAAATGAGGAACTGCCTGAGGCCACAAGGACGATTTCATAACCAACTCAAAATCAGAGATCTTTGAGAAAGACCACCAGGAAACAAGAGAATTTTAAAAATAATAATTAAAAAATCAGATATGTCCAAAAAGCAAATGAGTAATAAAGGAAACATGTATTTGGAAAGAAATTATATAGTCAAAACACAGTGGAAGAAAGCAAAGAAAACAAAGAATAGTTTGGTGTGAAATCATGACAGGCTAGAACTGTGGCATTTATTGTTTCAGATTTTCTATAAGCATAAATTCAGGCATGGAAGAGTCCACAAGAGGCAACTGAATTTTAAATGTGGAAAATACAGATATTCACAGCAGGGCACCCAGACCACTCAAATTTATCAGGGCAACATTTCCGTCATCATGGACCACTCACACTAATATATGAAATTGCTCAATAGCACAAGAAAAAAAAATTGTATTATTTGCAATATGAATAAATACCTTCTAGACATTAAATATCTTGAGACTTTGTTGTTTGTTCCAGTGAGTCACAACCAGTCACTCATTGATCCAAAAAGGCAACCACAACTTTCATGGATAGTCACAGGCAGCTAAAAGGTGCTATCCATTTTTAACAAATGAATGAACTTCTGCAAAATGTTTCAAAATTAAAACAAACCTAAGTCTGTTCCCCTCGTTCCACCTCCCAAATTCAAATGCAGTTGGCAAAAACTTCTTAAAGATATCATGGCAACCTCACGCAACCGAATCTTTTAAGGAAGACATAAAGAAGATTTAATGAAGACTGAAGAAGTCCCCTAAATGAAATTCAGGACTTTCAAGCAACAATGCAAGTTAAATGGCTCAAAATAGAGGTAAGAGGGGGAGGAAGATCTCTCTGAATCGCGATGAAATAGCGACCTAATCTAACAAGAACTCCAGGGGATCGCGAACAGGGTCCCAGAATCAGGGCATTCGTTTCAAATCTCTCATTTAAAATACAGTTTGCATGAACATGACTAGGCAGAAAAGATGACAGGCTTGCAAAAGCACTGGGTTGATTCTCCAGGGAAGGATGCCAGGAGTCACCCTCGCACATCAGACAGTGACTTGCAAGAGAATCCCTGGGAGCAGGGCTGGCATCGCCCCGGAGGGATGTCTCAGGTCCACAGGGCAAGGTGAAGTGTCCCTTGGAGCAGCTGGTGAGTGTGGGAAGATTTACAGGAGAGAGCAGAGCAGGACAGACACCAAGGTTTTCACATCCAGGAGATGGCATTGATTGCCACAGCACAGCAAGTCAGTGGGACAGTGTTTTTCTCCACGGTTTTAAGCTGCTGGCTGTGGTGACATCCATGTCAGCATCAATACCTTTGCAAAAAGCACTGCCAGCACCTCATGGCAAACAGGCCACAGTGATATATCCCTGTTAAACAGCATGAACATCAGGCAGTAAAAATAACATCTAGGTTTTTTGGGGAAAAAAAAACCAATCTAACTGATTTTACCTTAAGAGTCTTCCACCTGTTGCTAATGCTGAAACAGTTATCTTTACAAGAGTTGTTTTCACATCTTTTCAAACTCTCCAGATCTCTTACCATGCACACTCTTCAGGACTGAAGGCAAAAAAAAAATAAAAATCTTTGTTTCTTCAAGGATATCTATTGAACATTCAACACAAACATGAACACAGGCTCATTCTCAGCTTGCACTCAGTATTTTAGAGCAGTGGTGCACACACGTGTTAAGGAACTGGGTGCAATTTTTGTTCACTACTAAGAGGTCACTTCAAAACAGTGAATAAGACAATTTGAGCTTAATGACTTCTTCCATCTGATATTTCCTATTTAAGCAAATTAATCCAGCTATGCTAAAGCACTAAACAGAACCAACCAGGAACACCTCATTGAAGAAAACAGAACTGATCTTTGGCACTTACTCAGCTAAAACTGTTTTAATTTCTCTGCTAATACAACATCCTGTGCACATCCCTTGTGTGACCCAGCGTGCACAGGGGGGTTGGATGACAGTTCACTTCTGAGGTTTCAGGTTATGGTTTTACTTTGAGGGTTGCAGCAGATTAACTTTCATGTTTATAAGCAAGGGAAGCAGCAGAAGGTGTAATACAATCACTGAGGCTTCCTTGGGAACAAAACCAGGGATGTATTTATACCATTTGCCTTAGCTATCTTGTAAATTTTTAAAATTTATTTGGAGAGTCCTTCAGCACCTGTAGCTTTGAAGCATCAGACAGACAAGGCCAGCATCAAAAATAAGCACATTTTACTTCCCAGGGCCAGCTAAAGCTCTTATGTACCAGCCTCCTGTAGGGCCACATTGCTCCTGTTTCATGCACCTTTACCACTGGTAATCACCAACAATTTACTCCTGTGGTTCCTTCAGCAGATTGTGTCTGAAGTCTGCAAAGGAATTGTTCTGAACACTTAACTAGTTCCTGAGCTGAGAGGCAGGGTGAGCTCTGTCAGACTGTCCCTGTTCTGCTCAACCCACCCAGACTCACTGACGTGAGAAAACAATAGAACAAAGGAGCAGCCCGAGGTCCAGGGACTCCCCAGCACCACGTGAGAGGTGCACAGAGCCAGCATGGTTTTCCAAATTCACACTATAATTCTGTAGGAAACAAGGGTGGTTTTAAAGTTTTTTCTGTTTGGTTTTTTTTTTCCTGTAACGAAAAACTGAACAATTTGCATGGTGATGATCACGTGTTCTGATCTCTTCACCTCTGTCCTGACCTTTGGATCGATTATCACGAACAGGAGGGATATTCCCCAAGGTTTCCATGGGCTAAAAGTCACCTGTGACACTACAGCTCAAGAACAGGCATGTATTTTGGCTGCAGATGTCAAGCTGGATGACCTCTGCTATCCATGTAAAACCATGCAGCAGCCAGGACCCTACTGGCAAAGTAGAATGATGATGTAATGCAACAATGCCTGTTACTTTAGGGCTTTTTTAATGAAGGCAAAAACGCTTCAGGGTGTGATTAAAAAGCAAACAAAAGCAAACTAGTTAAAAAAAACCCACCAGTGGCTCAGAAAAGAATCATCCTTCCTTTAAAACTGAGGCCCTGCACCAAGGAACAAACAACAAACACTGTCCTGACTTGCCACCCAAGCTTCCAAACTGAGGTCAGTGCTTGAAACTGCTACAAAAATGGTGAAAAAAAGTACAAGTGGATTTGGTGTATTGTTCAAGCAAAGAATTAACTGGGGTGCTTGGACTAATGTTCATGCTAAGGTTATGACTCCATAGTTGCACTGCAATTTCAGAGCATTTCCCATATATTTGTCTTCCTGCATTAATGCTGACATGATCCTGAGCAAACAGCATTCAGCCTAGAGAATCCAAGGAGCTGGGCCTCATTTATGGAGTCAAAGGGAAATGCTGCTGCAGTTAATAGGACAGTTCCTGAATGCTTTAGGAAAATTCTCCTCTCTTATTCTGTACCTGTATTCAAGGGCAAGCTTTCCTTTTGCAACCCTCCTGTAAAGAAGTGGGCTGTTCCCTGTTTTCCATCATCTCCAATGCTAATCAGAAGAAAAGAACCATGGCAGCTTTTGAACTGCTCCATAAATTTAGTCGGTATTCCTTTCCAATACTCCTTTTTTCAGTTTCTTGTACCTTAGAGGACCAGACCTAAGCTGTCCCCATACTGAAAGAGACGGCTGTGGGAAGTGGTGGGGAGGAGAGACTGACACCAAGTGCAAACCCAGTAATCAAAGGAGCAGCACAGCCTGTGGAAGCTCAGGTTTGGGTCTTAACAGAACTGACTTAGCTCGCAATCCACACAGGAAAAGAGTCCCTGAAGAATTTAATTTGAAAGCAACGGGGAAACAAGGGCTAGTAAATGTTATTGTGACAGCAATAGCAGCTACATCCACCCAGCTATTTCTATGACACTACCAAAATCCTCTGCATCCAATATCATCCATGGCTGCATTGCCAGGCTTTGGACTGGCAAAAAGGATGGGACATGGAAATGCATTGCTTCAAGGCAAGGACAAGGAATGGCACTTATAAAGAGCGTTCTGAAAGGATTTTTTTCCTCATTAAAAGTTAAAATCGAAGTTACTATACCATGCTGCAAGTTGTGCCAGAATAGTTCTTTTATTATCTGTGAAAATAGATTCTTTATATCAGAGGCAATCATCAATTTTTCAGGATGTGTAGGGAGGCTTGCTCTGTCGTTACATCTTTCAGGATCTGTAAGCAGAGTTTCTAGAACAACTAGATAGATGTGGAAAAAAATTACTGGAGACAGGGTAGAAATAATTTCTAGAGATACTTAGAAGGCAAGTCAAGAATGTACAAATGCTTCACTTTAAAGGAAATCAGTATTGAGGCAATGCAGATATGTTTGTCTTGGAAACACATTGAGTTTACTGCCAAAAATACATATTTGGCTTTATTTGCCACTCACCTTTATAAATAGGCATGTCAAACACCACCAACCTTTGGCTTCTTGGAGAACAAATGGAAACAGTAAATTTGAACAGTCTAGATTTAAAGAATAAGTGGCAACTGCAAAAGGGACAGGAGGCAGGAAACATTATTGCACCTAACACTGTTCTTATCCCAAGTCTGTTGATTAAAGTTATCATAAAAAGAAAAGTGACCATTCAGTCATGCTAATTCTGCTTGCAGGACTACTGAACTTTGACTTGCATTTTCAAGCCACTGCCCAATTTTCTCCAAAAAGCTTTTTCTTTTCAAAAGATAACATAATCCCCTCTCATGAAAACACAGAAGTACATTGCTGAATGATAAAAAAAAAAATTAAAATTTCATTATTGTGAAGAACAGCGTTATCATCATCTCTCCAACCCACAGATGATCCTTACAGAGACTTCAGCAGCAAAATTTTCCACTTTCCATGGCTCAGCTGGAAGCAGCACCACTGCCAGCAGTGGCACCTGGCAAAACATCTGGGAATGCCCAGCAGAGGTGTGGGTAACTGTTTTATCTTTAAATTCTAAAGGGGCATTGTTGTAAAGGGAGCACTTCTTTTGCACTCCTCTGAGCATCACCTGAGACACCAAATGAAGAGCTGTGCTCTTGTGTCTCCTGGCGGGGCCAGTCACAACAGAACAAAACCACTGCGTGGCAAGTGTTTGCTTTCATAGGACACTAACAAAATAAGGAGGAAAAACCCCTTCGCTCTCTCTGATACACTGCAAAGACAAAGCTTAATTTCATCAAGGGCACACTGGCTACATCGATTGGATTATTCATTTGGTATAATGGACTTTGCTTTCTTCCTGCAGCTTTCTCCAAACAAGAACAAAATGAAGATAAATCAGCTCTCATTCAAGGCTGACAGGCTCTATATATTTATGGATTTCTAAGCCCTGCAATACAGTGGAAGTGAGGTATTCACCAAGGATTCTTCTCCTCTGCAGCACTGTTGCCCTCACACAGGTTCTCCCCAGCACACGGACACGCCTTGGGAAGGAAAGGCTGCAGCCCAGCTCAGCAGCTTTGCTCCTCCTTTCAGGTCCTTCCACTGATAAAACCTCCAGCTTTGCCTTTCCCAGCACAGAACCCACTTTGATACACGTGTGTGAAAGCTCACACGAGAGAACATCCCCTTTTTGATCCTCCAAGCAAAGGCCTCATTGCCTTTTTCCGAGGGAGCAACACCAACGTAAGCCCACTCTGCAGTTTGGAGAGCTGACGTCACGAGCAGTGTTTATGGAACCTAAAGATTACTTGCCCCCATCATTATATACACCACTGCCATCACATTGAAGATCTGGCCTCATATTGTTCCCACAATGAATGAGCTGGTTATGCCAACAAACCCAAACCACTGTTTCTGAGAATGAGATTGCTGCTTTATCAGCTGCCCCGTATCATGGCAACACTTTCCACCACTTATTAATTTTGTAAAAAAGGTTTGACTTACTGTATTGCATCATTGCATTTAGATCAAGGAGAAACCTCTGGCACAGCACATTATGGAGAATGTTAACCTATGATAATCTCTTTGCAAAGAGGGAAAGAATTACGGAAAGTTGCTGGGCCAGACTTTCCTTTGACTTACAACACATTGTAGTTGTGACCGAGTTAACTGCCATGAACAGACACTAGTCCTGTGCAAAATAGGTGCAAAGTCCCACAGCCATTTATTATCCTGCTCCTCTAAACCTAAGGTACAGTTGCAGAAGGTATGTCTGTGGGCAGTACACCCTGCCTGCATGCATTTAATGGACTGTCTTAAAGGGAAAAGGGAATTCAGTTTGCACAAAAATAGCCTCCTCTCTAAGTGTTGCACCTGCTGAGGTAAGATAATCATTGAGGGGAAGATGATGTCCTGGATAATCACATAAATAAATCAGCACTGACCTCAGAAAATCTCTGATGCTGCCTGAATACAACAGGCAGAAGATATTCACTCACTTTCTTCCTTTCCTGGCCTTAATTTTGAGCAGTGCCCATTACACAGAGAGAACCTTTTTGCAAGCCATTTAGGATTCTCAAAGGAGCAGGTATCTAAACTAATTTTTTTTCTTTAAAGCTTTATGGGGAAAATGCATCATGCAATATCCCTCCAGTTTTCCACAAGAAAAAGAACAAAGCCAAAGTAAATCAGCAAGTGGCACGACATGCCAAAACCCAGAAACAAAATGAGCAATGGAATTGGACTTATCACTTAGAAAAATCTAAGCCATTCATTTGAGATGCTTATGTTTGGGTAACCTTTGGAAGAATGTTTGCTGTTCTGTTATACAAACAATGGAAATATTAGATAAGGAAAATTAGTGCAGTTGCCAAGAAAGCCCCATGCACTCCTTTCAGATGGTTAAACGTGTGGATGTGGTTTTATGGATATATAACATCCTGCCTACAGCAGGAGTGTCAAATGTACAGAGCCATTTCTTTTAATCCCAGAGCTGTGTGGGTCCCAGGAGTGCAGTGCAGAAACCCCTGATGAACATCTGCATGGCTCTGTGCTGATGGACGAGCTGGGACACAGGAGCCAACTCCAGCCTTGCTAGGCCAAGTATTACAGCTCTACCAGGCCTGTTGGGCGGGACTTGGAGATAGTTCTGTAAGCCAAAGCAAACCTCCTCGCCTCACATGAGCTATTAACACACAACCATCTCGCCTAGATCTTTTCCATCTGTTCCCAGTCTCGAAAGACCTACTGTGACAATGGTGTTCAGTGTGACTTGGGTCAGAGCCAGTGTTTCCCCATGGAACAGAGCTGCAAAGAGCAAGTAATAAGTGCTCCAGTGCTTTTTCCTGCAGAGGGAGCAGAGGCATGAGGAGTCCCCAGGTGTCAGTGGGGAGGGTGGAGAAGGGAAGGCCCCCATGAATGCTCTGTGCCCCTTCCTGTGTTTCCCACTCATTCCCAGGAATCAGGCACCCCTCCAGCTTCCCCAGGCATGCCCCTCAGAGGTAAAGGTACAGAATCATGCAATCATAGAATGATTTGGGTGGGAATGCACCTTTAAAGGCTGTCTGGTTCGACCTCCCCTGCGGTGAGTAGGGACATCTTTAACTGGGTTGCCCAGAGCCCCATCCAGCCTGACCTCGAATGTTTCCAGGGATGGGGCACCCACCACCTCTCTGGGCAGCCTGACAGAGTCTTTCACCACCCTCTCTGTAAGAAACGCCCTCCTTAGAGTTAATCTAAATCAACCCTCCTTCAGTTTAAATCCATGACCCCTTGTCCTGTTGCTCTACTAAAAAGTTTGTCCCCAACTTTCTTATAGGCCCTCTTCAAATGCTGGAAGGTTACAGCTGGGTCTCCCTGGAGCCTTCTCTTCTCCAGGCAGTACAAACCCAGCTGGGGTTCATGTCAGTAATTTCAACATGAAGGAGCAACCAGGACCCCAATTCCTTCTTAGCCAGCCAGCCTCTCACAGAAAGTGTTGGTCTCTTAGCCAGGCAGAGATCCCTGGGAGCGTGTTGGGGCACTCAGGGGGCAGCCAGTGTTCACTGATGGCCCGCAGAAAAATGCCAGGTTATTATTGCAAGTTCCCACCAGCTCAACCACACTTGGTGCTGCGTGAATAATTAGGTGAAATATGAGTTTAAAGTTTGTCTGTGGGGTTTTTTCCCATGCAAGGCAGGAAAAAACCCCTCTGAGGCCTTGGCTCTGACAATGCTGAAGGCTTTTTTTTCCACGGGGAAGGCTGTTTTTATTGTTCAAACCAAACCTTCCGTGTGGAGAGAACATGTACAAATAAGGGCTAGATGTGTACTTGGAGCTTGGCTTCTGGCCTGGGTGTGTTGGCAAATTGGCCTGAACTACAGGAGATGTTTTGACACCACAAATAAGGAATTAGACAGTGTGGTGATCCGAAGAGAGGATGAGTGGGTCTGCTCTTACAGGGCTTTTAAGAGGCTGCTTTGAAGATTTCCAAAGTGCTGCAGCTTAACATCACAAAGAAAATCTTAAAAACCTACTTTCAGAGAGCTGGCAGTTTTGCCTTCTAAAATAATTATATAATCAGTCAAATAAATATATATATATAAAATCAAATTCATGCTAACCTTAAATTTAAAAGAACTTAAGAAAATCTTGAACTTCCAGATAGCATTTGGTGGTTTATGCAGGATTAAAGTGTATCCTTTTAACAACAGCAAAAAATAATGCTATTGCCAATTTCTTTACTTTCATAAAGTACAGCTCGGTGTGGTTTTATAAATTTCAGTCTCTGGAAACCTGTTATTTTATATTTCTATTTTAAACTTATATTTGTCTGACTCAAATACCTTTCATTCCTTTCCCAATTTCTTCCTAAATTCCTTACATGTCTGTAGTTAATTGAACACAGTGGTGTAACTAAGTGCAGTTCAGTATGGATCAGCAAGAGTAGTTTCAAAACACATTAATTTATTAAAGGTGCATTTTTATAGAAGCAATTGTAAGGAACCAAAACTAATGAGTCCTAAAAGCAACTGGTTAATTTTGTTGTGTGCAGTCTTTCTTCATCTTTTCCCTCATAATTGTGAAAGGCTTTTTAGATTTGCAATAATTAAAAAATAAATACACAGTTGGCCTCCTGGATACTCAGTCCACAACTCCCACAGAACAAACATGCTTTTGAAAAGAGAAAGCAACTTCTCTGGTGTCTATTTTAACTAAGAGCAGTTCTAATGGTGGAAAAGTCAACTTCTGCATTAGAAATATTATCACCTAACTAATAATTGATACTGTGTCTTTCCAGAAAGCCTTTTAACAGTATCCTAAGAGACCTAAAGCTAAAACCCTTTTTGTTTTCTATTTTCTCTATTAAAAGTAGGTTCCGCATTGGAAATTAATGCATTCAAATATTTTAAGCAAGATATCGTGGAAGTCAATTCACTATAATAATGCTGTAAAACATAAACTTGAGAGAAATGTAGATGAAAAACTTACTGTAAATTGGTGTGTGCCATATAAAATTGTGGGTAAATATAGCTAAGCATTGGAAAGAGTGGATTGCAGCCTCACTGGGGATTCATCAGCTAACTCCTCACACTTTACCAGCTGTCCTTTATAAGATATCACTGATGCTCCAGTGGGCCTGCATGGAAAATTATACAACTGCCATCACAGCTCTGCCCAAGGGGGCATTCAGCATTGTTTTGCAGAGACAGAGCTAGACCCTGCTTATTTGCTGTGCTCTTGGCATAATGAAAGTGAAAGTAATCTGAATAGAAATGTTTTTTTAAAGAAAATTCGAGTCGACACATATTTGTATTTTTTCATATAAATTATTTCCATAGATTGTGGGGAGGTTCTTTCTCTGAGCACTTAAATGGGAGCTTTTCATTATAACATAATCATTTTAAGGCAGGAAATCCCCTAGGCATAACTGAGAGCTGGGATCCATGCTGCATCTATAGCTAGAGAAGCAATCAAAGAAAATTTAAAGAGGAGTCTGAAGTCTTGTAATCCATAATAATATTATTAATTCATTCAGCACGCAAATATTATTCTGCTCAATATTCAGCAGACTTCTACAGCTCCACACCAAATTAACACAGGAGTTCAGAAAGCACTGCTAAGTGTAGCTTCACAACAGTGTAAATGACATTTGAGTTGCACATATATCTTACCTTGAGAAGTTCAAAGCCTTTAAAACGGGAGTTTCAAAAGGCACTTGGAGTGTAAGTGATTGATCCTACCAATCCATAGGTGCTACATGAAATATTAACGTGGGAAAGGAATTGCTGAGCAGACTCTGGGCTCATTACTACTTATTTTCTAAATAAAGAGTAAACCAGTAAATTCAGATTAGGCCACATTTTACCAAATTATAACTTGCCTGCTGCCGGGAAACATTTTTCCCCTGTTCCAGTAACTATTTCAGCCACATCCCACAAAATTACAAGGACCTTAGAAGATAAATTCTGAAAGAGTTTACAAGCCTAACTAAGTTCTAGGGTCTTTTTTGCTGTTTCATTCATATTCACTCAGAACTCTTGCTCAGCAAAAGTTCACTTAGTTCCTTGAAAGACGTGTCCTGCAGTAAAGCTTATTCCATTACTCCCCATAAAACTGTGCAAGAGGTGCAACGCACCAAAGTATGAAAAACAAAGGAAGTTAAGTTAACTGTGCTCCACCAAAAAAGATGTTTGTTGGAAAAGTGATGTTCAGGCACAGCAGCACACTGGAGGGGGTTTGCTGCAAATATCAAAAGATAAGACCACGTATGCCAATAATTTATTTGCCCATCATTCCTGCTTTTCCATATAAGAAATGATTATGTTTCTTTCCTCTAAGAATAGTTACATCTTCAAGAATATCCTCTTCACTGTATTTAACTTTCTTCACAGAGCTTGGAAACACAAAAACTTTCCAAGGGACTTAGAACTAAACATATGCTTATATTTGTCATAAGCCTTCTAAGTTTTTCTGCTGTGGGTACTTTCTCCCAAGTGAAAATCCCCAAATTTGACAAGACATATATCAGGCAGATTCTCTCCTACAGCAAACTTTTCCAAGGAAAACAAGTAAAAATAAGATGTAAACTTAGCATGGGAATTCCTATTATGTGATCTCATTTAAAATTAAAACCCAGTAGAGTCTTCACAATTCCAAGGCTATGCTGATTGCCATTTGAAGCTGGAAATGTTTTTCCCTAATGCACAAGTGATGAAGTGCACGTAATGCTTAGAGGAAAGTTACCTTATCTGCAGTATCAGATATAGATTACTGCTGGAGTCAGCGTGCCACACTACTTGGATCCATATGCTCTGTTCCAGTATGAGGAATTAAGTTTCCCTGATGTCATAACTTGAACAGATAATGCAATTAACGTCTTCTTTGAAGTTCACATTGACCAGGTAACCAGTAGAATGAGTTGGCAAAACTTTACTCAAGTCACCAAAGTGAACTCGGCTCACCCCGGCTGAGACTTCGGCTCTGATGTTCTGCAAACGCTGAGGGACACTGAAAATGCTGAGTCCCTGTGAGATATTTGTAAATCAGTGTTTATTCTGCCATGTAAACATAGAGATCCTGCACTTCTGTCTGGCACTCCCCAGATGTGTCAGGAATATATCAGAATTGCTGCATATTCTCTGAAGAGCCGGTTCATTGTGTACAACAGCTCTGAAAGACTGATGGACATCTGTAAGTCCCAGACAAGTGACAGGGTCTCCTTTTCCTACCTCAGTGCTGCTCCTGGGAGCACAACCTCCCTGCAGGAAAAGAGAGCCTGTCTCACAGATCAGATATTTAGGCAAGACTAGAAAAAGGGAGGGATCTGTTACAGAATGTTCCCTTTGCCACCCGTTACTCTGGAATACGAGGTTGCACGTGACTGCTGAAGTGTTCCTGAAGCTGGCTGATCATTTTAATGCAGAATCAGCTTGATAATCCCTTACTGGAAAGGTGCAGTTCACAGCTTTGTAGGTTAGGATGGTTAAACAGTAGTGAGGCTGTGTGTGATCAAGTGGGAAGAATTTTCTTGAGGATGAGACATTGATAGCTGCTCCTCTGGGACCCTTCAACTGGTGTAATTTAGAGTATCACACTACAATTGACATGTTTATGATTGTGCCAATAATTCAAGACTTCTTGAGGCATTTAAGGAGGAGAGGTAACTAAATGATTAATTTTAGAAAGAGGAGAATGGAACAAAGCCAAGACTTCTATCTTCTTGAAAAAGAAAAGAGCCTAAAATGAACATCTTGGCTACTTTACAAGACGAGAGAAATATTATAGACTGAAAGACTGTTTAATTTCCGAAAGTGTTAATATTCCTTGGAGATGCAAATACAGCGATGAAAATAGAATTATTAGAATTGAATAGAATTTTACTTGCACTAAAACAGAAAGATTCATGGTCAGGGAAGTTGCATGAGGACGGTAAACATCTCACCCCTCTGAATGCTTTATGGGGACATATTTGGTATGAGCATTGAAAAAACCCAGACTAATAAATGATGATCAGGTAGACAACTTCAAAAACACTTAGAAGAACAGATACTGGAAAGTTATGATTGGTGTCATTAAACATGAGAAAGTAAGGAGTTTCCTTGTACATACAGTAGAAGTCCAACCAATAAAAACATTGACACAATCCGACTGATAATTTAAGCAAAGCTATCTATAGTAATAGTGAAGATTAGCTACCTCTATAAATCACTCATACAGACCTACAAAGTAACATCACGTGCATCTCAAAAGGTCATTTCATACTCTCAAGATGCCCAAATACCTAGAAATTCCCTTGAAGCAACCACTTTGCTCCTTCTTACCTCCAAGAGCAATCTTGCAATGCCATAAAACATGTGCTGATGCTGTGTGTGCCTTCTAAGGAGGAATTAATGCATGTAGCTCTTAGAACAAACAGCACTTCTTTTACTCTCCTGCCAGCTTTAGCTACAGCTAGGCTGTTTTATCTTCTTTCTTTGAAGACTCTTGTTTTATTATTTTTGGGGGAATAATGGCAGCACCATGAGAATTCTGTTCAGGTTTGAATCCAAACCTCCCCCTTTCACTATCTGGGGAGAGCTTACACAAAGTGCCCCGACTCAAGTGAAGTGAAAAGTTCTTACCTTCTGTTGGTGATGTCTTCAGATGTCTGCAGAGCCCCTCTGTTTCCCCATATGTCTCTTTAATTTTTACTACTGCTTCTGTCCCTCGGAGTTCCATGAGGGAGCGCAGTTCTTGCAGTGTGCACCCAAACTCTCCTGCATGGTTGGCCTCGTTTCTTTGGTTCTTGGAGTAAAAATCGCTATTTGTCATGTCACCCATTGTGGCTGGTTGTATTGCTCCGCTCGTTGTAGTCGAGACAATCTTAAAACTGTTTTAAAAATTGAAGGAGAGGAATCTTGAATTCCGACCTAAGAAATTAAAAAGGAATCCAGTGTGTGTCCGGCGAGCGACGTGGAGGATGCCTCTGGCGTGCAAGGTGTCCCTGACTGACTAGTGGTCTGCAGAATGGCTGCTTTCAAGGCTGCAGACCAGCTCCACTCCATTCACCATTTCCCATTATGTTGCACCCAAGCTGTGGAATCTACATGGTCATTTCTTCCTCTGGACCTTTGGGAACAAGCAGAAAGGTTTCATTACAGGGGGTTCAACAAGCACGATACAAAAGGTGATTTTCAAATGTGTTCCCCCATGGCAGGTGGACCCGTCATTTCAGAGAGGCTGTGCAGAGTCACGGGGAGATGTCCTGTGAGGTGCTGCAGCATCCACAGCAAGGATAACACCAGCTCTGCCTTAGATAAAGCTCCCCACAGCTAAAGCACCAATAGCAGTGCCGCTGGCTTTAATCGAGTCCCAAGAGCACCCGCTAAATGAGATGACTCATGAATATTAATAAGTGATTAGTCCGGCATGCAGGATACACCTCCAGTACGTGCTCTGCTTCGTACAGCCACATCAGGCTGTCCTCTGACCAGAACAAAGCCTCTGATAAAGGCTGGGAGGTGACACAAATGGGTTAAACACAACTAGTTTTCGTAACGGGTTAAAGCAAAACTGTTTTTCAGAGTAAGGAGAGTGGAAGTGGTGGAAAAAAACTAGAGCCACCATTACAATTGCAGAATACATTTCCATACATTACACCTTGCAGCCTTGCCTTCTGTGCAAGGGAGCACAGCCCAGCCAAGACAACACGCTGGGGTGGGCTGGGTTTGAACAGCCACAGCTTCTCCTCAGCCAGGATCCCAGTGGGTCCTGTCCCCAGCACACACAGACACACACACAGGCTGATGCTGGGTTCTGTCTCTTTTCTTTTCTTTTTTTCTTCTTTCCCCCCACCCCCCTTTTTATTTTCATTTTTTTCCCCATGTGCAGGGTTGAACAAGTCCCACTTGGACCATCTGGGAGACAGCTGATTACTTGCTAAAATCAGCCTTTAAAACCTGTTTCCCCTTCCCATATTCTAATGAAGTTGGTTTTAAATACTGCTGAAACCAGCTATTATATTTGGCACGCAGAGTTTTAAAAGAGATTAAAGGTTTCTCTTTTGCCTCAAGCGGGTTAGTGAGAGTGCACTGTCTAATCTATAGGTCTCAGAATAGTTTTCATAATAAAAAAGATCTTTCAAAGGACACACCAGCAGCCTAATGACTGACCAACCTGTCACAGGCAAAGGGCATACGTTGAACTTTCTAGGCACAGTAATACACAGTGGAAATGAGTACCCAGATAAAGCACATAAAGAGGATCCCGACGTGTTTGAAGTCCCGGTTTTATATTTGTACAACAATTTTAATCTCCCACCCACGTATAGTTGACATAGCACGTAGGCTTGTTATTTCCACTATCTGCCTCTATTGCATTGCTCTGCACATGACAAAAATCAGGCCTCCTGGATGCACTAATTCCTCTGCCCACAGTGGCACTGCCCGCTTTAGAGCTGCCTAACATACCTTGCTCAGTCAGACAAACTGAACCTCTAGCAGCCCCTCTCGTTTACAGCTTCAAAAATCAACACTTCTTTGATTTTTGTGGAGAGGGGAAAAAAAAAAAAAAAGAAATTAAAATAAAAGGGAAGTACCAGCTTCACTATGATATTACAGAACACAATTAAAATAGCAGCCAACTGCTGCACCTTCCTTCTCCCCATCCTATGTATTGATACGTATTTTAGTGCTAAGAACTTCTGCCGCCCTACATTTCATATATTGCTTTTCACATTCACTATAATTTCTGCCCAAAATGTGGCTTACAGTGAGCAACAAAGAGAAACTAGAAGTAGTAATTTAAAAAAGGCCTTTATTTGCCAAGCAATGGCCAAGGAGGAGATGTTGTGCCCTGTCAGCCACACCAAGCTCTCCATGCTGGGCAGTGTTCACAGCCTCAATCCATCCCTAGGTAATTCCCTATGTATGGCACGCAGAAAAGACCTGACTCACACTATTTATCTGTTGGTAAACAGGGCGGATCAGTATTCTGAGCAGAAATAGCATCAGCCTGCAGCATCATTTCAAAAAAACTGCAGGACGTGGATGTCACAGATGCCCAGTCAAACAGACTCCATCCCAAGGGGCATCGAACAGCCACGACCTCCGCTGGGGATGAGCTCCTCCTCCCTCACGGCAGCGTTTCAGACTCTTCCCGATGTGTCATCTGTGCTAAGCTGCTGCTGACAGCACACATAAAAATGCAGATTGAGGTTTGATTGTGAGGCGTCAATAATAACAACGATTATTTACTTCCAGTGGCACCAGAAAAAAAACCACAAAAAACAAAACTATTCCAAGATAAATGCACTTCAAGAATTTGAAAACTGGGCATCTCAAACAGCCATGATGTCAAGAAGGAAAAAAAAACAAAAAGACAAACAAAAAAACCCAGCAAACCCCCCACACTATTCACCTAGTCCTAGCTAGTCCTGTGAGCTTTTTAAACAATCCTCTAATAAAATCAAATTATTCCTATACTGTTCCAGAACACCACAGACAAAAGACAGTCATTAGTATTTTCTGAGAAGACCCATCTACTGGTTTAATTCATGAGGCAAAGGGTGCTAAACACAGCAAAGACTTTTTCTACATGATTTTTCTGTGGGATATGTCCACCCCTCTCAATCAAAGCACCTCTTTAGGCTCACTGTGCCATCACTATAAATTAATATATTTGCTTCTATTCTTAGAAATTCTTCGTCATTTGTCAGCCACAGCAAGACAGTGCCATTGCTTTTTAGCATGAGTCATTTGCCTGCTTAATTTTTAATTTTGCCTTCAATTAAATATTAATCAATAAACAACCAATATGAAGTTTACACTTCCTTCAGTGCCTTCAAAACGAATCCCTCAGAGTCTGGGCTGCTCATGATTCACCTAACGCTTTGCCACCAAGGAAACGCCACCCCCCCCCCGTTTTTTGAAAGGCAGATGGTGAAACACAGCGAGCCCAGAGCGTGACTGACATTATTCACTGATAGTGCATCTCCCTAATCCCGTGGAACAAGATAGGCAGCTTCCATCCCATCCTTGAATCTCCCTTAGGAAAAGCCCAGGCGCCCTGCCAGGGTGTGTGCTGTGTTAGCTCGGCTGACACACGACCACCTCAGCCCTCCCAGGCTGGGAATATCCCTCTAACAAAAGGAATGAGAAATAAATTTTTTAAAAAAAGCTGTGGCTGGCAGATGGCAACATTCCCATCAGATGGGCTTTGCATCTCCCAAAATACATCCAGTTACCAGAAGTGGGTGAAACTTCCACAAGTCTCATCCACAAGAAACCTGCAAGTACTGCACTAGGGTTTGGGTGGGTTTGGGGTTTGTTTTGCTTGGGGGGAGGATGAGGTTAGGGAAGGGATTATATTACAACACACACTCACAGTGTTGATATTTCCCTGATGTAGATATAGTACAGGTGATCTACCAAGCAATCCTGATGTTAAAAAAGTAGATGATACTGATACAGTTTTCAATCAAACCGAACAACGAACAGGATCTGATGTCCTAACGGACTAACAAATAAAGTGAGCTGAATTTCATGCTCTGGATGCTGCTTTCACTGGTAGTAGCACCAGCCTGTGAGAAGTCCACAAGGGATTTGAATCCCCCTACTATGGGCTAAACTACCTGGGCAATAACAGCTCTGGCAGTCAAAGGGAACATGACCCAGCAAACCACAGGCTTCAGCAGCAGAAGGTGCGTTGCCCTGGGAGTGGAAAACCTCCAGGGAGCCCAAGGACTTCTCCCTTCCTTGTCAGATGTGCCCTGAGTTCCTTCAGGGGCTCCAGGCCAAAATTTCTCCACCTCTTTTACAAAGATCCACTGAATCCCTTTCAATGCAGTGACCACTACCTATGGTGGGCTTCAGTGAGTTATAAGTTATAATATAATACATATATTTGGTTATAAGTTAACTTATAACCAAATGCCTCCCAGAACACAAAGAGCCACCACCTTTTCACACCATCATTTCCTTCTCCACTGGGTACATTTGGGCTCATCATTCCCCAGGAGAACAACTTATAGGGAAAATGGTCCTCCTCAGACAAGTTCAGCAAAAAAGAAGTAAAAACTCCAGTAACTGAGAAACTAATTTCACCCGCAAAGCTGGACTGTTCCCCCAGACAAAAGCAGTCACTTGTTTCTTTTTAGTTATTCTTACCAACGCTTCTGAATCAAGAAAACTGAGTAAAAATATGCCCCAAAGTGCAGTTTGAAAATAACAATATGCTGTGGCCAAGGGACAAAATAGCAGCCCACCTAGATTCTCCTTGGGAAGCAAAAGACTTCACATACTAGAAGAGCTGAGAAAAATACTGCCCTTATTTTTCTCATTAAAAAGTCAGAGTATAAGTCTTCACCTTGGTCTGGGATTTTGTCGATGATGTCATAGATTTTTGTTGTACAAATGCACTACAAACTCCAACTGATTGCTGTTTGGTTAGTTTATTTTTTTTCCAGAGTGGCTGTGTCTGGAGGAACAGGCTTCCATTCCTGTAGAGCCCAAGTCAAATATTTTTCATCTTCTAGCTGCTCAGAGGAAATGCATGCCAATTAAAACAGAAGCAATTTGGATGAGCTAACTGCAGGCCTGCTGGGAAAACTATTCTTTGATTTCCCTAATCAGGAAAAGTCTCATCTTGGAAGCTTGTAAATATTTTCACAGTGTGTTAGAATGTAGATATCATCACTATGTATTCTGACATCTGATTTCATTTGGACTTCTACTGGCAGAAAAGTTAATAGCCATGTAATAAACCAGATTTCACCAGATCAGAATGACAAGACTTGCCTTTCACAGTCCTTAAAAGTCTGGACAAATAATGGATTCATAGTGAATCAAAAAAAAAAATTCATAATTTGACTGTTTTCTTTTAATTGCCATCTAAGATCATGCTGACTCTGCTCTCAAAATCTGCTGCTGGAGGAATTGCTTGCACCACAGGATGAAAAGGAAATCACCCTCAGCCAGGGCAGAGATCAGCAAATCCCAGGTACTATTCATTCGTTGTGCAGCTGGGAAGGTATCACACAGAACTGGTTCTCCTTGAATCAAACTGAGGGAATCTGCAGTTCCCAGCCTTCTGTATGGAGAATCACTGTCCCACTTGGGATTTTACTTGTCTGTAGATAAAATGCCCCAGCCTTGGGACCTATAAAGAACCCCCAAATAAGGGGGAAAAAAGCACTGAAGTGTCACAATTTTACTGAGCACAAGGTCCAAAACCAGACTGCTCTGCATTCATTACATTAGAGACACCATTCCTTGATGGAACTGGACTGGAAGCAGCTTTAATTGCATTTTCCCCTGAGTCTGAGCAAAATCATCTGAGGGGGATTGTTCAGCCTGCGGTTCCTCAAACTCTGATGAGAGGTGCTGGTAGCAGCAGGTTGACAACATATACAGAGGATGAAAACTGCCAGCAGACCTCTGCAAGGTGAAAACACCTGAGACAGAAAACCATAACCTGCTCTATAGAAGTCTGCAGATGTGTGAAAATAAATCAAGTGTGGCCCAGCTGTGGCACCTTTTACAATTTCTTGTTCTTTTCATGGCAGAGACAGAATGTGAATATAATCTTTATGGACCAGAATGAGATTGGATTCTCTATCCAGCAGCCAACAAAGTTAATCCAATGCACCCAACAATGCTCAAACTCACACTCTCTTAAAATAAAAACTGGCTTTGAAGCTTAATTATCAGGAATGCACAAGACGCAGAAAGAACTAAAGAAAACTACCATCTGAATAAAAGCAGTTTGGCACCTCTACAAGTCCTGTTTTGTTTAATACCCAAAAGTCCAGAGTGAATAAAGAAAGAGAAACTAAATTTTGTAGCTAATTGCTGTCTGAAAAATATTCCCGACTTCATCCTTACATTTCCTCATAATTTCAAGTTGCCTTAAATTAATCTGTGCATCCATAAAGAAGCTGTGGCTGCCCCATCTCTGCAAGTGTCCAAGGCCAGGTTGGACGGGGCTTGGAGCAACCTGGGCTAGTGGAAGGTGTCCCAGCCCATGGCAGGGGGTGGAATGGATGGTTTTTAAGGTCCCTTCCAACCCCAATGAGGCTGTGATTTTCTGATAATTCATTCACAATGAGCACACACAAATGAGACATTTGATGCTTCATTCAGTTGTAGTTCTTAGACAGAAATATATTTCCCCTGATAATAGGATGCCATTAAGACAATTAAATTAAGGTATTATTTTAAAAAGATTACAGAATGAACACATAAAACCCCCTACCTATTATAATCCCTTAATAATTATTTCAGTCCTTTTAGTATGAACCCATGCCTCTAGTCAGCTTGGACTCCTTGTACCAGTTTTCTATCAGGTAGGATAAATAAAAAAGGATTCCATGCCTACTGTAAGACACCGTTGAATATTTCAAGGCAAAAAAAGGGTAATGTCACAAAATAAACCTGCATTAAAGGGGCACAAAATATCTTTAATTTCAGTTATACAATAAAACTATTTACTTAGGATTTCTATCAAACAGAATCTAACTCTTGCCCAATTTTGATGATATTTTTTTCTTCTCTGTACTGGTAAACTGAGGGCAACTTAAAATAAGAGTTGTGAAACAAAACCACCCCCAGTGCCTGCTGCAGTGAACAGTAATGCAGTCTATAATTTGATACCAAATCTGCTTTCCACTGCTCCTCATGTAAATGGCTACAGCAAAGCCAAATGAACTACTGACAGGAACAAAAATACTATTAAAGGAATCAATTCAGTCCCATTAAATCAATGAAATGACTCCATCAGTGACTTCTGGGGCACTGGATCAGCTCCTGCAAATAAAAACCTTCCGCTCCTGGTGCCAGGTCCTCGCTCTGGGAACGCTGTCAGCAGACACTCTGTGATGAGGAACCAAATCACCTTTGGGATCACTGATTCCTGAGCACTTTTTCCAGTTCTGGAATGCTCCAGGCTCAGCCACGGACCACCCCAACACCTGCTGACTGCAGGAACCTGCTCCCACAGGGATGAGCCCCACACGACATTCCAGATGCTCACAGAGACATGATCTGCTAAGCAAAGAGATTTTTTCCAGTAAAGTCTGTACCAGCCACCAGTTCTAAGAGCTCTCTCCCTTGTCTTCCTTATTTTGGTTTGCTTTCAGTGATAAAATGAAAGGTTATTTTTCATGAGCTATTTGTTCTCCCAAGGCTCCAATTCCACACTGTAAAGCAGGTATGGGGTTTCTTTTATTCACGGCCTTCCTACACGCCACATAGTCCTGCTCTTGGGGTTGTATTTTTGGCACTGAACAAAGACCTGTTCTGCGCCCCATAAGCTTTAGAAAATTCATGTTTTCATGTATAACTGCACTGATTTTGTACAGAGACTAACACAGCACAGTTATTCCAAGGAACACCAACTGTTATCAATTTAATCAAAAACACAGCTGAGGAAGAAAGCTAAGGATATTCAGACTTCAGACAAGCAGATATCATGAAATAAAGCAGACATGGAAAAAAAAAGTCTAAATTAAATGCTCTAAAAGCAAATTGGTGATCAGCTGAGGAACAAATCCCAGCACAAACCCAGGATCCAGCACAGATTACTATTCAGTCACAGAGCTGGGGGACATGGGGGTAAACCTCTTTTTTAGCAGAAAACACAGGCAAGTTGCACTGCAATGGTACTACACAAATGCAGTGATGGGTGCAAGCTCCTCACCATCATCTCCAGGCCAAAATTGTCAACATTTCTTCCATTCAACTGAGATGCCTTTATTTTTCCCCCCAAAAAATTATAGTTACATTATTATATACTATGTAAGTGTGTATATAACTGCAGTTACATTAATATACATATATATATTACAATAAAACATTGTTATGTTATAATCCATTACAGTATCAAGCCAGGGACAAGGATGAAAAACCCTACATAAAAAAAGAGCCCCAAAACTCATCCAACTCCAACTCAGATATTTCCTTTACTTTGCTTCCTTAAAAAGCAAATTATTCAAACATAAGCACTAAAAAGATGAAGGTTTTTTTTCCATTTGCCCTTTGTCTGTGCATTTTACATACCATCAGATTTCTTAAATCTATATTTTGAATTACCACATGGCCTTTACCAGCAGACATCATCACCTTGAAGCCCACAATTTCAAAGCAGTTTGAGAAGCCTATACTTTCACAGTCTGTGTGCCTTGGACCTGATTATATCTCATTTTAATCAGCAAATTCTCTAGAACATCTTAAAAGAAATAGGTTGTCCAGCTCCTTCCAACAATAGAATCATAGGCTTGACAGAGTCTAATTAAATACAGCTGAGACCTAAAATTTTGGGACTTCTTTTCAGTCCCTGTTGAGAATGGACACTGAATTCATTCCTAATTGCTACTTTTTTTTAGTCCATCACTGATCATTTCATTATAAAAATATTACATGGCCTCTCTAATCTTCATACCTTAAGACTACCCAAATATTTAACAGTATGATTAGTGCATGTATACCTTGAGCTCACTGTACTTTCCTTTCTCAGATTTTTGAACAATATTTTACAGAGACTTCTGATCCTAAAAACTGAGACTAATTAAGGAAATCTTATCTCTATCTGAACAATCCATCAGCCTTTTTAATCAATAAACTACAATTTCATTCCATGACTCCTGTGCCACAGCACACCTTCCCTCCTCACTCTACCTTGGGGGTTGCATCAATCCATTGCTGGTTTGGGAGTTCTTAAGTGGTGACAGAAATATTTCCAGCACTGGATAGAACACTGTCATACCAGCAGTTGCAAAGACTGAAGGAGGCCAGCATTTTATTACTTTTTAAGCTGGAGATAAATGGAAGCCTTTTCCTGCCTTATTAGGAGCATGAAGAGCAAATCTGTACTCTAGTGGAAAAGCTCTCATTGATGTGAAATATAATTCTGATGGTTTACTTTTGTTAAAGAGCTGACAGGTATCATGTTTTCCATTAGTCCAGATCTATGACATAAGAGAGAATAAAAACTTGAGAAAATCCATAACTGGTCAGCTGCAGCAAAATGGCATTTTGATGTGCCCTGTTCTGAACTTCGAGGTTAAAGCACCCACAGCAAACCTCACTGGGTCAACAGGCACTTCTTTACAACAGCTCAGACTGTGAGGGTGAAACCAGAATAAAAACTGAGCCTAAGCCAGTGAACAGGGTCAATGATTCTGTGCCTGATAAAAGGTCAGTGCTTCTTAAACAGCAGAGAGAATGGCCTGAGTTGAAGGAGACCTAAAGACCATCCAGTTCCACCCCCTGCCATGGGCAGGGACACCTTCCACTAGCCCAGGTTGCTCCAAGCCCTGTCCA
>JAWWES010000024.1:17693076-17704059 GCA_035583135.1 Lophotriccus pileatus | reverse complement strand
ATAATAAAAATACAAGCTTAGCTCAGAAAATTAAGCAGAACTGATCAAAACATAACCCACATCTCTGACCCACATGCTATCACAAAATGCACATCCACCCACTCCTGATTTCAGTGAACAACTCAGCCAGGTTGTGGACTAACAGGATACCACATCTTGTCCCAGCCTATTTCAACCATGTAAACCAGTGCAAAGTTTTTCTAGGTAAGCATTTTAAACAAAGCCAATTTTATTCACATATTTTCCTGCATCTGTTGTTTGCCTCCTATGAAAACGAACAGAAAATGTAACCTGATGTTCGTCTTGCTTTTTGTCACTTCTTGCAAGAACCAAACTTACCAAGTCCTACCCCAACCATTTTAAAAATAATTGTATTCCATTGCGGAAAAAAAATTACTTTTTAGCACTTGGGAATCTGCCCCTGTGGAAATGCAGTGAGTAGAACAGATCCTTTCCTACCTCTGTAACAGCAGCTCAAGTGACCTTGAGGAAAACGTACAAACAGGAAAAAATGTACATCCATCCTGGATTTATTCAACCATTTCTCAAAGCTGCAGTTCCCCAGTGTCACCCCAGCACTGCCAAAGGCATGTACACCTCATTTTAACAGCCTGGAAAACATCCTTGTGGCGCTCTGTGTGCTCACGCTCTTCGTTTGCATCACAGGCAGTGACACAGGAAAAGCTGTGTGTGTGCTCCTGCTTAGCTGCTTCTCTGGTTGACCTGATCTGCCACTTGCAGGCACACAGGAACAACAGCTTACTTGCTGAATCTGTTTACCCCACTGTCACTCAAGATGTAGCATGATGCTTAAATAGGCAACAGTCCGATTAATATAATTGAGGCTGCAGTTCGGAGCAGACAGGAAGTCGGGCTGGAATCGCAAAGAGCTTTTTCTCTTATGATTAAAACACCCCCAGGGTTATATCAGTATAAAGACACCCGAAGCAGGGATGCACAAAGCCAGACGACCAAGAGATGGGAACGTTTTCCTATTTGGAACAGCTCACCAGTTCGAGAGGAAGAAACGTGAATCACGCAAAGATAAGTTGCCATTTTAATTGCATAAGAAACACTGGTGGATTTGTCATTCCTTGTGACAGAGTTTGTTCCCCAGAGTCACATTATAAGCACAGCTATATTGCTGTTGTGTAAGACATTTCATGCACCAGAGTGACATCCCAGCACACAGATACAGAAAGCCTCGTAAACAGCCTGTTTTCATTTACTCCACTGAGAGAGAGAGATGCCTCTCTGCTGTTCCAGAACAGAGCAGAAAGGCTGTCCAAACATGACAAAATAAAAGCAAATAAGGAGCAAATCAGTGACTGAGAAGGACTTCAAGTCTCAGTACCATCGGCCTGACTAACAAACCACGTATTTCTTTGTACTGGCATTGCTGTTGACAGTACAGGGAGAAACAGGCAGCTTGCAGGTGTCATCCTCCTGCAAGACCTGAACACTGGTGGCACAGATGGCATGGGAGAAAGTGGAGTGAATTGCTGGGGTATCCATTTGCTGAAGACTTTCAGTCCATTTGCGCTTAAGCTATTTAAGTATCTCAGCCCTACAAATCCCAAGGTATTTAAGTTTGAATCAGTGGTCCTCACAAGTTGTGAGGCAGGTCTGAAGAGCAGTAACAGGGAGAGTAAATTTTTAGTGATAGCAAAGGGCTCCTCGAGGCCCCTCATACGTGCAGCATCTCACAGGTCTGGCCACGTCTGAAAGCAAAATGTCCCCAGAGAGAAGAGCTGTGCTGCAGCTGGATCTGCAGAACACCAGCACCCCCCAGCCAGTAACCACTGATTTGGTTACTGGTTACACTCAGTATAATGATTTCAGTGACATTTGCCCCAGAAATGAGCCCTCCATCTCATACTAAAGCACACAGGAACCACCAGTGGAACAGCACACAGGAACTATTTCTGTATCTGTGCAGAGCTGATCTTTGCCTTTTCTCTAGCCTAGATTTTTATTTCCCTTAAGTGATCAGTGTTGGCCTAATTCTACTCCCATTTACATCAGTTGAAGCTTCACCATCAACTTCAAAGAAAATGGATTTAACCCAATATAGTTCATTTTGATAAATTCCACTTTAAGAGAGAAGGACCTCTGCTTCTCCAGCAGAGGATAAGATGATATATTTTTACAACAGGCTTCACAGCCAGATGACATTGCTGTGCCCTACATTCACATTTTGGTTTTGAGCAACGCTGCAGTTTTGAAGTAACTCCTCCATCCATGGCTGTTTCCGTGTGATGGCTCTGTTTGCAGAGAGCTGTGGGGCTCAGGAACTAGATTTCTTTTGGAAAAGACAAAGCAGAAGCCCTGCTGCAGGTTCACACCAGAAGCATTGGGCACATACAGATCAGAAACAATCAGGGGCCTTTGGAAAGCTTCCAGTCACAGATAGGGAGCACTTTCAGCCCACAGGCTCAGACTAAATCCAGTCCCACACGAAACCTCCACAGATACAGAGGCCTCAACACTGACTGCTTCAGCCTATTGATCTGCCTCTAATGGACCAAATGACTTGCTGATGGAGACACATTTCAAACTCTAGTTCTACTTCTTATCTCTATTATCTTTTTATTTCCCATGCCTTGCTAAATAATTCACTCAGCACTACTGATCTTCGCAACTTTCTGTGTCTTATCCCCAGATTCTTATTTAAATTGCACAGACTTCCTTTTTGGATTATAGCCTCAGAGTTTTGCCTCCCTCTTCCAGGGAACTGACTCTAATTGTTAAAAATTCTCTCCCGCAGTTAACCTTCCAAGGCACTTTAGACACAAGATCATTTTTTTAGCAGCACGTTAACCCGTAACTTCACATCAAGAAAGCTTCCCTTTGTAGACAAGGGTTCTGTGACATCTTAGCTGATGCATTAGCAACAAGAACTAAAGTCCAGCTCAGGTACCTGCAAATCCACCATCAGAATGAAACATTGAAAAGGAGTTCTATGAAAATAAGCCTTCAAATAAGGGTCAAAGTTCAAAATCAAATCACTTCTCTAAAGAGACAGAACAGAAGGAAAGACTGTTATGTAATGTACATTTGCAAACACTACAATAGCAATAAAAGGAGCTGTACTGAGGGACTTCAGGAGGAATTTCTTCACAGAAAGGGTGGTTAAACACTGGAAGGGGCTGCCCAGGGAGGTGGTGGAGTCACCATCCCCAGAGGTGTTTAAGGAAAGACTGGATGTGTGCTCTGGTCTAGCTGACCTGTTGGTGTTCGGTCATAGGTCGGACTCGGTGATCTCAGAGGTCTTTTCCAACCTGAACAATTCTGTGATTCTGGGACTTGTTAAAAAACATCTCACTCTGCCAGCAAGTTGTCTCTGTAAACAGTGATTTACCTTAATTCTTTCCCACCCACCCCCAGCCCCCCAGATGAGGAGAGAAGCCCCCTGACTGTCAGATCTCTTGCCCCAGAATCAACCAGCACTCTGACCACTTTGACCTGAGCTGGCTGAACTCTTACCCCCGCTCTCCCTGTCCATCCTATCCACTAAGGCCTCTGAAGGATGAGATGACACCTGTAAGGCCCCAGAATTATAGTGAGACTTCCCTTACCAATTTTCCTGTTACAAAGAGAGGGAATAGTAGTTACTTGCTATTTTTTATCCTTGTGAATTTAATCAGCCCACCCTGCTTTTTAGCAGTTCCACCTTCATGTTAATTGAGCATTAATTTGTATCATAGCTCATTTTCCTCTTTATCCACAATTCCCCCTCAGATACAGACCATTATCAAGAGGATTATCAGATGCACTGTTTACTATTTTATGCTGCAGCCCTCATTAATCCCACTGCAGCATAACTCACCTAACGGAAGGTGACACTTGCAGGAAAGGTGCTTTAACGCATTAATTAAGAACTACTGCAATAACACTGCAGCAACAAGTGCCAAACTGTACATGGACTCAAGCAGTCAAAATGAAGTCAACATTTATTTCTTACTACCCTAACTTTTGTATAATTTCACAGAGTAAATGGAAAATCCACCTAGAAATTTGGGGCAGGTTATTTGTCACTTTTGCAAGCAACTAAATTAAAATGTCTGAAGAGAAAGAATTTGGGCTCTACACATTTTTTGAATTCCCTTCAGAGGACAGGACTGTGCTGCTTTCACCCTTTTCTCCTGTTTCTGCAACTTTGCTCTTACCTGGATAAATTCTACTTGTCAATTTAAACACCAGAGAACCACAAATTCATCACGTAAAAATGTAAACACTTCAGAAAGAATGGCAAGGCATAACAACACATAATAACAGCTAAGCATGAACTGCTTCAAATCAGTGTTCCAAGACTGCCAGAGAACACACTGATTCCATGGCACAACACTCACAGAGGTCCCATCAGACCAAGTGTTGGACATGACTCACAAAAACACAGGCTCAGACTTCCCTGAGTTTCTTCTTTGAAAAATAATTTCAAATCAAACATCTCTTTTTTGGGGTTTGGGTTGGGCTTTGGTGTTTTTTTTTTCAAATATTCCTAAAAAAACTATAGGGTGATTTAGGTTGGAAAGGACCTTTGAAGGTCATATAGTCCAACTCAGTGCCAACTTCAAATGTGGAACAGCTCGCTCAGGGTCATGCCCAGCTGAGCTTTGAACATCCCCAAGGATGGAGATTCCCACCCTGTCTGGGCCACTGTTCCCATGTCGGAACATCCTCCTGGTGAGAAAGTTATTTATATTTGACCAGAATTCCCCTTACTGCAACTCATACCTATTACCTCAAATGCTTTCGCTGTGAAGCTCAGAGATCAATCTGACTTTTCCTTCTTTTATAACCCTCCACCGGATATTCAGTGGATAACCGAAGAAAAGAATAAAACCACATCCACCTAAGCCATCTCTTTGACTCAAGCATCTCCAAAACAGCAGTTAAGTTGCAGCTGCCACCCCAGACTGCTTTCACTGCTTACACAATGCCACCACTTACACAGTACTGTTAAGAGTAAATTAAGAGTTTGGGTGTAATTTGCAAACTCATTGGGAATAGAACTTCATTTCCAGAATGAAAAATAAGTTTTCATATTGGCACTGCAGGGGGAAAAAAAAAAGTTTACATAAATGAAGCCCATCCATTTGATCAAAAACTAATCCTGGAGTGTGCTTTCAGAAACACATTTGAAACTCAAGGTCAAATGCTGCAAACACAGATTAACTACATTTCTTATATATAGGATTAGCCACATAAAAGAGATTGTTTTAAAAACTCTTTTCCTTCAGTCCACAAACTATTGGAATTAAAGGACTTGAGTCACATCAGTGAAGGAGCTTGGTGCATTTACAAGTCTCCATTCACAGTGCTATCAAGATAGCCTTGCTGAAAAGAATTAATTTCAATTGTCAGGGGGAAAAAAAATTATTTACTAGCTTTAGCAGGTTGCATAATTCCCCAAAATACTCAGAACAATTTTTAACTTCTGCTATATTGGAAGTTTTATGTTATACAAAATAATGTAATATCTAAAACTGAACATGACCATTCAGGATCAAAGTAAGACAGCAGCAGATTATTAATCACCTCTACTCTTGTTTCATAAACACAATTTGAAAAATGAGGCTTTGGTAAAGGCATATACAGACAAACAAAAGCAAATCAGAGCAGCATTCAGAAATTAACAACTCAACCAACTTTCTAAAGGCTGCAATTTATGCAGAAGGGCTCTGCTGGGGAAAGGTCCTCCAAGGTGGGTAGGAGTCCTGTACAGTGGTGGAAAAACAAAGGACCAAATCAGTTGGTATTTCAGTGGGGCCACAATATCAGTAAAGAGAGAACTTGTACATGAAATCGTTCACTGTGATGTTTAACCAAAATCAAATCAGCACACATCTAGAGAAAGCAACAGGGAGGCAGGTGGCAGCACAGAGAACAAGTGGTGGCACCTCTTAGCGTGGGAAAGGATTTTCATTTACCTCTTAAATGTCTCCCAGCATTATCTCATGCTCAGCAGTTGGGCAGCAGTGGTGCAACTCCAGCACCCTTGGAGTTGGGTTTTGTGGAAAAGGTCCCAGTGGAGCCACTGCTGTCATACCACATGTCAGGAAAGATTAAGCAAGCAGGAAAACTGGAGAATGAAGGAGTCAGGAAAGTGTCTGCAGAGAGCAGGAGATGCCCTTAAACCTTTTCCAAACATCCACGGCCCAAGAGAGAAGACAGAAAGAGGCTGCAATTGATACAGGCCTTCTCCATGGAATGCAGATGGAAGGAAAGCTCCTGATACTGCTCTGCAGCAAGGCTTTCTCGTGCCATCCTGGGCTAGAAACAAACACCCTCACTTCTGCCTCTCAGATATATTGCCAGACCTGCCAGGCACCGAGTCCTGGGGCTGTGCTGTCCAAATGTGGCCAGTGCTGAGACCCTGCTGACCACACACCCGTGAGCACTCAGATCACCCGGCTCTGGAGCCCAGAGCAGTGCTCTTTGATAGGCAAATCCAATTAAGGTCGGATCTGGGCACCTTAAAGTCACCCCAAGTTTCAGAAATAAAGGCTGAATAGCTTCCTAAGGCACTCTCAAACAAGTTCTCTGTTACAATGCATATGGATTTTGCAGGACTTACAAATCCCATTAAGCAGCAATGAGAACTGAAGGACTTAATCTACACGGTGCATTATCATTGATGTGATCCCTATTTAATTACTAAAGAAATGGCAAACACTTTTCAGCTGATTTTTACAACTTAAATAATAGCTTAAAAATAGTCCCACATTTGCTTTCAGTGGTGCACATCAGCTCCAACTTGAGCAAAGTCATCCCTTCACCTCAGCTGAAAGCTCGGTCCTCAGTGATCAGTATCTGTTAAGAACTGACACTTCCCTTGATCCTAAGAGTGCACCTTCCCCACAAAAACTATCATAATTCTTTGGGAGTTTCAGATTTTCACATAAGAAACCAGGCAATTGCAGCTTGTTCCCGTTGGATTTTGTGGCTCCAGCAGTTTTCTTAACCTTGAGAAAATTCTGCATCATTATTCTAATTACAAGAAGTGGGAGTGCACGAAATCTTTCCAACAAAGAAGAGAAACTGAGCTGGCAGATGCATGAAATTTTATACTGCAAAATGACAGAAGGGGAAGTAATGGAACACTAGAACTGCCACTTACCCAGGTAAGAGTCAGCTGCTGTAAATAAAAAACTACATTCTTTTAAACCCATTCAGCTGTTGATAAATTGACACCAAGTATTGACATTGTTACAAAATAAAGCTACAGTAACTAGAATTATTTTCAAAATCAGTTGTCACTGTAATACAAAGGCAAACACCAGGTATGAGTTGGTGATACATTTTAAAACACCAAAGACAGTAAAGGAAAGTCTCCCATGTGTCCTGACACACCTCCATACATGAAAAATGCATGGAGTTTCCTATTTAACTTACACATTGGGTTACAATGTGGTGACTGTGTATTTAAATGCCATACTGAGCCTTTTACATCGACAGGAGAGCTGCTGACCTGGGCAGCTCTGGAACCCAAGGTGCAGAAATCCCAGGTGCCATGAAGGCTGTTTTGAGAAAAGCCAAGGAGTTTATATTTTAACAGTTTCCTGGTAAAGCCCTGAAATTTATTGAGGTCTCTGTGCTAGAAAAACTGCGGAGTTTTCATTGCAATAAAATACATAATTACACGAGATTTTCTCAAGTATAGGAAACCTCAGTGAAATCCAGGAATGCCCTTACAGGCACTCCTGTTTCAGAGGGGCAGAACTGAGTGACCTCTTTAACAGGAAACACCTTTGGATATATAAACACTCAGAGATGCCTTAGCACATATTTAAAATGCAGAGTAAATTCAGGTTTTAATCCTTCCTGCATCTTTCCCTAGGTTGTACTTGGCTAACCTCTTATATAATCCCAGGACTTCCTTATTTTAAAACACATTTAAAACATTCTGAGTTCAAGTACAGAGATAACAAAGTCGTCAAACAAATCTGAGCGCTTCTTAAACCCACTTTTTTCTTTTGACAACTGTCTGAGAACAGAGAGTGCAGAGAGCTGTTCCTCCTTTAAATTTAGCTTCAACCTCTGTGAAAATTCCTTCCAATGCTCCAACATTTGCTGCCTGGTCTTTCCATTCAAGTGGAACGGGACAACGAACCCGATCTGCCTGACCCATTCCCATGACTTGCTGGGAGCTTTGTAGCCACAGGGAAGCTCCAGAGAGGGAAAACTGAGGACAAAAGCAATTTATTTCCTATCTAAAACTAGGGAGATTGTTGTGTCTGTACTACTGCTTGCTCTGCTGCAGCACCTCTGTAATTCCACATCTTTTTCTCCCAAGAGGAAAGGCACCCAGGGCTGGTCCTACTCCGGCCAGATGCGATGCCCTCAGAGCCCACGTGAGGCTCTGGAGCTGCTCAGATTTCTGGTTGACACGGGATTTTTTTTCTGAAATTAGAACATTGCCCCATTTTCAATAAAGCCTCCAAGATTCCAGGGTTGTCCCTGTTAGCAAGGGATGTCCTTGAAAATGAGGACAGCTGATAACCTTAAAGAAGGAGGGTAATTAGTCACATCCCTGCAACCTTTTCTCCTAAAGAAACAGTGATAAAAGTAAACTCCTATTAGAATATCATTAAATGCATTATTATGCAATACCAGTTATATAACCATGCTTTACCAACTCTGGGTATTTTCAGGCAGAATTCAGTTTCACAGACTTGCCCACATAGGAACATTTTTAAAAGTATGGATTGTCTCCCTGCAGGGGATGAAAAAACTCAGGTAGATTGAAGAAGGGCAGATTGGCTGCCAATATTTCACATGAAACTTGAGTCCTTCCAAAAAAAAAAAAAAAAGTCTTTTTGAGGATCCCTTTTCAGCTAATTCTTCCAAAGAAGTTATAAAATTAATTTAAGCATTTGCAAATCCAAATACATCCCCCCCATCCAGACGTTCAGTACCATTTGAATTTCAGCCCCAACTGCACTGTGAATCTATTCAAAATTCAAGGATAAGCAAAAGCTGACTTCATAAAACATAAGAACTTGCAGAATGTTGATGTATTTTGTCAAATATACTACTGTCATCTCTTTTCCTCTCTCCCTGAGTTTGATGAGTAGCAGCAATAGTGATAAATTCTATTTTATACTAAAATATTTAGTCTGATTTCGCTCATTTAACAGGTTTAGTTAGTTCAGAAATATTCTAACCTCCAAAATAAATATTTGAATATTGTTCTCATGGTGCCTAAGCTCAAGTTAAAGACAAATAAAATTCACAGCTCTTATATAGGTCTGAAAGCAAGAAGAGAATGAAACAGCAGTGTGTGTGAAATTCTGACAGGACAGAAGCTGGTGCTGAATGCATTTTTAAAAGATTATGCTTAAATAGAAAGGATGCACATTTTCAATACAGAGATCTATGCAAATATAAGCATTATTTTATAAAGTTCATTAGTAAGCAGCTTATTTTCTTTCCAAATATTTCCATGTAATATCAAACATTTACTGTTGTCTAAGAAATTCATCCCAAAGCATTGCATTTGTAAGTGACTAAAAAGTATGTTGAGTGACATTTGTTAAAGAGAAGATAAGCAGCTGATTAATATTTCAGTTTCAACATCAACACTAGGTAATAAATTCTGCAAAACCAGTAATAGTTTAGGAGGTTTTTTTACATAAATAGCTCTATTATAATCATTTCTATTACCACACTTCCCAAAATTACAATGTAGGGAACGTTTTCAAAGCAATTATCATTTGCCTTCTGGCTCTGCAAACTAATAATGGACATTCTTTCTCTCTCTCCTGAACACACAGATCTGTCTTAAAAGGCACCCAGCTTGTCACTCAGTATCCACACCGCTTGTGTACCTTCCCTCAGAACACAAAGCATCCAATAATCCCGCTGGACAGCAAAGCACAGCACAAAAGTCACCATTAAAAGCATTCATCTCCCATACCTGAAATTCTCCAACCCCTGGGATTGTATTACTGAAGCAGCAGATAAATAATGCAGGCGAGACACAGCTCCCCGTTACAAGGAGGCACAAATGACCATGGTATGATGTACTCACCTAAGACTACACCTCCGGAGTGGTCTGAACGTGTGTCAGAAGAGACACACCTTTCCTCCTTCTCTCCACCTCCTCCGGATCCCTCTGTCCCTCTCCCCTTCCCAGCTGACTGCACACTCTGCCTTGGAAGAAGGGCAGGAGCAGCTCTGCACTCCCGAGTGCAGAACACACAGCACAGGGAATGCACAAGGAGGAGGGAACACCAGTAGGTAGATGCTTTTTTTTATTAACAAATCCTGAGAAATGAAACGCTATTTCTGGCAGTTCTGCAGTTTTCCATTATAGGTAATTTAAACTGGCAGAATTCACTAGTTTACAACAGAGGACAGCAAAGAAAGGGGGTTCGTTTGCCATGTCAGTTCCTGTGTTCCTAATTTTTTAATGCACCGTGCCTACTCAAGAAAAGAAAGCCTGGGCTTTGTGCACACCTCAGGCTATTGTGCCAGAGACAAGACAGCTCTTCACGCACAAAACAAATATAAGCATGTGCTAAACTAAGCAAAACAACAGCCATTGAAGTTAGAAGCACTGAAACCAGAAACAGTGACTTTAAAAAAACCCCACTCTTAGGAAATGCTACTGAAAAGGCAGGAAGCTATTAGAGTTCCAACCCCTGCCTCCCATTTTCACTTATTTAAGTACTGCACGTGACACATAAGAAAGAAAAATAGCCAAGAAAGTCTTCACACCAAAGCCAGAACACCAGGTAAGTTATCTGTTATGGAAATACTTGGGAAAACAAGAGGTAGTGGACTAAATGGGATCAAGCAGAAGATGAAACTGAATCCCTGCCTCCCTCACTGGACCCCTCAACCACTTAATAATTAATAATAATGGCCCGTCTTCGCGAACGAAGAGCCGGGGAAGGTTCTTACCCGCATATGCAGATCAGGCCTTCGAGCCTGCGCAGTGGATTTTTTAGGTGACACACAGTGTGCGCGGAACTG
>JAWWES010000024.1:17658864-17692976 GCA_035583135.1 Lophotriccus pileatus | reverse complement strand
TGACCGGGAATCGAACCCGCGGTCTCAAGGGTACCAGCCCTGCGTCTTAACCACTAGACCACCGGGGGCTCCCACCCCTCAACCACTAAAACATCACAAAAAGAGGGGGGCAGCAAAGTCAGTGTTCCTATTTTTCAGCTTCTCTTCAGAGGTTTGGACACCATGTAAGCCCAGGTGTTTACTTTTGTAAAACTTGCCCAAATTGAATTGTAGGGTGGGTTTTTTTTCCATAATGAACACAAATATACTGATCTATTATTCTCAGCTTAAAAATTGGAGGAATTAAAGGAATAGAAAACAGGGGAAGAGAGTTCTTATCGGCTTCGTTTTGAGAAAAGGTCCACAAAAAAAATAAGTGGGACAAGTAGTAGCAACCCATGTTAAAAAACAAACCAATATTTTTATGAGAAAGAGAATCTATAGATGGATATATATACACACATCCACTCCAAGTTCATATTGGTTCTGTGTGTTCTGAACATCCATCATTTAATTCCTTGTTTCCCCTCATGTCAGAATGTACCTGAACCACAAAACTGCTGAGTGCACCTGCAGGAGCCAGGAGAGGTTCAGCTCTACACAACACCCACATCACACTGTCTTAACATCAGGCACTGAACTTTCCCCACAGGCAAACATTTTATCCCATCAATAGAAGGCGGAATTTTGATTAGAAAAAGAAAATAATTATAACATTTTAATTACAAAATACAAAAGTGAGAAGGATTTAGTGCTGCTTTTTTAGTTCTCCTCAAATTATCTCAGTGAAAGGCACTATATTTTAATGGGGAAAATTATGTTTATCACTGTCATACTATGAAAAATCATGAAATTAAATGCTGAATCCTTTACATCTTTGTATCTGTAAAGCATAACATTTTCTCCTATAAGCCTAATAAAGACTTGCCTAAATACTGTGGCATTAAAAATAAGTATTGTTGGAGTTTTACCTTAGAAGATCAAATTCTACAAGTTTATGCATTCTTGACTGATCAGAATCTAAAAGTAGTATTTCACATGCACAGACCCTCCAGGTGAAGAAACTAACAGTGCCATGTTCTTAGTTTTGTGAGTGCAAAAAGAGACTCAAAAAAATATTAGAGATACCTTCACCCAACTATTAAAATAAATGGTTAAAATCTAGGCTATTAAGAAATCTTGAAATATTACAGAAAGAAAATATGGCACTGTGCAACTTGTTGAAAAGTACATTCAGAGCATGCCAATTATCCAAAATAAAACAAAGCTGTACCTTGACACGAAGGCTGCAAGTGCAACCTCCACAAAGTATTTTTCTTAAGTACTGAGAAGCAACTGCTCTTAGTAAAATGACTCATTTCTTCAGTGAAAGTGATAAATATGATAAAGATCTTTGTTGCATATTTAAAAAAACATGGATTTTTATTCATCTTCCATGTCCAACCGAGAGCTTGAGCAAGAAAGCCCTGAAACTGTGATGAGTTGTTGGGTTTCGTGTTGTTATAAACTCAGAATATTAGAGCCAGTCTGCCTTGTGAACAGCAGAACTAAAACACACATTAAGCACATCTTTTACTGGTGTTCTCCAAGTATTTGACAGTGATTTGACTAAGCATCATAAATAGAGGTGGATCCTGGAAGATACTCACAATTCTGTCTCACAGCTACTCACACTCCAAGCCAGTCTCTGACTTGACCCTGTTAACCACAGCACTTTGCTCAGAGAGTCATTCCACGCACCCACAAGAAACTCCCCTCACTCCAGCAACACACAGCCACACTTCAGCTCATTCCTAACTGGTTCTGCTGAAGAGCAACTCTGATTCAGGAAGCATTAGCACATATTGTACAGCAGGAAAAAAAAAAAAAAGGCACCGAGAAATACCTGCCACAATTATTCAAATGGCACCATGACCTGCAAAAGTACAGAGTGCACCAACACAGCCAAGAATTCCACTGTGTCCATGACTGTGAACAATGAGTGCTTGCAGCTAATGGGAGGAAGAGCCCATCAGTGGCTGCTCCAGCCCAGGGAAGTGTCACTTCAAAGCAGACACTGTTGGTACCATAACTTTTATACAAATAAACACCTTTTATGCAATTGCCATTTTCAAGACTGTGAGTGTTCACGAGCAGCCATTCTCAACCTGAGCAGAGGAGGCTTGATTTAAGAATTAAAGGAACTTATTTATGTTACCTTTATGGTACTTTCCATCCTGAATAACTCTGAAATTGTTCTGTCTAAATTTACAGAGAAAAAAAATAAAATCAGTTGGAGTGGGGAGTGCTTAAAAGTTGTAGAAGCAAAAGGAGAGAAGTTCAGTTCACAGGGGAGGAAAGGGACATTCAAGATATTACTTGTGGAAAGTCACCTAAAGACATTACTTTAGTAAAGTCACTTAAAAATATTATTTTAGGAAATACCAAGATATTACTTTAGGAAAGATATTCCTTTAGGAAAGGATTTGCCTTGGAAAAGTCACTTTTGCCACTGCTCTACAATAATTGCTTGAAACTCAGAGTAACTGAATGTTTTTATCATGTTATATTATAGAAATTTTTAGGCAGATATAGACATCTTTTCCTGTACATAAATCTAATTTACTGGCCTAGATAACCCTGAGAACAGATAGAACATTGTTTCTTGTCCAAGTAGGTTTTAGGAAATCTGCAACAGTAGCACCAGATTTTTATTTCTTTGAGGAGTTCTATGTAAGATAAGATACAAAAAATCCATACAATGAGACAAATCATTGTATCAAGGCATAGATACAAGATTAAAGAAGAGAGTGTAGTTTCAAGGCATGAATAAGGAAGGAGAGGGTTGATGGAAGGTTTTTGGGGAGGTATTTCTTATTGGTTGGGGGAACAGCACAAATACCACTTGTTTCTCAAGCCATATAAAGCTTTTGGCTTTTGAACTGGATTTTTCTCTATAGAAAATCAGAAAGCCATTTTTAGCAACATTTTAAAATCTACAATCTCATTAAAAAAAAAAAGTAGATAAGAACTAAATTAACGAAAAAACTAGGAAGCAATGAAATAGGAAAAGGGTAATAGAAAAAGTAGGCCACCCTTTACCTGTTTTTCCATAAATTTAGCAATGTCATTTCAAATTCAAGAATAAAACTGCCCATTTCAAAGAACTGCTAAAGAAACTACTATTTTTAAACAAAAAACTGTCTACCAGATGTCTGACGTGAAGAAGTGGGTTTAATTCAATCAATACAATTGTATCTGTTACAGTTTCAGGGGTGACCTTTATATCAGACCTTCCTTTTCTCATCTTCTCAGCAATTTTCCTTCACCAATCCTCTGCAAGGCGAGCTGAAAAGGTGTAAGAACTATAGATTATGAAAAAAAGCTGTGAGGTAAGCACCCCATAAGCTGGTGACCACACAAAAACTCACCTCCCAGCTCTGCATTTAATAACCAAGTGTCTGCTGTGCCTCAGGATTTCACAGACATCTCCCCCAAAAAATGTGCTCCCAAACCTGCGTGTGTAAAGGAAATTCGACCTCATCTACTGAAAGGTAAAAACAAACTCAACTGCACAGATTTTTTTTGTGCTGTTGCAGCAGTATCCAAGACATCCCCCCTGCAGCACATTTTTCAGACACATAGATAGCAACTGAGCAGTAATATTTTATGAAGGTGTCACGTTACTGCCCCCAAAGGGAAGTGATAAGTGCAAGGCAGCCACTGGGACTCCAGATTTTAGAGATAATTGCAAAAAAACCCACTATAATACAGTGATGACCATCCTTATAATGCAACATTTCTTTTATATGTAAGGTTGTCCAATGTCCATAACAAAGTTTGGTTTGTGTCACATGAAACATTTTCTCAAGTAACTTTATTAGTCTAAATTCATCCAAATGCATTTGTCATGACAAATCTTTCTACAACTTAAGGACAGGATTCCTACTTGAGACAAAAGTTTTAAAAGTAAATGTTTTCTAAATGTTTTCTCCTTTCTAAGTCTTTGTAAAGGATTTTTTTTTTTCAAAAGAACCAGTCTTTGTAGGTGATTCATCTGCTTTTTAAGATAGATAGAACAGCAGAAGTCCAAGACGCAACACTCCTTTCAACCTCAGTGAAATTATTATTTAATTACATGTTGTGTCACATCTCCTAACCAAGAGAACAGGATTTCAATACTGTATTTGTGTACTGTTGCTACTGTTCTCACAGTCCAAATTCATTCCCCACCATGGCTTTTCCATAATTATGACAATGAAAATATACAAACTATAATAAGAATGTCCCAAACGTTTGACCAAAACGTAAACACAGCTTTAAAAATATCCTCCTCTCATTTAAGAAGGGCTACTAATCCCAGATAACAAAGCTTTCCGGAATGAGTTAAGTAGGAAGTTCCCAAAAATTCCCATATTAAAGCTGTCACCCTCAAATCCCAACTGCAGGATCAGCACCACATGGACATGTTGGCCAACACTCTCAGGGCCATGGTGGGATTCTTGGGTGCAGGGACAGGAGCTGGGCTTTGGTGATCCTTGTGGGTCCCCCCCAGCTCAGGATATTCTGGGATTCTTTAGATCCATAACATGCTTGTTTACCAGGAAACTCCAAGTGGGGCTCTATTTCCATGATCCAAACACGAGCAGGGCTCGTGAGGGCTGAGCATGGAATAACCACGGACACACAGGACACCTGACAGAAAACTTCTGCACCAGAGCAGCGTGGGTCAGAAATCAGCTGGAGCCCTGCAAGCTCCTGAAAGCTTTCAGATTCCTCTCAAAGCTCTTACAGCCCTGGAAGACACACAGCTCACAAAGCTGATAAGCCCTGTAATGCTGACTTGCAAACAAATGTCTCCCAAGAAACTTGAACAGCAGCGACTTACTGCCTAGTTATGCTGTTTGCTAACCAAAAAAAAAACAACCTGCATCGTGTGACATCTGCTTTGGTTTGGGTATGAAAGGCCAGTTGCATTATAAGACAAAAAAATCCTGCTGGTTTTAATGGGAAAAAAAAAAAAACAAACCACACACAGAATAAAAAAACTAAGGCAGACTTTGTAATAAATAGTTCAGCAAAAGAGAATTTACAGCTGGTTCTAGTCCTGGGAATCACACATCTCTGTGAATGGCATTTCGAGGAAATATGTTTCACAGTTCCTTGAGTGGTGCAACTGTTCTATTTAAAATATTTATATTTAATTGCTGAGGGAGCCTAAGGGCTGCTCACCCTTTAGCAAGTGCAGCACAACACCAGCTCCCACCAGGCTCTGCATGGGGGCACTGGGACATTTTGCACCTCATTTGGCAGATCAGACAGAACCACCACCACCAGTAGTGTCCCTACTATGGCCCTTTATATTTTACAGCTCGAGATGACTGCTGCTTAATAAGTTAGTGTGTTTCTCTGAAATTCAGGCACATCACTAAAATCGTTAAATACAAGTCATCAAAACAGAAATTTTTCCTCTTCTTCCACCCCCCCCCCCCCCGAGAACAAAGGGCTACAGAGATCCCCAAGATTACAGAGCTTTCACTGCCTGTTTCTCTGAATTCCTGAAGAAGCCACCCTGGAAGGGTAAGAGCACCTTGCATAATGTCCATTAGAGCAAAGCACTTTCTAAAGCTAAATGTAACCTGCAGAATTCTCCTTTCAGACCACTAAAACACACACACAAAAAGATTTTTCAGGAGATGATGCAGGAACACAAAGACACAGATGATTTGCCCTTATCCAAATGACAAAATCTCTCAGGTTATGAAAGCAGGCAGTGCTTCAAAAATTCAGGAGTGTTTCACACACATGAACAGTCATTCAAGCACTACTTTATCATGGGAGCTTCGTGCCACAAACACCAAAATCCCAGGACATTTTCTCCAGAGCCACTTTGCAAACTGTGCCTTGTAAACAAGAAGTGAACTGAGAATGAGATAATGGACTGGAGGAAAATATTCTGCCCCAGTGACACATTAATGCAAATTAGGAGAAGGAAATATTCATTCTTCAATCCTTGCCAGCATCTTATCTTGCATCAAACCATCCAGTGGAAGATGGAAGCCACTCCACAGCTTGAAAACTGGGATATTATTGCTCCAGGAGAACATAAAGGGGAAATATATATAAATATATATATATTTGTTGTTGAAATTTGAGATTAATATGAAAGCAACCATTCCATATCACTGACTAAAAGTTCAATATGTTAATAATAATAAAGCAGTTTATTTTGCTCCTATTTATCCCCCCAGACTAAATGTAATCGGTGTTAGTTGCATGAGCATCTTAGTAAAACCTAGAGAAACAGAAAAGAAAACGCTGACCACTGGCATTTTAAAGTAATTTTGAAAATCTCAACAAAATCTGTTTCCAGTAGAAGGAAAAAAAATGTTAATACTCACAAACTTCATAAAAATACAAGCGAGAAATTCTCAAAAACTCCCTTCACTTTCTGCCCAGCATTTCTGTTTTTGTACATCGGCGAAAATGATTTTTAGAACAGCTTCAGATGTCATAAAATTGAAGTGATACATTCTGAAAAGCAGAAGCTTTACCATTACCAAGAACACTTAAGCACAGAACATTTGTAAATATCTTTAAATTTATGCATAAATTATGAGTGGGTGACTTTGATATGGAAAGCTTCTGCAAGCATCAGTGAACTGTATAAATGTTATTTTTCTGTTTTATCTCACGCACAAAAAGGACAAAAAGAAGAAGACACAGTATAGAAAAAGAAAATCTATTTCTAAAGATATTTTCCTGTTTGAATCACGAGCTCAACATGAGAAGCAGTTCAGGCCAATTCACGCAGGCCTATTTCACTTCCACAGAGACAAACTGACCAAAATCCTCTTAGAGCTGCCCAAAGGAACCCTCTGCACAATTCTAATGTGCATCAGGGGGGACTTTTCTTCGTTGAAAGAATATTTTAGCACGAAGAAACTGATTTTAAAATGTGCTGAAAAGATCTGTTGTTTTTTTGCTCCACAACAGAAAACTGCTACTTTGCAAACTATTGAGCCTGTATGGGGAAAAAAATAAATCTCTATTAAAACAATGCAAAAAAAATATCCTGACATGTGACTTGAGATTGAGTTACACTGGTCATGGGACAAGTTTCTGGTTCAGGTCACTGGAGTCTGAATGTCTTACTCGGGCTCTGATGCAGCAATTTGCCTCTAACTTAGAAGAAAAACAAACCCAGACTGTTCTATGTTGGACCCTCAGCAAACTGGGGATGTGTTGACACACCATGTTAGAACTGAAAGGCACAACTGCAGCGAGTTCACTCCTCACTGACACGTGCCAATTTAATAAGGGGTTTGTTTCCAACACCCACCTTGAGCCTACTCTGTTTAAAAAACAGACACAGAATGTTGTCATGTTTGACCCTCCTTGTTCTACACTAACAGGAAGAAAGGAGGCAGCAAAGATGAAACTGTCACTTCCCAACCCACCATGAAAAGCCACAGGTTTGACCATGTGGAAGTTGTGGCTGAAAAAGACACACTGGGGGCTCTTTGGTGTCACGTATTTCATACCTGTGCTTTCCAAGAAAACAAAAGTAACTTTTGAAAAACTGTCAGTGTGACAAACCATCTAAAGAAAGATTAAATGTCAATGTCACCATTTGTACCTCTTGGATCACACACGTGCAAAGCAGGGAAATTTGGGTTCTGGGTTCCAAGTAACTATTTACTACCATGTGTCATTTCAGCTCTTTCCTCAGATTAGGAACTGTAAGAACACAGGCTTTACAATCAGCATTAGGAGCTACATTTTGCTGAGGGTAAACTCCACGACATCTGGAATTGTGACTGTTATAAACATAAAAGCAGCAAAGATGCTTACTGGAATTTTTGACAAGAACAGTTACAGGGAGTTGTTCCAGGGAGAGACTTAAAGTTCCTTGGTTGCAGTTTTAAAAGTAGTTATTTTTATATGGCTCTTGGCAAAGGTTGTAAGTTCAAATTTGTAGTAAATTACAGGTACGTGACACAGGGTTTGAAATATTTCTGTTTCTAGTTTTGATTAGTTCCAAAAGAGGTGCAATTCCTCAGTCCAGCAGGAAAGTCACCCTCTTCAGGTAAAGAGTAGATTTTGTATTCCAGACCCCTTGGATTCCAAGGTTAGGAGGGTGTGCAGGTTTGCTTGGCTTGGGGTTTTTTCTGCAGAACAGGCACAAGATTCTCCTTAAAAAAAAAAAAAAAAAAAGAAATGGTTGTAAAAGGAATTCTAGTGTCCCACTTAAAAAACTGAAAATTTGATAGCCAGCTACTCCAAAGTTCCTCACAGTAGGGGAAAATGTCCCTATGGGCTTTGTTGTCCCATCCCTCACCTGTGTCCTAAACGGGTTACAGCATTGTAACCACATGGTCACTTTGCTATTAGAAGCAAGATGTTAATTCAGATTATAAAATTAATCCGTTCCCTGACAACTGGTGAGAAATAAGATCACAATATTTATTTGACAAATAGGCATCCCAGGAAGTGGCACTCTCTTGGAATACTCTTGTACTTCCCTGTATGTTGGAGGGAAATTACTGCTGATCCTTCCCTTGGGAGCACAGACCTTCCTTCTGAGCCACCTTTTCTCACCACACTGGGGATGATCCAAATTTACTATTCTGGAATTACTGTTCCTGAATTGTAGCAATGATTTGGGTTTGTTTCAGAATAAAAATACCAGGTCTGGTTCATGCTTGACTAGAAGTTTTTGAAAATATTTTCATTTAGATTTGTTCTCTGCATTAACTCAAATGATTCTGCATTTGCTTTCTCTGGTTTCAAATATTTCCACAGTATTTCTCTTTTCTGGCTGCTTCTGCCCATTTTCTTGATGAAGATCTGCAAACACAGCAGGCACAATGATCTCACTGCAGAAATGCCAAGGTCCTGTATGTTCTTCAAGTGTGATAAACATGAGGGGGGTTTTATCCTTTTTAAACAGGTACCAGTCCAGTTCTGCTTCTGTGCTTTCAAGCTGGCTTATCTCAAACGAAAAAGAACACAACCCACCATGTTCTCACTGCAGAAATTCAAATTCCTTTGGATGCTCTGGAAGGAAATGGTGCAAATGCAGAAGGAGAAAGTGGCACTTTCTGTTAAGAAATGACACCGTTACATAAACGGTGGGATGGGAGGTCACTGTAATGGCACAAGGGCTGTGTGGTCTGGTCTCCTGCTTTTCACACCGAGCACAAGCACATCTCACCACCCTCTGCTGCGACGTCATCTCGCCTGAAAACCCGATCCACATCTTCACACACCAAAGCCTCAGCCAGGAGGGAGCAGGAGGCTTCTAACAGATGGCCGTGGTGTAATCCCCGCTCTCTCCTCAGCGAGTGGCACTGCCAGTGAGTCAGGATGAACTGACAGATTTTCAGGAGTCTGAGTGTCACCTGGGGACGTGTCCCTGGGGTGTCTGAGAAGACAACCTCCCTGCTATCCAGTTTGACCCTGGGGCTGACCTCGGGGGCACAGGGAGCAGGACGAGTTGGGAATCAGCTATTTAAAGCTCATTACAATATCAATGTCAAGCTCAAAGGAACTGCCAAGTCCACTTAATCCTTAGTGCTGAAAACATACCTTCCAAACCGAAAGCATATTTATCTCAATGGGTACTCAAGCAAAGCCGACTGTTTTCTTCTTCTCCTCAGAGAAATCTTCGCAGTTATTGCTCAGTTAACTCGGAAACTGTTCAACGCTGCACAGCACCTCTTCATTTTACCCTATTTATACACCTCTTAATGGTTCCTTTACTTCCCGCATCAGAATGAATTCCCACTAAACACTGCAGTAATCTGTTTACTCCAGCCTGTTTATCCCGTTTAGGCTGTACTAAGCATCCGAAACAGCTTAGACGTTCTTTATGTAATAGGGCTGGGACAGCAACGCTCCCCGGGCCTGAGTGCACACAGCCTGGTCTTCCACAACCCACATTTGAGCTTCATTTGTATTTTTAATTAAAAAATTGGTACTGAAATTCCTCTATCTAGGGGACACCTATATTCCCCTATTCCATGTATTTGCCACTGAGGACAGAGTTCTTACAGGAAGAAACCTAAGGCATACCTTTTATATCTATTTTTGCAACCTAAATATAATATTGAGTTTCAATCTTCCTTGAAAGAGCTTACTAATAAGAAAATGAAGGCACAATAAAAGATCTTGTTTCTGGCTCGAAAAGCCATTCAGTCACCATTGTTTATTGTTCCAAGGAAGTCGTAACCATAGACACTGGAACTTCAAGGAATTGTTGCCACTACTCAGAGAGGTACATTCACTGAAAGAATAAACAAATAGATTCAATACCCTTCTCTTTCACCCGATATTTTGGTGCTTCACAACATCCACACCGACACAGGGTGAAAACCCCTCCCGATGCCTGCACTGTAATGCAGGCTGTGCCCAGATTTTCAATTAAAGGTAGTTTGGGGTTTTTTCCCTGTGAATAATATTTCTATACTTCAAAGCAGCAGCATCCTCTGGCTCCAGGAAGACCCCACTGTGGTCTTTCGATATATAAAGTGGGATTATAAAAAATGCAAAGAGACTTTTTGGCAAGGTTCCCCAGTGACAGGACGAAGGGCAGGGGATTTAAACTGGAAGAGGGAAGGTTTGACTGGATATAAGGAAGAATTTTTTTTATTATGAGGGTGGGCAGGCCCTGGCACAGGTTGCCCAGAGAAGCTGTGGCTGCCCCAAGCCTGGAAGTGTCCAAGGCCAGGCTTGGAGCAACCTGGGATAGTGGAAGCTGTCCCTGCCCATGGCAGGGGTTGGGATGAGATGACTTTTAAGATCCCTTCCAACCCAAACCATTCTATGATTCTATCTCCTGTATGAATGCTGTGATAACATTTTCATACAGAAAACAAAAAAGCCAAACAAACCAATCAAACAGAACTATAAATTCATTTTGGAAAAATCAAACTGTGGGGTCATAACTAAACCCAAACTCTTTAGAACCCAAAAGAAATAAAACACAAGTGCTAAACTACCTATTTAAACATGTTATTATACTTCCATAGGTGCAGAAGAGTAGCTACAGCACAAAGTTATACATTAGCTGCTACTTCTCATTCAGAAAATCCTCACTTGAGATATCTTCAGAAATCATTTAAGAATAGAACAGAAATCACTCAGGAGAAAACACATCTAAAGACTGAAACCTCTATCAACCCTCATAAATTATGCCAGTGTTTGCAAACATATTCCACCCATAAGCTTGCAAAGACAACAGGGAGTCTTTGGGAGGGAAAGGTCAGTACTCCCAAACCCAATCACAGTGATCTGGCAAACAGTTCTATTGCTGAATTCTTTAAAAATACCGGACTGTGAACCCTGCAAACCAACAGCTTGTGATGAGCAGACAGGTCACCACTTGACTTCTCTTCACTACCTTTCCCTCTGCAGTTTGACCTCTGTTTGTAAAGAGAAAAGTACAGAATTTAAGCCCAGTCTGATGGTAGCCCAATAAAATCTGTTTAGTCCCTTTCTCTATATAAAACCTGCATGGAGTTCACTGTATATTTTTAGCCTCTAATACAACATCAGATCCTAAACAGATCCTAAACAACAGATCCTAAAAACTTTTAAATCCTGTAATTATTAATTTCATTACCAAAAGTCAATCTAGGCTGAAATTTGAAAGTAGAAATATCTGACCTGAGGGTAAAAAGGTGCTGGGAAGAGAAGGGAAGGGAACTCAGCCAGCTAGACAGAAAAATAATGCACTGACTTGTCAGGAGGTGAAACCTTTCAAACACACACCACAAAGTGGAACCATGAAGAAAGGGCACAAACAGAAGAACATTCTTGAGGAAATCAATAGCCAGAAGTAGGACATCCATTTCTCACACTGTGCTGATTTTTGGAACAGCTGTTGCACAAAGAAGCCCATCAGAAAGAGCACATTTCCCTCCATTTAAGTTTCTCACTCAAATCTGTGAAGTTATTTAACCACTCCTTCCTGGTCTTTCCCACTCAGCTGCACAAAGATCTGACCAGTAGGACAACAAAGACTCAGAATCAATCTAAGCCAAAAGCAAAATTCAGGAGTCAGGAATAGAAGATGGCAAATGGGATTGGGTTTGTTCTTAGGACAGGATCTCTCAAGAGAAAATTCAGGTAAACTCGGAAGCAAAAGTATGAGAATTTGATGTCTTCCCCACAGGTGCTGGAATGGCAGGAACCAAGGGATGAGACAGCAAGGTAGATCAGAAGCAGCTGTGTCTGTAGCACTGATCTCAACAGGAATCCCTTTGCTTCATATGTTGAGGGGGTGAAATTTAGGTCCTTCAAGCCCATCCATCTTCTGCACTCCTTATGCTGCTGTCAGATGCCCATTTTTGGTCTGAATTACCTGGTGAGCTGCTGCACAGAAGTCCAGAATCAATTTTCAGAAGAGGCTGCAGTAGCCAGGCTGACACAGGGCTTGCTTTCTCCCCAGGTCACTCACACTGTTTATTCTCTCCATAATTGCTGTATCTGTGGGTGTAACACACTTGACATGGACAGTGCCTTTTAGAGGACAGGGAGAGGCTGATGGGTCATTTTTCTGCTGCCTGGCAGCCAAATGAAGTTGCAACCTTCCATTTACAGAGTCAGGGGAGATGTTAAGCACACAGAAAATCAGAGTCTTCATTTCAAACCAAGCTGCCCGAGCCTGACCTAACTCTGACACTGGAACCAAAGCCACCCACAAATGAGCAGAGGCTGCTCTAAAAGCAGGAGACACGTGGTGAGCTTTCCCATCACCAGTTCTCTGAGTGAGTCCACTGAAGTCATCACCACCCAGTTACCAGCCAGCCACAAAGTCTTATTTTAAATGCTATATTGTTCACTTAGTCAGTAAAAGTATTTTGAAAGGAAAAACAACACCAAAATAAGAAGTTGAGTGAAGAGTTTTACAGTTATATACCATGCTTCATGGCACTGCAGATCATTTACCCCTTCAGACAATTCCCCAAAACTGGGATTGGTAACAAGCTTAATTACCAACCCCATTCTTAATGCTTTTCCTTCCCATTTCCAGATGGCACAGTTTTCACCATGTGACTTTAAACAGTCACACGGCCACAGAGCTTATGTCCATATGACTGGTTTTCCAGTTCGACAAATATGAAAGTTATAATTTATCATTCAGACCCGAGAAAAAAAATTCAAACCTTTAGGTCAGGCAAGGGAGAATAGTACTACACATCACTCAGGGTTTATTACTGGTATATTTGCTATTTTCAACAGATAAAACTGAAATAAGTACATTTTCCTGTACTGGTTCAGCGGTGAACTCTCTACCGGTTCACAGAAAAGAATACAACGCTCAGTGACTGCACTGAGACTTAATTCAAACGTTTCAGGAAGGCATCTGCACCCTGATTTCAGAGCTGAACTTCCACTGAGTGAGAGATCACTACAGGCAAAACCTTCAAAAGTGATATTGTTGGCAGGAAAACATCATACAAGGCTTGTGTTGAATATTAAGTAACACTCTCATTTAAACACAAAATCTTTTCAGTTTTCATGCTATTCTTTCACAAAATCACTCCTCACTTGCTGACTAGCAGGTCTAAGCAGAACTGTAGCTGGCTCCAATACAGCAATTGTTTAGCTCCTACTAGTTACTCAAAACCAAGCACAGTCATTTAAGTGATTTCCAGTTCAATCTCACATATATTAATAAATACATGGAGTAAATTCAGTACAAAATATTAGGTGAAGGCAAACCTTACTGTCAGCTATTCTCAGAATGCCCAAGGTTAATGAAATCAAGCAGACATTTACAGAAATCATAACATTCAGGGGCTTTAGGAACTCATTACTCACAGCTGTAATCCATTTTCCTAATCCAGTGATTGGTATTGAGCAATAAAACATTTTGGTCATCTGCTGCAAAACTGTTTCCTAAGTGATTATTTTATTCACTGACACTGCAACAACTGAAGTAATGCACAATTAAATTAAACTATTTTTGGCCTGGCATAAGCAGCATAATTTGGGATAGTTCCCATTTTTAACAAGTGAATTACAATATACATGGTATGAATATGTATCTGAAAGCATTATACACTTCTGCATTTAACACACTACAAAGTACAGACTGTTTGTAATAACCCCAGTAGATTTTCTGCAATACAGTGCTGACATTTTATTGCAGAAGATGCTTGGGGTTTATTAGCAATACACTGGGAAAATTAGAGGTTATGCACACAAAACAAGTTTCCTTCTCCATAATTTGATCAGGAGGCTTTCCCTTGCACTACAACATGCCCTCCCCAGGACACGAGGCTTTTGTAGTGCTGCCTCATCCCCTTCTCCCCTGACAAGTTCTGAATTCATTTTCATATTACAACCAAGTTCATGGAGGTGACAGAACTCACAAGTATTTAGGTCCAGCAACTGTCTTGAACATTTGAATCCCTCTCTGGGTCTGAATAGAAGGAAGACAACTCATTAGTACAGATACTGATGGAAGAGCTGTAACACAGCAGTTCCCAGAGGTTACCAAGGGATTGGTATTTACACATCTTCAACAGCAAAGGCAACCACTGGTCCCAGTCCAGCAGTCAGGGAGGGTGAGGAGGGACATGAGTTGTTGCTCAGGGAAGGAAGAAGAAGGGCAAGGCAGTAGTGCAGTGAGATATGGACACCATGAGGGTGGCTTAGAGTCCGAGACAGACAACAAATACAAAAGAATGTCCTCTTTTGTACACAGGGGGAAACACACAACATCATGTGCAGTGCTGGGGGCACTGTGGCATAAGAATTTAGAGGCACAGCACAAGGGCAGCCCTATTTCAGAAACTGCTCTGCTTGTAAAGCAACTTGTTCAGCCACATGTTTATGTAAATTAACAGTTCTGCCAATCTAACACACTGAGAGTGAACCACAGATAAAAGACACAAAATAAATAGAACTGCTATTAAAATGTTCCTAATGGTTCTCTCGTGAGCTGAAAGACAATAATATGATTGGTAAATAGCTAAAACCTGGATGGAGCTTCAGAAAGTTAACTTAAGCCAGACAGCTCCTTTAGATTTGGGTTCAATGTAGATTTCTGCTTAGCTTCAGTTTGGAGCACTCTGTTGTCTTGTTTAGATTTTGTTTAGACAGGTTTACCCATCCCTAATGAATGATATATTTGCCTAATTAGCCTTTTAGCCCTTCACTGAGAATATACATGATGTGAGGCTTGTGAAAAATCCACAATAAGATCAGAACCCCAGCAAAATACTCTGCATTACCTGCTACTTCCCCCATCAGCTTTCATGGTGTTCCCAAGTACCAACTGTTTTCAGCTTATGCTCAAAAGGAATAAAGAAAAGGAAACAAACCCAAAAAAAGGCGAAACAAAACGACCAAAATAAACCCCATCACTGCTCATCAAGTCTAAGCAGAGGAGAAAACTGCTGAGCAGCAGCTGTCACAGGGAGGGAACTGAGAGAGGAAACTGCCAAGACCTTTTAAAGTATCCTTCTCTAGGAATATTCATCTCTTCTCTCATAGCTGTTTTTTCAGCCTTTTAAGCTACAAGTAACTGCATGGATATTTATCACTATATTTTCCTCTGTATGTTCTTCCCTAAAGAACCAGTCAAAAGCTTTACAGGAAGAAAAATCTTTGCAAGCAGATTTAGGGCCATGGCTACCTTGAAAACCACTCCTGCCCAAACACAGTCCTGGATGGAGACATAAAAACCTTTCTAGATTTAAACACAACGCCTGTGCCTGAAGTTCTCCTTCACAGTCCTTAAAATATGTTCAGATGACAACACGGGAGCCACTATAGGAGAAATACTGCTGTTTACAACCTCATTCCTTTCTCTTAAAAACAAAAAAAAAAGGCACAATGATGGTACCTGGTAGACTTAGGCCCCTTTCCCATCATGGCTAACCGAGTTATGTATATAAATTACATTATATATACAGTATAATTCATGATATTTTAGCTAATGAATGTTTAAATCAACTTCCAATAAACCATTCACTGCTCAAAGCTGGTCAGGAAATTCAGTAAGCATTCCTTAAAAAAAAATAAAATCTTAAAAAAAAAAAAAAATATATATATATATACACACACACATAAAGTCAAGAAATATCCTGGGAATGTTGAAAGTGCAAAGCAAAATGTTCAGGAGAAAACATGCCAGGAGAGTTGATGATGAGACCTTTTGCATCATTCACAGGGTGCAGCCCCCCACGGTCTGGCAGGGCCTGGGGCAGCACAAGTCCTGCCAACAGAAAACTCCACAGTTTGAGGGCCCAGGATGTTTATTCTCAAATATTAAGGTTTAATCCTTGTCATGCCCAACAGCTGAGTCAAAACCTACTTACTGGGGTGACTGAAGTCAGAGAGGAACCGTGAGTCTGTGACCTCCCAAAACAGAATTCAGATGGCTCCAGCAACACACACTAAGACACATAAGGTGTTAACAAAGCACAGTTATTTGATACTCTCTTATCAATAAACACCATCATAAGGTATTGGCTGTGTCTGTCCAGGCTTTCCTCAGCTCATTTTCAAAAGTATCTGCTTACATAAATACGTACTTCTTAAAAAAAAAATTATCTTTGTAAGAATGCCCAGTTCTGCCTCCAACATATATTTGAGGTTTTCCCCTTTCTCTGTCATCTACTGGCCATACAAAACAAGAACCTTTAACTTGGATTTTTACATTTGTTTCATAGTTTAAAATTAGATTTCTAGTTAAATCTTCAGAAACACAAAAAAAGAGACTTTTTTTACAGGAAAACAGGAAGCAAATTAAAACATGAGATGAAATGCAACAGTGGAAGAACATGGAGTACCACCTTCCTTGGACTCTCATGAACTGTCTGATTTAGCTGAAGTAGCCCAGGGCTTTTCCACAGAATATAAATAAAATTAAGGTCAAAGAGAAGAAGAAAGATTCACCTGCTACCTCTGTAAGAAACTATATTCTGAGCATGAAACCAAGAAGAACCAAAACAAAAAAAAAATCATAAACTGCAAATAGTTTCTATGTTTCATGGGCTGAGTGAAGACAAAAATGAGAACAGCCCTGACAGGCAGCTCTGCTGGAGAGACAAGGGAAAAGGAGAAGGAAAATAACACCAGTTCAAAGGACTAAAAAACCCCAGCCGAAGACATGAACTTTTTAGATGATATTAATGTTGTCTGCAACTTTAAAAAACTAACAACATAATGGATGTATTAAGACCACATATTTTATATAGACTGCAGTCTTAAACTTGATCTAAGAGTCCACTGTGATTTGCTTAGTTTGTTTTCCACAGGTTTTGGCCCATGGTTGAAATGCATGGGGGAGTTACATTGTTTTCTCCAGAAAATAATGTTAAAAAGAAGTGACTCTATCTGAAGTATCTGCTGGCCAGCTCATTATTGTTTTAAAAATAATCAGAATTTTTTTTCTCTTTTATGTGTTACATATTTCCAAATATTCAGAAAAAGGAAAAGGCCAAGAACAGACACATGAAGAGGCTTGGATTGAATTGAATGGAATGTCAAGCTTTGGAATACCTTCACTTGCAGAGAAGTGATTCCTATAAGCACATACCTAAATTATTTATCACAGTTCTATTTTACCCCCCAAAAAAAAAAAGTTTCAATCAACTGCTTTCAAAGGAAAAGTGAAACAAAGGAGCTCTTCAGGACCTGAAACAAAGTGTACAAACGAAAAGAATCTTCTCAAAATTCCAAATGCATCTCAAGATGAACACTCTATTTCACAGGTAGCAATCACTTCATCTCCACTCCCTCTCTCAGCACTCTGAAGTCTGGTGGGTCTTTATCTTCATATCCTGTGCTACCAGAGTTTGTTTTGGTCTTGGCTCAACATGAGCCTTCCCCTTTCTGTTTCCTGATATATATTTAAAGGCTATATAATAATAATAATAATAATAATAATAATAATAATAATAATAATAATAATAATAATAATAAATTAACAATAATAATAAAAATAAAAATTAATATATAGTCCGCACATGTCACACAATCAAACTACATTTCTCAAATACAGCACAGTGAGGCTTGTACTGATATTCAAACCATCCATTCAAAACCATATCACTTTACAAACTTTATTAATTATTATGAAATATCTGCAGTGGAAGTCACTGGACTCTATTAATGAAGAAAGATGTGAAACCCAGGTTTTTTAGGAAGGACAAGAAATGAACTCCAGCTGTATTATTTCTCTTTAATCTAGAGATAAACCTAAAAGACAGACAGAGTTAGTTCCCCCTCTCTTCATTCAGTTTCTTTAATGTGGATTTTTTTTTTTTAATGGATAACCTACAAATCTTTCACTCAGAATTATTTTGGCTATTCTAATCCAGATGCACCCAAGACACAAGTGTGCACTGCTTCATTGAGTGGGGCTCTACTAAAAAGAAATAACTTGGGTTAAAACAGCATAAAACAGATATGATTGAAAAAAATGTGTCATGACAAACAGGAAATGACACAGTTGCAGATACATGAAAATAAAGGCTGAAATGCTTTAAACAGACCTAATAAAAAATTCATTTAAAAATAAACAATTTAATAAATTCAGGTTTGGGAGGTTTTCTTTAACCTCTGAATATTTTACTGCTCATGATCCTAATGAGTCTGTAGGACACTGCCAACTGCTGTCACTGATATCTATCCCTGTGTAGCAAATATTACTCCTCAAAATCTAGATAATGTATCTCAGAATGAAGGAATGTTTTGGGGAGGCCACAGGATTAATGGGATATCTTAAGAAAAAGACACTGACTCAGCTTATATTTCGGATCTCCACTTTTATGCAGCTTTGGGAACATTTTCTCTGGAACAGAATGGAATAAAAGCATTAAGTTTGGAAAAGCCCTCGAAGATCATCGAGTCCAACTGTTACCCCGGCACAGCCACGTTCATCACCCAACCACATCCCTGTGTGCCACACCCAGAGGTGTTCTGAAAATGCCCAGGAATGGTGACTCCATCGCTTCCCTGGGGAGCCTGTGTCGATGCTTGACAACCCTTTCAGTGAAAATCTTTTTGCAAATCTCAAATCTGAACCTCCCCTGGTGCAACTTGAGGCCATTTCTTCTTGTCCTATCACTTCTTACCTGGAAGCAGACCTTGACCCCAGCTGGCCCCACCCTCCTGGAGTTGCAGAGCCAGAAGGTCCCCCCTGAGCCTCCTTTTCTCCAGGCTGAGCCCCCCCAGCTCCCTCAGCTCTCCTGGTGCTCCAGCCCCTTCCCCAGCTTCATTCCCTTCTCTGGACACACTCCAGCACCTCTGGTCATGAGGGGCCCAAAACTGCCCCCAGGACTGGAGGTGCCTCAGCAGTGGCAGCACAGGGGGACAGGCACTGCCCTGGTCCTGCTGCCACACTACTGCTGATCCAAGCCACGTGCCCTTGGCCTTCTTTGCCCACCTGGGCACACCTGGGCTCACGTTCAGCCCCTGTCACCAGCACCCCCAGGTCCTTTTCCAGTTTTCCAGCTGCTCATCCACCAGTCTGGAGCTGCAGGGGGCTGTTGTGAGCCAGCTGCAGGAACTGGCACTTGGCCTTAGATCATAGAATCTCATAGAGTCTCATCATAAATCATAGAGTCTCACCTTAAAAATCTCCAGGGATGGTGAATCCCTGGGCAGCCCATTCCAATGTCATAAAAAATTTCTTCGCAATATCCAACCTAAACTTCCCTGGCAGGGCTTAAGACCGAGACTTCTTGTCCTACTGCTGGTCCCTGGGACAAGAGACTGACCCCCAGCTGGTACAACCTCCTGTCAGGGAGTTGCAGAGGGTGATGAGGTCTCCCCTGAGCCTCCTCTTCTCCAGGCTCAACAACCCCAGCTCCCTCAGCCTCTCCTCACAGCACTTGTGCTCCAACTTGTGCTTGTTGCACTTCACACAACTGGCCTCAGCCACTGATCCAGCCTGTCCAGCAGATCTGTGCAAGCAAAATTACACAGCTGGAATTAAATATTTCCCTCTCAAGAAATCTTCTGCTGACAGTTCTTAGCCACAACACCACAAGTCACAGGCCTTCAGTTACCAGCAGTTCTCCTCACACAACCTGCATGTGACACCAATCCCAAAATTCAGCTCTGGCTGGTTTTTATGCATCCCAGCAAAGGGCACCAGGGAACTTCACCCAACACCACACTCACCAGTCCCTTAGAGAACGGTGCTCAGCATCAGCTGCTTCCTTGGAGTTACTGCAGGGACCCCACCAGCTCCCAGCAACACACACTCAAAAATATCCTTTGCACAGCAGCAGCAAACAATTCTGCAGCATCATACCAGGCTACTTCCCCTTGATTAGAAACATTTGCTCAAATGAGGTTATTTTGAGTTGCTACCAAGTACATTACCTTGCGGTAGGGAATGATTCATCCCGGCAGATTTTAATTAAAAAATTAATATTTTGTGCCCAAGATAGTATTTGACGTTCCAGACCAAGTGAGATTTTAGCCTGAGTCCTAGGCAGCACTTTCCATGCCCTGATTACTGAAATATCAAATCCTTATCAAAATAAATTTGAAAAAAACTATTTGAGAAGCATCAGTTTTTAAAGGATTAATACATTGATTATGTGTAATGATGGCTAAGCCACTAAAGATCAGGTTCTGTTTTGCCTAATTAAAAATAAGTGGAGTTATCAGTCCTTTTGAGTTGTAAGCAATGTGTTTGGAGGGTCTGAATATGCAAAAATCTGTTGCTGCAATTAATTTGAGATGAAGGACAGAATCTCATCATGTCCAAAATTACAGGTATATTCCTAAAGACTGGAATGCATCCAGGAGTTCGGTGGCGAGACAACTATTACAGTCCACACGAGAAGAGGCAAAACATTGTTTTGACAAATCGCCTTAAATTATCCTTTTATGTTTCTTTCTCTGCAGGTGGATGTTCTACCTAAAAATACCAAACCTATTAGGCCAAATCTTTGTTTTGAAAGAATTGTCAAAACCTAGTAACTACTACTGGCAAGAAACACTAAGAGTTTCCAGTTAATGTTTTTTACACATATGCAATTGCACCTGACATCTCCCACTGTTCCCACCCAGAGGAGCCCATGCCTGTCATAATTTAGGGACCAGTACCTGTACCTCAGTGATGTCTCCAAGATGCAGGACTATGAAAATATTTCACTTGCAAAGTGTCTTCATCCATCTCTTGAACCACTCTCTTGCTGCATTCTCCTAGTGAAAGTATCCCTCCTCATCTCCCCAGCCCTGCAAACACACTCAAGGACATCCCGAAAATGTGGAGCAGCACTAATGCAGCACCATCCTCACAAACCTTCCTTTATATAGGGCTGCACATTTAATTAGGGAACCAGCAATTCACTTGCATTTCAGGGGGAGCTACATGTGTTTAGAAACCAAGGGAATCATTTTTATTTTTGTTTACTGCATGACAAAATTCCTGGCCAGGAGAGCTGCCCAGAACTCTCATTTGTGAAGGAAGATGGAATAAACAACACCAGCCTACATTTCCCCCTTATTGTTTCTGGCTGCTTTGCATTTTGAGGAAGAAATTCAGTAACTCAAGCCCTCCCATTCTGTACCACTGGCTTTGGAGATGACCACGAGCACTGGCCTAAAGCACCCCTTCTCCTCCTGGGGCCTGCACCTCCCTGCCTTCAGCAGCACTCACAAAAAACAGACTGGGAACAGCTTTATTGCCAGCAAGACCTTCAGCACAGGCACAGCCTGCATGAGTCACAGTGTCCTTGCAGTGCTCTTGCTCACATCATTTGGCACAGCAGCTTAAATCTCCAGCAGGAAAGGCCTCGGATGCGACGGCTGCGCGTCTGACGCGGGGTCTGTGCTCAGTCCTCACCAGGCAGAGCAAAGGCATCTTCATCAGCCAGGCTGGAAAAACTCAGCTGTGCATCAAGTATTTCTTAACTGTGCATTTCCCCCACAAAACTCGTTCATCTGCAATGACTCCAAATCACTGAAGAGCATCAGCGAGCTCTGCTCTGTTGTTACTACCCACAGCAAATGCTCAGCTCAAATATTGGGAAAGGCTTTATCCAACTATTCCCAGAAAAATGTAAGTGCGGCGGGAAAATGGTGATTTTTGCCAAAACTAGCAATTTTAGTGATTTTAATATGAAATAAATCTCACCTGTACGTTTTCTACCATTAGAGATTAACTACATGAATAAATGGGCTAATATTCAAACCAGAGGAAAAAAATGCAGATTTGTTTTTTCACCTCTTTGGTTCTGTTCAATCTTCAAGACATTAGACAAAAAAAAAAAAAAGTTCTTGCTAATCTTAAGTCTGATTTACTTGGAAATGAAGTGTTTTTGAAAACCACTGTCAACCACTTTGAGCCACTGAAGTCATTGGACAGGTCAGCTCTGCAAACTGCACGTAACAATTTAATGAACAGGGAGAAAGAACTGCATTTAAGGCTATTTCTGGAAAATGGCTTTTGATTGTGGTTTTTAGAGTGAACATACGGTGGACTGAAATTATATTTCAGCTCTGTGAATGCTATTTGAAACATTTAACAAGAATTCTTGACCCTTATTACCACATATTTTTTAAAAAGGTTCTTTCCTGTCTAATAAGATGATTGATAAAGAACATTTCTAATCACAAAGTAACATATTTGGGGTGTTTAAATGCTCCCAGTTCTAAGAATTAGTTCTGCAGTAAAATGTCTCTTCCATCTATGACAGGAATTTGTTCACAGTGCAGACCAGCTGGGTAATTCTTGTACCACCACAGTTTGGGCACGAATTTTCCCTAGGGAAACAGATAGATTTCTAGTCATCTATTGCTTCCTTTTGAACTAGACATAAGGGATTTATAAAAAGGATTTTTCAGGCACGTCATCAGTCAGAGAGCTTTGGAGACAAATATTAGGTTCTCAAAAAACATTTTTATACTACTACTTGGACACTCACAAAAGCAATCACTTCCTCTTGCCAGCTCTCAGATTATTATGCAATATATCCAAGCTTTTACATTTATTCAGCATAGACAACTGTGGTTCAATTTGGCACATTTTTGGTTTTTAAATGTGAATAAGAATGCTTCAAAGAATAAAAACGAGTTGGGAAATATTTATACGAGAAGCTGAGTATGGATTAAAATTGCTTGGCTTCAAAAGTAAAATTAGATGATGTTTAATTTAGTTTATTTATGAAGTTGCATTTGTTCAATTTAAATACGTAATCTCCTTTGAGAGAGTTCAGCTTTGCAAAATGATAATCTGTTCCTATATTTCTATTAGTTGTGATTTATTCTGATTCATTCCTTTGTTCAAAAATGCTAATGAAAGCAGATGATGCTGAAGAAGATCAACAAGCAACAACAACCAATACATCCATCAGTCTGAAAAGCAGGGAAAGACTGCACGACACAGTCAGGCAAGAAATCCAAGACAAAAGATTTCTGGGGAGACACCAGTTATGGAGAAACCCAAGCATAGGGACTCAGCTGCCAGGCTAAACTAGCATGACCTTAATTCTCAATAACTCATCTCAAAAAGTCTCGCAAAGACACACAGCAAATTACCTTTCTCCTGTGGGTATACATTTAAGAGAGATGAAGTGCTAAAAATCAACCTTGCTGGGCTTTGATGATGAGGCTCCAGGGAGACATAGCCCTGCCCAAGGCTTTGGGGACGTGCAGGTTGCATGGAAAGATGAAGGACAGGTCGCCAGCAGCTGTGCTGCTCCCTGTGTGTGCTGAGGAGGCACCGAAGAGATTGTAAAATCAGACATTCAGGCTTTGCATTCGGTTTATTTCCTTCTCACTGCTTGTTTATGTGGTTACTCCTTGGGTAAGATCCTCCCTGCTCCTGGGATGTCTGTAGAGTGGGACCAGGAGGGTTTCATGGCACCATGAAACCCTCCTCCCAGCTCCAGCACGGCAGGCTCGTACAGCTGGGGCCATAAACTCCCGTCACAAACATCCCTGGGGTTGCCAGGGTCAGGACTGCAGTTTGCAGCAAGGCAAACGAGAGAATTTGCCACCAGTAACAGAGATCCTCAGAAATACCTTAATTACAGCAAGAATTTTCCCATCCTCTAAAGCAGATCAAAAACCCTCCAAATCAATGCCACTGATCTACATTTTTTTTGCCTTACAGGGCTATTTCTCATGGACACACACAGAACATCACACCTTCTGTCTGATCAACCTTCACTGTAAGTCACATAATAATAGGTTAAGGGGAGGGAATCCCTATTTCTGTGCTTCTACTTGCTTTGCTCTTCTCACAAAGAAGGTGGAAAAGAGTAGGATCCACTCCCTCTTCCTTCCAAAACTGAACTAAGACCAGCTCCATCCAGCCCTTATGGGCATCACCACAGATGTTTTGTGCTGTTTGCATTAATGGAGTACGTGGTTCATTCCACAGACTGTTCAATCTTTTGTAGGAATGAATTCCATAGCTCCCAAGAAACTTTTATCTCAAGCAACCACAAGTGTTCCCACACTTGTTTTCTTATTGCTGTGGTGGAACTTGATTGCTATTAAAAAAAAAAACAAAACGGAGTCATGGGAGAGAAAGTCAAATCCACATAAAATTTTGAATTAACCGAGGCTTTAAGCTTTCAGGCTCTCTGTTCACAAGAGAATGAACACAAAAAGCAGACAAACATGGTAATGTGCTACTCCTGAGGGTAACTCCTGAATAGAAATATCTGGCAGCTGCTAGGAAAGTTTCTAAAGAACTGGCTGTAAGGTCAAAACAAGAATTACTGAGGAAGGGAGTGGATCTTGTGTGTGGGAGGGAGTACAAAATTGGTATTGTTTTCAAGTGAACCACTGAAAGATTAACTTTGAATGGAATTAAACTACATAGTAAACTAAAAAACAAAAAGGATTTTATAACAACTGCTCTCTCCTTGGATGCTTTTAGAGATATACATGGATATATGTATACATGCATCCACACACAGATGTACTTTCTTTTCCACGTGGAAGGATTTATCCCTTCCCTGATCCAGCAACAGTCAGAGCTCTTCTCAAGCACTGAAAACAGTGAAAACTGCCCTAATTGCAGAAATCCTCTGCAGTTTCCAGTGTCAGTGGCAGCACTTCGAGCACTGATTGTACACTTCGATTTGCTCACCTCTGTCACAACCCCTGGGTCCTGCTGTGCCTGAAGAGAGCAGGGTTAGGCTTTCTAGTTCACCTCCCATGATAAATCCAGCACAGAGGCCTTCTAGAGAATCACAGACTCTGATCTTCTTCGATTCCCACTGACCACAGGAAGATCTCAGCAGTGAGCTCAGGGGTACCATCTCCCAGTATATTTCTAGTTACTCAAACATCTATTCTTTTGCAGAATTCTAATTCAGATTTATTTTAAATATTACAATTATTCTTCTCTCAGGGCCTGGCAATTAAAGCTCTAAACATACCTCTACTTATCTTATTGATAATAAAAAATTTAACATGTCCTGTACCTGCAGCTCTCATCTGCTCCAGATAAGATAAAGCAGGGGAACAAGATTTCCTTAGAAGGAGGCTGGAGCTGATTAAGAAATTATATTCAGGTTTTTTTCTAACAAGTGGTGAAAAAAATCCCCAAAAATACTTTCCTATCAGTATTTTTAAAGGCACTCTCTTAATCCAAAAGAAGATATGTAAATGAGGCTTGTATGTTAAGACCTCGTGCACTCAATTTTAATTCTTAAAAAGGTTCAAGCAAAAAACACTTCAGATGTCTTCCATTTTCTGTTTCATTCCTTTCCATCCCCAGTTCTGGTATCAGAATCATGTTTTCAGATTAAAACTTCTAAGTGTACTTCTAAACCAGAAAAAGGAGGACAAGGGCAGGAAAGAGGACACTTAATTTATTATCTTTTCACATTAGAGTTACAGGGAACCTTAATGATATACCAAGCTATAAACCCTGTAGCTGGTACTGTATTAATCATCTGTCTACATGAGAACTCAGATAAATATATAATCCTATTTCTGCATTGCAGATTTTATATGTCCCTTCTTCAGATTGCTGGTTCTTCTTCCATTATTTTGTAAACACTGCTGGAGGGCAGGATCCATAACAAGGGGGAGAATGGCATACTAACTCCAGAGGCTTAAATTGAACAGCTATATCAAGATTCATAAGAAGATAACCAAAGAAATAGGCAGCAATTCAAGCTTTGCAGCGAAGAGCACCTTTTTTTAAACAGTTGGAGCACAGTTTGTCTCTATCCACACGTTCTCCCTTCCCCAAGGTCAAGCCTGTTGCCAACCCCAGGCAGCAGCTGGCCCACCCAGGCTGCCCCCAGCTTGGGCACGAGCCAGGTGCCACCTGCACATCCAGAGAACTTCATCTGAGCCAGGCTCCAGTGGTCCCTGTCCCTGTCACCCATTGTTATATCACACAGGTCTGGAAAAAGATATACTCTGCTCTTTCATCTTCCCATTTCAGCCCAAGCATGTAGATAAATCCCACCCCTCCACATTCTATACCCACCTCTGATATTTAGGCCCTACACAGAACAGACAGAAATACCCAGTCCTATTTTGGAGGAATCAAAATGGGATTTAAAATCAAAGGAACAGACGACTCTGCAAACAGTGGTGCAAACACGTCAACAGAGTGCCCTGAGGACTAACAGCTCCCCACATAAACTTGGGAATAAAACATCATCATCCAAACCTCTATGCCCTGAAGGGGAATTCTTGATGCTGCAGTAGAAATATCAGGGCAGTCCTTTCGTGTTCTTTCAGGTCAACCCAAGACACACAAGGCAGCCCCCTCTGACCTGCCCCTCTGTGACAAGGGACATGTCCTGCTTCACGCAAAGCGACGCAGCGTGGGGGATGAGGGAGGTACCAATCTTAGTAAGGACCAAAGAAAAGAACCTGTAAAACTAAGAGCTCGTCCCCAAGCCTATAGAGAAAGCTGGGAGATGTATTGCATGGAAATCAGGCACATCATTCCTTCTGTAATCCTCCTGCTCCAATGGTTTGTTTTCATGGCATTTTCAGCCATCTTATTCAGCAATGCTGATTTAGCAGTACCATTTTATCCTGCAGTTCTCTGCATAACAATCACCACTACAGCATTACAGAGGCAACTAGTCCTACCATAATGCAAATGTCCTCCTTGGGTACTGCAACAATTTGCATTGCATCTAAGAAGCCGTGTGCAATTCTTCTTCAAATGTCCCAGGTTAGCTGAACTGCTCATAAATAGGTATTGCTTCAAGCACTGGGGGAGGGAGGGTGACAATCTCACTTCATTGTGAAAAGCAACACGAAGTCATTATTTCATTGTAATTGCATTTCACCGGTCCCTTAATATCAAACATCATTTTGATATATTTTTAGACCAACATGCGAAATCCTCCTTGCAGTTCAAGCAGAGGGAAGGAACATGGTAAGCATGCAGTGTAAATTAAATAGCTGTCCTCAGCCAGGGCAAGAGTTTCTTCTCAAACTGACTTACAGAGGACATAAATCAATGCTGCCTGCTGACATTTGGGATTGCACATTTCCCAAGGAGACTGGAGCAGTTTATTGGGAACACTGTTCTCTTCTAATTACCTGTGTGACACAAGGTGTACCATTCTGAAAGACAAGTCGTAACAGGAGCAGCGCATTTTTATTGTGCTTCATCAGCACCAGCGTTGGTGTCAAGGTTAGTGAGATGCTGAGCATGACCATTACAATGTGTTCATCCATCCCATATGCTGCACATGCCAAAACAAAGAGCCACCACACCTCTGGGAAGCGTCCCTCTTTTCTCAGGGTCCACCAGTGCACAGAAAGCTACTGAACCAAGGTTGTGGGTGGCAGTGTGTCTGTGTTTGAAAGGCCCCGGCTGAGGTAAGCAAGGGAACAGGAATGGAGATCCTCACCATTCCCTTTTGTGGGGAAGCCTGTATAGTTGGAGGTAAAAAACACTTCAGTGCAGAATGCAGCAGATAATTGGGTGTGCAGGAGGGTGTAAGTACGTCCCAAAATGTTCGACTCTCATGCATAAACCTGCTCCTTGCTGGCTGCAGCTTGACTGGGCTGGTTGCAAGTTTTGATAATAGCTGGAACTAAATAAGAGTGGAGCATGGAATTAGTGAAGAGAGATGAGACAGCACCACCAAAGAGGCTGATCACGTGCAGTGTTTCCACCCAGACTATGGAGATTTGGGAAACTTGAGTTCCTCCTCCAGAAGAGGAGGCTGAAAAAATGGGCTCCCCATAGAAGTGGACTCTCAGAAAAGGTCATCGGGGATGACCAGTGCAGACTGGACAAAAGACCCTGGAAGTAAGGGGAGATCCTGGAATTCTGAGATGCATGGAGACAAATGCCAGGGGGATGCCTAGGACAGCTTGTGTGAGACATCAAGCAGGATAAAAGCTCTAAACTTGTTGGATCTTGAATGAACCTCAGTATCCAAGCCCAGCACGGGCTGTCGTTCCCTGCCTCACCTGTGGCAGCTGGTGGGAATCATCGTATCAGACTTTAGCTGGGTTATACAGTGGGAGGAATCCCTGAAGACATTTAAAATACTGGACATAAACTGAGGTACAAAGTCTACACTGAATTGTGCTGTGAAGCACAATTCAAACAAAAGCAGGGATGATAATTTATCATTCTGAGACAGCTCTTGTCTAAGTAAAAGTCTTCTCAGATGAAGTGTTTGTATGAGGAGTGTCATTTACTCCAAATGCCTAACTAATTTCCAGAGGTCAGGATGTGAGAAGATCAGTGAACTGGACAAGCAACGACTACAGAAATAGCTCTTTGCCCAACATCTACCAGATAAGCATCTTCCCTATCCCGTTTCCTCATTCTGTGCGACAGATTTTTCGGCAAGATCCAAATCAGATTGGACTAAATCTCATTTTAGTTTTAATTCATTTCATATGGTTTTATTTTTAACTCACTTTAATTGAAATGCAGCGAACGAAATTATCAATTGAAATTACTTCATCAGCTGTGAGTCTTCATTCTTTAATATATAAAATAAGCTCTCAGTAAATCTGAATCACTGATTTTTCTGTTTCATCCTCAAACTCTAGGATGCTGATGCAATGTGTTGGGTATTCCATACTGCAACTTCCACGCTCTTAACCATAAACATACCTAGGATATTGACTTTTTTTTTTTTTTTTTTTTTTTTTTTTGCATTTTGTAATAACACAGTTCTTCAGTTCTGGGCTAAATCTTGAAACTGCATTTCCAGGTCTAATCCTCTCCTGCCAAGTAATTTCTCTCAATGCAATAGCCAAGTGTCTTATTAATGACCTGGATGAGACGACTGAGCCCCTTGTGCAAGGCCACATGTGATATGAAATGGGGAGGTGGGGTTGGTATCCCCAGGTGGTTGAGCTGCCTCCCAGAGGGATCACGGAGAGTTGAGCAACGGGCCAACTGGAACCTCAGGATGCCCAGCAAAGGGAAGTGCAAACCTCTGCCCCTGGGGAGGAACAGCCCCAGGCAGGACAGGCTGGGGGCCAGCCAGCTGGGAAGGAGCTCTGCAGAAAAGGCCTTGGGATTCCTGGTGGACCCAAAGTTGACCAGGAGCCAGCAATGTGTGTCCTCACAGCAAGGGGCTCCTGGGCTGCCTCAGGAACCTTCCCCTTCACCCATCACTGCTCTCTGGGAGCTCTGCTCTCTGCTGGGCTCCCAGGACAAGAGAGACACAGACTTCCTGGAGCCAGTCCAGTGAAGGGATGCAGAGGTGACAAAAGCACTGGAGCCCCTGGAATGCAGGTAGGAGGAGAAGAAAACCATGACTGTTCAGCCTGGAGAAGGGAAAGCCCAGGGGGAGCTTGTATAAACACCTGATGGAGGAAGGAAAGAAGATGGAACTAGACTCTTCTCAGTGGTGCCAAGAGAAAGGCAAAAAGGCAATGAGAACAAACAGACACGGAAAAATGCATTTAAAGATGAGAAAATAACATGAGGGTGCTCAAACACTGGTGCAGGTTACCCAGAGAGGTGGTGAAGTCTCCATCCTTGCAGATAACTGAAACCTGACTGGACATTTTCCCTGAGGGACCTGCTATAGGTGACTCCACTCTGGGCAGGAGGGGTTGGACTCCAGAGGTGCCTGCCAGCCTCAGCTCTTCTGTGGCTCTGAAACGAGCTGGCTTCTCCACCCCTTTCACCCTCACCATGTGTGGAAAGGAGACAAAGGGTAAAAAAACGCACAAAATCTTTCATATAAATCACAGTCCTTCCTGTCAGTCCCGTTCTATGTTTTCCCATTAGCTGCTTTCAGGGCTCTCTGAGAGCCTGGTGCATGGTCCTGAGATGCTTTAACTGTGCAATCAGTATTTTAAAACCAGAGAAAAACGTATCACCAGCAGAGCGAACTTGTTCACAAACAACGTGGTAGAAGGGAAGTATTTTGTAACTTGGTTACCATTTTCCAACTCTGCAAACTGTGATATCTAAGCAGGCATTCCACAGCCCTTCTGAGCCTCCATATTTCACTCATCTGCAGTGCTATGAAGGAATATATCCTGCATTTTTCAGTGCTGGCAGCCTCTTCAAATGATTTTCCTAATTTTGGGCCATTTTAAAATACGCTTGATTCCCAGCCCTTCCCTTATAAATTGATTCTTTTTCTCCAATTGCAAACCTCCAGCTTTAAGGCAAAAAAGCCAAGACTACATATCAAGAAAAAAAACAATAAAAGCATGCTTTTTTTTCCCCTCTAAACACGAGTAAAACCAGTAAAACTTCAACCCAAAACCCCACAGCCCTTAAAACTGTGCCATATGTTTGTTCCCTTCAAAAGGGCACCAAACTTCAGAAGAAAGATTACAATAAAATGCTATTAATCCTCTTCATCGCTTTATGCATGAAATTAAAGCCTATATATTTATATAACCCACGTAAGCCTATATATCATTTGGAAATATTGGGATATAAAAAAAATTCGAGCACACAAAGCGTTATGTAGAGGAAGAAATCCTGTCCTCTTATGCAACCGCTCCACTAAGGATAAATTACCTTAGAACACGACGTATACAAGGGGGATAGAGAGGGATACAATTCTACAGAGCCTCCCAGCGCTGAGCATCCCTGCTGGGCATGATCCAGCCCTGGCAAGTGGAATCTGAGCGGAGGTTCCCGGACTGCAGGTGCTGCAGAGGCTCGGGAACTCTCCCGGTCACACCGAGCTCTGTTGCTCCGTTTGCCACTGAGCCCTTCTGACAGGGAGCCTCCATTCAGAGCAGAGTCATTCCTGCCTCACCCAGGGAAGAATCCCAGTGGAAGCACGACAGAGAGAGGCTGTCTGAAGCTCCACCAGCACATTTTGATGTATGAATTCAGCAGAAACACCTCTCTCGGAGCAGATTATTTAACCCTTGGTGCTTTTTTAACCCCTTTTTTTTCCCGACTGACGTATTGAAATTATTCAGTGACGTGTCATTGTAATCGGGGGGGGGGGTGGGGTGGTGTTTGATCAGATAATGGATAATCTGAATGTAATTAATCAGCCAGACAGGCATAGCCGTACTTGCTAAAGTCCAGGGAACTGTAATATCCTTCTTTGTCTCTCCTTGAAAACATAATGAAAAACCTGGCAAAAGGCAAGCTTATTCTTGACAAGGTTTCACAGTCAGGTTAATCAAATAAACCACTTTTTTCCCTTCAGAACGTTGTCTTAGGTCCAACCTGTGAAAGTATTTACATTTATTAAAGGAGGGGGGTTGAATTTCCAGCACTACCAGCTGCTGGAGTCCTACTGCAGTGTAATGGGGTTTCAGTGAGTGGGAGAGAGAGTTACAAGGTCACGACTTCTACATTTATTCCAAAATGTACCAAGGAATTACTACATACCCAACTGACACATCTGTCAATATGAACTGCAGGATGAAAATAAAAAAAAAAAAAAAAAGCATAGACACTTGTAACATTCTTATGTATTAGCAGAATATATGCTCACATTTGCAGTATTCACAGAGGGATATATATATATATAAACATATATTTAGTATGATTCAAAAAATATTGCATCCCAAATCCAACAGCACTGGAAAAGATAAGCTGTGTATTTTAAATGCTGGGAAAAGACGAAACAGGGGGGAAAAAATCATCCTTCAAAGCTGTTTTCTAGATACAGGATATGAAATTTTAAAGAAAAAAGCACTCACAAAAGTGACTTCATGGAAGCTCTTAAAAGAGCAGTATGATACCTAGTTCATCATTACCATGTCTTCTGGAATCCTACTGAGGAGCATGAAACTCTTCCAAGCTGCTCCAATATACATGCATGCAACCTTTTTACATATGCAGAAAGCGTGAGAAGTATCAGGCAGTTTTGATTTGCAACAATAAAAAAAAAACGACCTTTTTCATGAAAATAAATGCATATTTACCATTAACGTGGGCCAAAATCAATTCTCCACAGAAAGATGTACTAAAAGGCTGAAAAGGGGGCAGACACACACACCAACAAAAAAAAAAAAAAAAAAAAAACGAAAAAACCTTCCTGCTGCATTGCTATACACAACTTATCTACAAGCCCTATTTTACTGCTTATTCACAAACTTAGTCATTTTAGCAGCACTACAGGGAAAGCACGAAACAGTTCTTCACAGGTAGCAGTTTCAATTAAAATGAGAGGAACATGAACAAAGTAAAACCTGCGTGTGATCAAAGACCTGCTGGATACCTGATTCAAACAGTTATTTCAGAGCAAGGTACAAGAGCTAGTCATGCATATGGATGACCTCTCACAAATTAAATGCTAATCAGGAATGCACCTTAGCATTAAAAAAAAACCAACCAAAAACATGTGGACTATGAAGTAGATCTGCAATCCTTTTCCTAAGCAAAGACCACCAATAAACCTTCATTATCACTTTCATACCACATACATGTAATATCAACCTCAAATCCCGGCAATAAGAGCACAAATTTCCCATTTGGAGCATGCCAGCTGTTTCCAGACATCCCAACTTGTGTAATATCTCTGCAATCCTTTAGCAAAGCCCCTCACTGAATGCAATCAGGAGGTCAAACGACCAGAAGCCCAAAGGAGCACGCAGCTCTGGGGATGTAAAATGACCAGTTTGACCGTGAAAGAAGAGACCTTCCCTTTCAGCCCCTTCAATACTCACCTTCCAGAAGGTATGGGAAGCACCGGGCTAAGCATCTGCTCCAGGCTGCCTCCGTGCTCTAGGACTGCCTACAGCCATCGCCTCAGCAGCCCTGGGAACCGGCTTGGAATGCACAGGGAACAGCCCCGGCTTGGATAGGACAACTTAAAGTCGGGAAATGGGAGGCTAGGGAAGAGCTCGGTGCTGCCCGGAGCGGGGCAGATGAGCTGCCAGCGCCGCAGGCAGGGATCAAACGCACAGAATCTCCCTTTACATAATCGGAAATGACTCCTCTAATCTTATGTTTTCTCTTAAAGCGTCGGATGCTTCATGAACAGCCAAAAGCTTTTTCCATGCGGCATTCAGGGGATTTAGGGCTGAGTCTTCTTTTAATTAAAAAAAAATAAAAAAAAATAAAAGAATAAAAGTCTCTCTGTCAGAATTCTTAGTTATTGTACCTCAGAAAGCCTTTCCCCACCTTGCCATAGGAAACGTCATACATGCTTAAAAGGAATTGCAGAAAAATCCCGGTTTCTTCCACAGTATTTTCTAACCCATCTCAATAGAAAGGTAATGTTTGGGGTATTTAACCTGTGTGCCCTTTACTTTCCAACAAACACACTGAAAAACCATAAGCACCTCTATATAGAAACCCAGCTGAGGACTACAGATTTTCCTAACAAGAAATACCTTTGTCTATCACAAGAGAATATTAAACTTAGAAAAATACAACACTCAAACTGTACTGCTCATATTTTAGTGTCTTTTCTGCACCTCACTTCTGAAAGAGAAAAAAAAAGGCACATCCGATTCTTACCAGCAATGATAAAAGCAAAATCCCATCCACGTGTTTTCCTCATCACTAAAGCACCGATTTAATCAAAATCAAGCCCATATGCTTCAAAAAACAACAAGATCATGCTAAATTTTCAACCTACCGAAGCCCAGCGAATGTTTTCTGATGCAAGAGTGCCTTTTAGCTATGCAGTTTCTCTTTGACCTTACAGAATAATCTACACGAGTTGCAGCATTACCTTTGCAGAGATTCCCAGGGCATGAACCAAAACCTAATGCATCACCAGCCTCCATCCACACCATTCCCCCCACCAGCTTGGCGCCTT
>JAWWES010000024.1:17648170-17658764 GCA_035583135.1 Lophotriccus pileatus | reverse complement strand
CCAGTGCTCCCAGTGTGAGTTCCCAGTGGTCCCAGTATGAGTTGCCAGCTCTCCCAGCACTCCCAGTGCTCCCAGTGCCCGCTCCCAGCTCTCCCATCACCCCCCCCCCCCGCTCTCCCCCTCCAGCAGCAAATCGCCAAATAAACAAGCTCAGAGCGGAAAGGGGGGAAAGATCTTTTATTATCATCACCATTATTCCCGTGCTGGGGATGTCGCTACTTACTTGGCTAAGGTATCATCGCCGGTCCGCCGCGGTTTGGCTTTACCCGGCGGAGGGCTCAGGGCTCGGCATCGGCGCGGGGTGGGAGCGGAGCCGCAGCCGCGGAGCCCCTCTGCAGACTGAACCACCGCGGGGCCGGGGAGGGAGCGCGGCGCGGCCGCAGCATCCCCGCACCGCCGCTGCCCCCACCGCCCCGAGCCTACGGCACGGCCCCGCACGGCACCCGGAGAGAGCACGGGAGAGCCTCCTCCGACAGGGGAAAAACGCACTCAACCACCATGTTGTTTGTTTGTGATTTTAATACTTCCCCTGGGATAATGACAAAAACGGAAGATGGCAAACTACCAGGAATATGCCACTTGGCTCGGGAGCGGGAGAAACCTTCAAGGACAAGGGCTGTCAAGTCCTATCACTGTCGTTTGGGGAGGGAGGGGAGAGGGGCGATGAAAGGTTGGATAGGAAGAGGGGCCTGGGGAACGAGGGGAGCGGCGCATCCCTGCACCCCCCGAGCAGGCGCGGGATGCGGCGGGGGTTAAACCCCGCAGTGCCCGATCACTAATTCCACCCTGACAGCAACGGCAACATGTCCGTGCTGCAAATTGCTTCATAATCACCCTCCGCAAAGATAACAGCTTGCTCTCCCCTCCCTTGCTCTCTTTCTCTTTATGTAAGAACAATGTTGATTCTAATGAAAATAGCAAAAAAAAAAAAAAAAAAAAAAAAAAAAAAAAGAATCTTTGCAGGGCTGTGGCGTTTGTGCTGTGTTTGTGTCCCTGCTATGCCTTCCAGAAATCCAAAACCATACAGGAGGAACACACTAAATAGTCCCCTCTTTATGGTCTGGTCACATCAGCATACACTGTAAAACCATACAAACATTACAAACATGCCAGAGCAATTCTCTGCTCTTCTCTTCCTTTTTCCTTCCAGCCTTACACTTCGAGGAATCACTGCATTTTATTTAGAGCTCCTTTCCACCTAATTCTGAGTAATTATGTACCTGTCATTCTGAGTTCTTAGCACATCCAGAACTCAGAAATATAACAGGCTATTTCTATGGACTACCATGTTATGGCACTGCAAAATAAACCCAAGTCCTAAAAATAAGGCAGAAACATCAGCTTTAAAAAGCACAACATTTTCTGTGCATTATTTTCTTTCTTTCAAAGCAAACAGAGATCAGTACATGTGCCACGTCCCAACTGCAACTCCCCTCAAACCATTCAGTCCTGACAGTGACTAAGCACGGGGAAATATCATGGTTTTGGTAAAGAATGCATAAAACAGGAGAGATAAAAGTTGGGATCTGTTCTGTACCATCCTAGGACAGCAGTGGCTCATGACTTCACTCTGCCTTGGACAGAGTGGGCAGTTGCAAGCGAGCACACCTCCCTGAGCAATAATAGGAGTAGCTGTGCTGATGCTCTGTCATCCTGCCTTACTCGCTGCTCAGAATATCAATTCAGCCAGTTAAACCAAAAGTCTGCACTGCACCAAAATGGAAGATATTTAAAAAAAAAAAAAAAGAAAAAAAAGAAAAAAAAAAAGAAAAAGAGAGAGGGCTAGGACCATTGATCAGGAGTTTTATCTATGCTGATCAATTTTTTTTTTAATGAAGCAAAATGTAAATTTGGACTAGGATCGATGCAGATTTTTCTCACGTGAAACTGCCTTTTTCATTAGGAAGCTACAGGCAATTACATGCATGCCAGGACAGTAGATGCAGTGACTTTGGGTTATATTAAGCAGAGGGACGTGTCCCCTTTTCCTCAGCAAACCTCCAGTACAAGCTGCAGCTGTAAGGAGCATGCAGTGCAGCTCAAACTGAATTCTAGCATTGAAAAAAACTGTAACAGAGCAAAAAAAGTGCTCTGCTTAAATGTGTTGTGCTCTGGTCCCAGACCCATAAATGCTGGTGACCTCTACTGCTCTGTCAGAAAAGCAGGAAGATGCTGAAATAATCTGCAATTATCTGGCTGCTGAAATTCATTTTTTTTTTGGTACAAATTTTAAAAGTAATTTGAAAAGCAGTAAGAGGTTGATTGACACAGTACCAAAATACATTAGAGGTGATTTTTTTTTCTTTACAATGTCTTTCCTGACAGAAGAAAAGAATAATTTAAAGAAATGAAACACAGCATAAAAACTTGTTCCATACATTTAGCTGTGTGGCCAGTTTGAGGAGTGTTGTTCTGAAAGGCTGTGTGTCACTACAGAAACTTCAGACCAGATACAGAACCCTACTCCCTATACCAGAAAATACTCTAATTCTTACTTTTGATTAACAGAATAGGCAAGGGGATAAGAAAAGGAGAAAAATAATTTAAAAAAAAAAGTTCTAAAGGAAATTAAAATCTTAGTTTGAACATATTATTATACACAAAATCCACCCAATTTTTCACATGGATATTTCACAGTCCTTATTCAGCACAGGCCTCTAACATACCAGAGTACACAGGCAGATGAACGAACCATGAACTTTTCTGCCAGGCTCATCTGTTTGGAGCCTGTTCATGGTGCTGTGTGTATTTTTACTGCCCGTGTTGGTTCTCAGCCCATCCCAACGCTGCTATCCTGCAGCAGCAGGAGGCCAACCACTGATGCTGAGCTCAGGCCCAGAAGTTGCACTTTCTGGAGCAGGAATTGAGCTCCTGAGTCCTGGAGCGCACTGGAGGCTGGCCCTGTTTGTGAACCAAGGAGTTGTGAAGGAAGGTCCCTACTTGGAGCTATTAATGCAAACTCCTCAGAAATGCTACAAACCCTTTGTGCTGTTGGACACCACGGAATCTCCCAGGATCCCAGAATGGGTCAGCCTGGAAGGGACCACAGAGGGTCTTCTGGTCCAACCTGCCTCAAGCAGGGCCAGCCTAGAGAACACCTGCACTGCTGCAGGTAAATACCAGGAACTTCTCCGGTTCCTGCAGCAAGGATGAGGTTCCAGCTGCAGGGCTTGATCTGTGCTCCCTACCCTCCAAGTTACCAGACCACTATCTCAGGGAACACCTGCTATCCAGAGGGATGAACCAGTACCTTACAACCAAAGCTAAAAATGGCAATTCTACCACCAAAAAAAATGGACTATCCAGCAAATAATACAAATACTAACATTCTGAGCTCAGAAATTAAAAGGGTTGGAATTATTTTTGGAACACAACTCTGGAAAAAAAGTAACATTTTCCAATTCACTTGGCTTTCAGCAAGTGCTAATCAAAATGGTGGCTGATGCTTTTTCTAGATATTTCATCATCAGATTTAACAGCAAAGCACTGCAAAGCAACAAACCATCTGAACAGTGCCTGTCCTGAAATGAGGGTTTGTCAGTGCATCTTCATGCCTATTAAAGCATCCAGCATCATATTATTTAGCTTTGACAGAAGAACAACTTAACACCTTAACTGGGGGGCAAGGAGTGGAAATGGAGCAGAAAAATGGAATGGAAAACAGAAAGATGCTCCTTGGGACTAAGTTTAAAAAACACAACAATGCTTACAGGATGTGAAAGGAATGAGACTTGAGCTCTTGAGCTTGAACTGCAACTTGAAAAGATTGCTTCTCCAGTAAAAGTTCAACTGACAATTCATATTCAGAGGCAAAAAAAAGAGCCTACCTAATTTCTTTGGAGAAAAATGTAATCCAGTATGTGCTGGTGATAGACACCAGAAGCACATTTCAAGGTCTTTACAAGATAATTAATGACAGGAAACGAAGGAACATAATTTTAATTCCTCTTGCAGGATCTTGGGGACCAAGACCTCCTTTTTGGTGAGGTTGTCCAATCAGAGGAATGGCACTGGAAAACAGTGGCAGATTTCTAATATTTTCCTAATCACAACCCAGATACTTAAACTAGAACAGCAGACTGGCAGCCTTTCATATTTTTAAATCTCATTTGCTACATTTTAAAAACAAGAATTAAATCTGTTTTCAGCCTCGGTGTTTCTCCAGTTTGGTAACATCGTGCAGTAATATTTCTGCAATGAAACAGCTTGTGTTTCCAAACCCTGCAAACATGTTGTTATCCTGGGAAGCAACATGACCTAATAAAAGAAGTGGAGGAGAGGGACCTCAGAACACTCAAATTCAAGGACTTGCCCTGCTGCTTCTTGCCTGTGAGATGTTAGTAGGTCACTTGATCCCACTGTGCTTCAATTTCCCTAACTATAAAATAAGTGTACTCACTGGTTTAAACTGCAGCACTCGGAAGTTGTTTGCTTGGTTAACTCCTTCCCACCTTGGAGGGAAGTTGTTTGACACACCTGAGTCTGCTCAGGGAAGTACTGAAGCCCAGGGCATAAGCAGCATTCCTGGGGGTGGGACAGGGTGATCTCCACAGGTCCCATCCAACCACAAGCATTCTCTGTGTGATTTAAACCACGTAAGCTCGTGGTTGCCTTGAACTATTTATCTACCACATTTATTTCACTGTAGAAGTTATTACTTGTTCTGACTGATAAATTACTGCAGTTCTGATCTGCTCACTTCCTTGACCGGAATCCCAACTTTCTCAACATCTGAAAGGAAAACTACCAGGCAGCCACCACTGCAGTTCCCTCCCCTCCTTCAATCTCTACCATCTGATGTCTATGAATACACAATTTTTTCTTCTTATATCACCTAAAAGCTATGCCCAAAAGGACAGATGCCTGCAAGGCTGGGCTGGCATTGCTGCCCCCCCTCCCTGCCACAGTATTAGCGCTTGGAAAACAAAACCAGACTCACCAGAGCAGGAAGAAAAGCCATTAGGCCATTCCAAGAAGAACAAAGCCTAAGGAAAGCAGAGCCAACTGGAAGAAGCCTGAGCTTCCCAATAAAGTTTAAGTAAACCTGCCTTACTGCCACAGCCTAACCACAGCAATGACAGAGAAGCATCTTAAAGGCCTCGTCCGAAGGCATCTGGACCTGCAACATCTGATACAGCTAAACCTAAATCCACCATTGAAATCAGCTTCTTCATGATCTCAACAGCCTAAGATGTGCCTAAGAAACTGTTATACAAGCACTCCACCTTCTTTTTAGTTTAAAGACAGAATCTTCCACATCACATGCAGATGAGAGAAGCTGTTGACACACAGAACAAATCTTAGCCCAGAGACTGGCCTAACAAGAGCAGGTTGAGGAACAACCGTCTGAGGGTACCACAATTTCTAGGAACTGAAGAATGAGATAGTCAGTGTGCTTAGGAATCACCCTTTCCTTTAGTATGCATTTAAACCCCCCAAATGGGCCAGTTTTCAAAACAGGACTCGTGCCAGCAGCCTTATAGCATTAAACTCCACTTAATATAACACAGAGATACTAGTGGGGGACCCAAATCATTTATGGCTTTCCACCATATAAGCTCCCTTCTTTGTGTTCTGGAAGGGACTGTTACTTTTCCCCTGCAGTTTCATAACGTTGTTTTTTTGGTCCTGATGGAGATTAGAAATTTAATCTAAATTAATTTCAAGTCAAATTACAGGATTTTACAATTAAAAGGGATCACATCAGTTCCCATCAAACTACAAATTTCAAATGACCTAACTTTGAAGGATGGTTGGAAACAGGGACGAAACTTTGCATGAGGAGAAGGCTTACGTGGACTCATCTCTGCATCACACCAAATCCATCTCCCAGAAACAATCAAGGAAGTTTGGATCAGAATTTTAGTTCAATACTTTCTCCTGATATCACTGATGCAAAATACTACCACAGTGTTACAGGGGTTGTTTTTCCTTCTTACTGGCTAACCCTCTGTGCAGGAAACCACTTATCTGCCATTTGAAAAGTATATTCAGAAGAGGATGCGTTTGAAGGAGCATCCTCTACCATGACACTGCGTATGACTGTGACACAGATATTGAATCTCCAGTCAAGTACCCCCTTTTCCACAGCCAGGCCACGGTATGACCACAGATTGCACCTTTAGAAAGAGACCCAGCATTGTTCTATTTCAACTGCCCAACTGCTACACTCACATTTCAGACAGGTTAGAAAGTAATAAATATTAGCACAGACTTAAACTACAAACACGGTCTGTTAATAATATTATTAAGCAAACACATCCTCCCTTTAAAACATGCTTTAAGCTTTCATTCTTCAGTATATGGACTTTTCATACATACCTTGATATCCTTACTGTAAAGCTCATTAGGCTGACCCAGTAGCTACCACTGTAGCCTTTTTATCAAATGGCTAAGAAGTGAAGCCTGTATCAGCCTTATTTATTACACTAGTAAAAGCAAATTATTAACACAAAGGGATATAACAGTGGGACAAGGTTCAATCACTCTGGACAATTACAAAGGGCTAACAGAATTTTTTAGCAAACTGTGAAATAAGGACTTTTGATAGCTCGGCAGATGATACAACTCCGATACATAATTCCTAGCAATTAGTCACCTTGAGTGAATTATTTGTGTTGTGTGGAGGGTTTTTCCAATATAATAAGATAAAAGTCTATGTTTAGCTTAGTGGGTAAAGCAATCTGACCTGTTAAGCTTTGTTAAGCCGCAGGTATCAGTGAGCTGGTGCTGGCAACCATCCTGCACAGGGAACGTGCACACCCGGGCAGGGCAGCTCCCTGGTCAGCCAGGAGCTCCATCCCAGCCAGCCCAGCTCCTCAGGGGGTGTCCCCACACCCCAGGAACCTCCTTGCTGCAGGGCCACAAAGCCCAGGTTAAAGACATCAGCTCTTGGTGTTCCTCTACGTGGAAAGAAGAAACTGAAGCCCGCCTGTCAAATAAATCACTGCTAACCTCAGGTGTTCTTCCCTGTCCCACAGCCTCCCACCTTGGAAAAAAAAAGCAGGCAGTTTGTGCTGGCTGACGTCACCAGGGCTGGCACTGCCACCCCTCTCTCTGTGGTAACTCCAGGGCCTCCAAGGGTTTCACTGGAACTGGCTGGAATGTGTTGGTACACTCCAAAACAGTTCCTACCAGTCCTGTCGTTCCCTTGCACTGCAGGATTTGACAGAATGGCTGCAGTTCAGCCAAAGCAAACACAAAAAATGTGGGAACTTCAGCTAATCACTCCTTTCAATTCCACTGGAATATCTGGCAACACCTCTAACAGCCAATCCAAGAGCTCAAACATATATGGAGTCAAACCTGATCTGAAATTACCACAGTGGTCATTTGTGGCTTTTATATATGAATATGCTACTAAAAGAACTCAGAATTTGTATTTACAATTTATATAGATTTGAAAAAAGGGTTCAAATCCTTTAGCAAAGAATGAGCTTTACAATATGAAAGCTTAAAGAATTACTGGTGCAGAAAATTTACTTATACAATTCATACAAAAATATTTATTCACACTGAAATGTTAAAATAAATATCTGACACAAATGTTAATGCAATAAATATACACAGTATATGAAATAAAAATACACTATAAATGAAAACTGGTTGGCAATCAAGCTTGGCTTTCTGGACTGAACCATGTCATGAAGATCCATTAGCTGTTTCTTAACCCCAGATTCAATACTATGAAACAACAGTTATGACAATTTTACCAAAAATCAGAACTTTTCAAAGTAAATGAGCTTAGGGCTTGCCAAGACTAACAGGAAAAGTTCTATTCCTTCAGAAAGAGTTTAAAAATTCCTTGTGTTTGGTCAGACACGGGTCAAGAAAGGATTTAGGGGCGAACAGTGCACTGCATCTCCTCTGCCCCCCAGGGATGCCATAAAGTAGCCAGGTGATACAAGAACAAAAACATCAACAAGAAAGAGCCCAAAATACTCTCATTACTCCACAGAATATCCTGAGTTGGAAGGAACCCACCAGAATCATTGAATGCAGCTCCTGGCCGTGGTGGATCACAGCCAGGTTTAACCCACCTCTGAGCACAGACCATGAAGTTTGAATGATTTATTGAATACCTTTTAAACTCCCTTTCTTCAGAGGCAGAATTGTTGCTCTTTTCTGCACTGGTAACAACTGGTTTTAAGCACAAAGAACGGAACATGGTGTTTTGCAGGGCAAAACAGAAGTATGGTGATATATTTGAGCTGTTTGTCAGCTCACATCACAAACACAGCCAAATTCCCCTCCACAGGGCTACAGAGACCACCAGCAAGTGCTCCAGGACCAGCAAGCAAACTTGGGAGCCCAGAACTCAAGGTCTCATCCAGAACTTGTCCATCTGGATGAGTAACATCATCATCACCTTTTTCTAGGGCTAACTCACAGACACAATCTCTTAGCAAGGGTTTTGTTCCAAAAAAAATCTGTTGGATGTCTTAATGTCCAGTTATAAAGGTGCAGATTGCAGGAATAAAATCCCCACAGCCTCTGCCTGTCTGAAACTGGCATCCTCCTTGTTCCCTGGAGTATGCCCTCACCTGATGAATCTGTGAAGATCATGCTCACATCCTGGTCTCCATAAATGTATATAATGGGTGAAAATAACAATAATCAGAAGTAAATTACTAGTAAATAAATATGAACTGGAAGGTTGAGAAAATAAATCGGCAAAGTTTGCTTAGCTTACCCCAAAGAGAGGGAAGATGAGGGGGGAGAATTTAAAGCACTTTTAAACCAAAGCCAGCAAAGCATCATTCTTTCCTCCTGTCGAAACTGTTACAAGGTGGTTTATGCACGGGCTGGTCCGATAACTTAGGGTTAGTAAGCATTCATCTGCCATTTCAGCTTAATAATTTGAAAGTGTCCAGCACCATCAGGGAAGCAGTTCCTCCTCAAATTCCACATGAATTCGCATTGCTTAGTAGGCATTCCCATATTTGGAAGGATTCCCTAATAATTTCTGTATACAGATAGTCTTTTTTTTTTTTTCTACCCAGCATTGTCCTACAAAGATGAACTGCATGCCTCAGTTATACATCTTGTAGTTTAGTTCTCTGACTCAGACATACCAGTCTCTAAAAATATCCAGCTTATATTTTCAAAAGCCCAAGGAAAAGAAGACCGTAAGTAATGCCCGTACTTGTGTATATATATAATTGTAGACAGGGAAACTGCACCATTACCTTCAAGGTTAGGATTAAGACCTATATTGCTTGCACACTGATGGCAGTGTTCAAAGATGTTAGTTGACCTTGAGGATAAAAATAAACTGTGCAGTCCTGCATCGTGTCCTCACCTTATTTCACTAAAGACATCTAAATGTTCTGTGCTTACATACCATAAAACAGTTAAACACAGCTATTCCATATTAATTATATTTAATACTCCTAACTTCGATCTGTGGAGAGGAAAATTGGGTTTCCTGAGAGCTGCTGCAGCTTTCAAACATTCTCTTATTCACAAGCAACAGAGATGCTTACAGTGTTATATTTAGATAAAGTAGTGATGAGAACCCTCAGCATATTATTTGTAAAATTAAATCCCACTGAGGTGGGTTTTTTTTCCCTCTTGCCATTTCATTAATTCTAGCTCAGGAACAACAATGGAAGATCATAATTATGTGTAAGAGATAAAATAATAAAATATATAATGAAACATAACTCAGAATTCCATGCTTTCTACTTGTAAAAAAATTGAATTTTTGTAGCTTCTGTGAACGGGAGAGAAGACTCAAATAAAAAACTTCTGAAAAGCACTAAGATGATTTAGCATTGACTTTCCAGTAACTAGTTCTGTAAAGAAACACCTGAATGCTAAGCTCAACTATCCTTTAAAAAAGGCAGTGATTTCTCAAAGAAACGTTTTAGAGGCTGTTAGCCTTTGATATTTGCTGTTTTACAGAAATCCTGGGGTCTGTCCTGCTCCCACTGACCCCACTGAGCCGCCTCCAGGGGCCCTAAATCCTTAGAGCTGCCCGAGTGCTGCTCTCCAGCAACCTGATCCACCTCCTATTCAGTGCACTCAGCAGAGCAAGTTACAACACCTTCTGTTCCCAAAAGCAGCTTCACTTGCTACGAAGGAAACAGGTTGTGCCTTCCCAGGCTTTACTGGGAAAAAATTCACGGCCGCTCCACAGGGCGCTGGACAAGACCGCAGTTCAACCTGTTCCTGGAGCTGATAAACCTACAGAGTCCTGGAGCTGCCCAAAGGAACTGGGGCCAAGGGAAGATGGCATTTCCCTTGGTTGTCAGAAAGACCATTTTACAGCCAAATAAGTGTCCTGTGCAAATGCTGAAGGCCAAAACACCCATCCCCTGTCAGATCCGCAGCCCACCCCTCACTGATGTCACCTGAAGTCTTATTGCCGATTCCAGCAGAAAGCAAAGCCCTCCAGAGTCCACAACAGCTTCCAGAGAAAATACACAGATATGAGAAGGATTGTTTGTTATCAGGGGAACTCCCCTAAAATAGCTGAGAAAGCATCTTTGGGATGCCTCTTCTTCCTCTCTACAGGGTCGTGAAAAAATTCTGATGCTTCTGAAAACATAATTTTATTTGACATCATTTATTTTGTCACAATCTAAACTAA
>JAWWES010000024.1:17577289-17648070 GCA_035583135.1 Lophotriccus pileatus | reverse complement strand
ACAATCTAAACTAATCTAAACTAACAATAAGTTTAAATATAATTACACAGAAATAAACTCAAAGTCTTATCACATTATTAATAGAATAAGTTAATTTCTTTCAGAGTATATAATTTCAATGGGTGAGAAAGAAGGGATTTCTAAACCAGTTGAGGAAAGAATGCACTGGAAGGAAGGATGACCATGGTTTATGAAGGACAATGTTGGAAATCACCTAAAATCCCTCAATATGATGTTTAAGGAATCCAGTGGAAAAACATGAGTGACACAAATCAGAGATACAACAGAAATAAAGTTGAGGATCTACACCAGGAGATTTAATTTATACAAGCTTTGGATCCTATGTTTCCTTGAAGGTAAAAATAATAATCCCCACAAGTAAAAGGCAAACATGCTGAAATCACAGCCTGCAAAGAGAAAAATTACCTCACTTGTAAGGAAATTCAGCTTTTTTTCCCCTGTTTCATGAGAAAACCTAAACACATGATTTATTTGGGCAACATGAATAGGGGAAGTGATTGCAATGGTGTTCTGTCAGTGAAATACACTGTGTGTGTTTGCAGAATCAGCATGAGAGAAGCAAGTTAGTGATTTCAATCTTCCTGAATGTTAAACCATTACAAAGCAATGGAGGCCTGGCACTTGGGTTTTCCTATCCCTTACAGAACCAATCCAAGTAATTATATTAAAACACAACTAGTGACTCGTGCATTCAGCAAGAAGAACTAAAAAAATTGGCACTGGACAATTAAGTTAAGTTTAAGTGATACAGTTTTACAAAGATTTAACGAGGACTTTAAAGAGCTCTTTGAATTCCTCATGTTTTCTAAAGGCTTGAGACCTCAAGATCAAGAGTGAACTTAGAAGTTTGATTTTCAAACCAATAGCCCATCTGTTATAAATATGGTACTTAATGGAATCAGGCATCAATTTCAGATTATATGGAACAAACAGTGTGATATTCAGCTCTTCTCTGGAGGTAATGCAGGAGTGACATTGAGATCCTTTACTCCCTTCCTCTCTCACTCCATACTTTGTCTGTAAATAACCGTTTCCACATTTATAAGCTCTAATAAGATCCCTGTGGAGATCTCTCAGATCTCCTACACACGGCTTACATAAAATGTTGCCTCTCCATCACCACACAATCAGCTTGAGCTCAACAAGACTACAGAGATGTATATTTAGCTGTAAAAGAATGAAAGTTAGCACAGCTTATGTTCAGTTATATCATCCTGAAAAGTACTGGAGTGAAGAACTGAGCAATTAATCTGTGCTGAGTTCCACACTGTCCCAATTATTTGATCGGTATCCTAAAAGCAATTCAGGCACATCCTCACCTATCCAGCGACCCCTGTGTTTGCACCTTCAGTAGCAGCTGCCTGTCACCAAGATCAACAGCCAGGACAACACCTTCCATTCTGAGCTCAGTTCCACTCCTCATATTCAAACCACCTCTAAGATACTTTGTGAAAATGCCACCTCAGACATTCTTCCACTCCATCCATCTAAAACATCAACTGAGGCTCTTTTGAGCCCTGAATTTGCACTTGCCTAACAACTCTAAATTCTTCACAGCATTAAAGAAGTAGGCATTCACTCTGCTCAGTAAATTGGGTGGGGGAGAGGGGCTGCTTGTTTAAAGCTTCTCAATGAAAGTGTCTCCTTGGGTACCAGAGTTTGTGTCTGCAGCAAATTCAGCCAAAGCCACAAACAAGCCTGTGATGACAGAAGGGATTTCAAATAGAGGGTGACCATGCTGCAACAGGATTAGCTCAGGGCTAGGAAGATCTAGATTTAATTTCAACATCCATCTCGAATTCGCCCTGTAACCTTGACCAAGTGATTTAGTTTCACCGTGTCCGTTTCCTGAATGTGTACATGATAGATCATCTCCCAAATGTGCAGTGAGGACAAACAGAAGATTGCTAAATACTCAGATAATATTTCAGGATTGAAGGTCATTCATAGACAGATACAATCTATTAGGTAAATATAAATAAATATTAAGTAGTCAAAGCACTGGGGAATTTTATTGCACTCTGTTGCATCGCAGCAAAAATTCAGAGGTGTAAACTCAATTCCCATGTTTTACTGAGTATAACCACACAGAGCTGAGGGGGACTACAGACTTTTTCCAGTGAAACACTGTTCACTTTCTTTTATTTTCATGGATTAGAAAAACCTCAAAATTGTTCAAGGGGCCTTTGGCCCAATTTTTAACCTACACACATTCTGGTCAATTCTCAGAGCACTGACTTATCAACCATGAAAGTCAATACAAGAGTGAGGTCCGAAGAAACCCCACCCCAGCTCTTCTCTCTGATCTCATGAAGCAACTCCTACTTTTCTGGCTTATCTTCCACATTCCATCTTCTTTGCTCCTTGTATTAAAAATTACCCCTATTAATATATAATATATAAAATATATAAAATATAAAATATAATATATTTCCAGATCTCAGGTATAAAACTGAATTGTAGCTGCTTCCTCAGATTTCAACTGGTATCACTTAAAAACAACCAACCAACCAAAAAAGCCCCACAAACAAAACCTGACACACTTCAGAACAGACACAGTTGTTTTGTTTAGGGAATATAAAATTTCTGTATGAATTGAGCATATCCTCAAATCTCCACAGAGAGAATTCTTTAGACTGGGAAAAGCCTTTAAGATCAGTGCTTCAGAAATGCAATAAAACCTTCCAATATCAGGGTGGGGTTTTTTTTCTAATACCGTCTTTATGCAACCTGTCTTCCGTGAGCTCCTAGTAACAAGCACTGATCTGACGAGTTTGTTTTACCTCTATATGGCCTCTATTTGAATTTGAAAAACTGATACGTTTTTCATATCAAATTCAAACTAAATTTGAAGAAATAAAAAATGCTGACAGCCCTGCTTTCTGTAGGGATGCAGTTCCAAACTTACTGTACTGGCAATGGGACCTCACCCGCTGCATATCCAGATTTGTTTCTTGTTTGTTCCCCAAATCCCAAATCCCAGTGCAGTGCCTGTATCTCTGCCCACTGTCCCACTGCAAGGGCTCACTGGCTGGTGTGGAGGAGCTCCCTACGACCCACAGCAACTGCTGGCCTTCCTGCCAACAAGGTCCTGTGCAGGATGAGGGGGAACAGGGTGATCAGGCTGCAGGGACAGCAGCAAACCGGGTCGACACCCCACGCACAAGGGCAATGGCTCTGTGACATTGGCTCCAAAAACATCAAACTCCTCCAGAAAAGATGAGGGGAAGAGACCTGTTAAACATCCTGAAATGAAAACTCCATGGAATACACTGAAACACCATTGCCCAGACCGCTGGTGTCGTTGTATTGCTCCACAGAACACGAATTTGCAGTCTAAGCCTGTTATTTATCAAAATCTGTTATCCAAACACATCATCTCTCAGTGCTGGCTGCACCAGTCTGCTTAAAGGCAGGAATAGTTAGAAGGCAGAAACCTTGAACTCAGCCATTTCTTTCAAAGGAATGCTGAAGTGTTCAAGAAGCAACTGGATGTGGCACTTAATGCCCTGATCTAGTGGACAAGGTGGTGTTCAGGCAAAGTTTGGACTCGATGATCTTGGAGGTCTTTTCCAACCCTTATGATTCTGTGACTCTAAATAGGAAGCAAAGGACGACGTAAAAGCTTTTAGAGTTGTGCAGGTTCCAGTGGGAAGATCCAGACAGTGTTTAGCTGGAAATTTAAAACAAATGAAGAGATGAGAAAGAAAATGCTCCTCCCCCTGCCCCTCACTTTTCCCATGTGGCATCACCTCCTATTTCCCAAGAGCTTGTTCTATTGTCTCTCTTTCACCTCTGTAAACAGTTGGAATCAAAGGACGCTGCTGTGCTTTGTGTTCCACAAAGGCGGGTATATCCCTTCATCACTGTTTCAAGTGCGTTTTTTTGGGATGTTTTTATGAGCTTTTTCCATTGTCATCCTTTCTTTCCTGTTCTGGGTATCCTCCCTGCATGCACAGGTAACGTCCAAGGGAATGGGGTATCAACCAAGTAAATGGGATTTTTGCTCCTTTTTTATTTTTTTTTTCCCTAATTAATCTGTGATTTCTGGTTTTACCACTCCTGCTCTAACAAGAGAGGTGCGAGTGGTTGTTGCCAGGTGGCTGGCAAAACACTGAGTCTAATTAGTCAAACCTTCTCATGGGGACAGGTATATTACAGAAACAACAAAGAAATAAAATATAGGTTTCTGGTTCACAGTCCTCTTTGATTAGGATTTGCTTTTTTGTTACTTTGATTGCATTTTGCTTCTCTTCCCCATTCCAGAGAAAGCAAATACCTGGGTTTTCTTTTCTGCCTTGCTTTCAGCACCCGTTTCCTTAATTAACCACGCTGGGTGTGCAGAGAGGGTTTGAAAGACTTAAGGCCCCGCTCCGCTCTGACCTACCGTGCTAAACCTCCTGACGTCAGGTGAAATTAGGTCAGCATAAAAGTGTCAGTGAGGAGGAATAAAATCCTCTATCTCATTCCTCTCCTTGAAACAGCAACCAAATCAGGGCATTATTTTCCATCTCCCATCCTGTATGGTTGCGGTAATTTGGATTTTCTTCTACTTAGCTGAGCAAGCGTGAGGGAGGAGGAGGAGGAGGAGGAGGAAAAGGTACTAATCTCTTTAGAAAGCAGCACTTGACACCCAGTGTGTAGGTGATAATGACTTCGAGGGAACTGACATAATACCGAGCATTTACAGGAGAGTGAAACTTTGCTGTAAGAGGAGCCAAGGTCCACTGAAGCGATTAATTCATGATTTTTCTTCTCTCACACCGTTAGAAAGCCACAATACGATTAACTCTAAAGCGATTCTACAGTTGTTCAAACATCCAGAGAGAGAAATGACAGTGGTATCTCAGCCCACCTGGGTGCCTGGAAAAGCAGCTACAGTTCCCCTTACTTAATTCTCCAGAAAGACTGAAAATGTCACCTATTGCATTAAAATCAAAAGAAAAGAGTGCACATTCTTCCATGCAGAAAGGCAAAAAACGAAAACAACTCAGTTAAGAGTGGTAAGTAGCAAATACACAGGAAGCAAATTTAAAATAAATCACAAGATGAACATCCCCCAGCTCCCCACTCTAACTCTTCGACATAATTAAGCTAAAACTGTCCTTATAGAGGGAAAGAAAGCTGCAATAGCTTTATTTGCACATAAACAATTATTCAACTGTAAACATAACTCACACACATAGGAGTTAATGGAGAAAGCATCAACACAGCTATCGACTACACTTTAGATCTCCTCTTCAGGTGCCAAGGAGCAATTACAGTCTCTGCCACCTCGGGAATTCTTAAATATTCCCCTCTTTATCTGGACTAACTTGTGCCACTCCTATTTCAAATACACTACACTGTCTGAGGTCTGAGTTTGCCTTTTTTTTTTTTCCAGCCTGGACCCAGGCATATTTGCACAAAGTGTGTCTGAGCAATAGTACAAAACTAAAAATTAACTAGGAACCTGTAACTTTATAGAGCCTACCATAAAACGCCCCTAATGGCAGGGAGATACTGCCTGAACCATGGCCTCTGTGGAAATCCACCAATGTTTGCTGGGGAATTGGACACGTCTCGTCACAGCAAATCTGGGATCCCAGTGCAAGACTCTTTGCTAAAGCACAGCTTGTTTTGGGGAAGAATTTCCCTCTACTCCTGCATATTTTCTTGTTCAGACCTCTCTTTTGCCCAAGACACTGGCCTCCATTCCCTACTCCCAGTTTGCACCTCTCTAAGTTTTCATTGCACAATTGTGTTATTTGGCACATGAAGAATTAGGTTAAGTGGTAAATTATTACCTTATCTTTGCAAGATGAATTAGGCCTGGACACAAAGGTGCCGAAAGTAATTATCACATTAGATGAGGCATGGCCAGACTCCCAAGGTTAACCTCTGCACAGCTGTGGCATGTACAGCTGTGTGTCTGCTCCTGCTCTGAGGTCTCTCCACACTTATATTTCTCATTCATAGGTGACAAATAAACCTCCTGATCCAAACTTATGTCTCTGGGAGGGTCACACTGCCCCGTTATCCAAGAACAGCCTCATGATAGAAAAGCTGCAGGAATTTTTCACTTGTTTTCATTTTTCTACTCAGATACAGGTTCTAAAGGTTCCATGCAACGCTATTTTACAATGCAAAGCATAAAGTGTTTCAATTTTGAAGTTAAGCATCTCTTTTAGCCCAAATGGAGCACATCCAAGCAGATCCAAGAACTGCTTCCTGCCAGAGAGAGCTGTGCCACCTCCTCCTCCTCCTCCTCCTCAGATGCTCAGATCCCTGCTCCCCATGTGAGGCCACTGGAGCTTGTTTTGACCTCAAGGAGAGACATTTCAGAGACTTGTATCTACAGAAATTTTATTTCAGTCCTTCTGAAGCTCCATTAAAAAAAAAATCTGGTTTTTTTCTCCCTTTCCTATCCATCTCACTACAGGGTTAAATGCAGGAAAGAAGTGATAGGGAGAAGGAAACGGGATTCTTTTTCTGCTTTGGTCAACAAGTATTCTTTCATGGATCTTAATTTCAGCTACAGGCCATTATCGCTGCCCAAGGAAAGCAGGATCATACCCATCAGCTCCAGGAAAAAGGAAATCCAGAATGGAAGCCAACTGGTGCAATGGCTCAAATGCAAATTTAAGGTCACAAAGACACAGAAGTTTTCATTCTGCTTTCTGCAGTAATTACTTCTCTTAAAGAAAAAATAAAAAAAGGATGAGAGGAATTATGAAGAACTGAAGCTTCTCCTTTTAATGCAAATGTAACTGGAAGTGCATTAACCACAGAACATTCATCAGGTATTAATCCAAATGTTAAAATCACATGTAATCTTGTGGTGTGACTGCTGTCCCTGGAAAGAATGGAGCACATCTGCTACAAAAGGAGTTCTTTGAACAAAATCAGTTACACACCCTAGTTTTTAAAGTTCAGATGGGCAGCAAGGGAGGAATGAACCTATTCTCCAAGTGATTTTCCTCCCAAGTCAGCTTTAGGTGGTTGCTGCTGCTTCCAGCCTGGAGCTGTTGTCTCCTTGCAGCCCAAGCAAGACTCAGATCAGCTCAAAGGCGAGTGCAAGAGCCTGGGCAGGGCAGGACTGGCCCCACCACTGCAAGAGAAGGTGAAACCAAAAGGCCAACTCCCATCTTTTCATCAGTCTCAACCCCACCAAACCCCACACACGTGCCAGCGCTCAAGGTAAATAATCCCCTTCCACAGGAAGGTAATTATGCCATCGACAATCATTCCTCACTGACCACAAAGTGTCTCTAATTTCAAGCTATTAAACTCAATTGCCATGTCCCAGTGGAGAACATCTATACATGGTGCAGATTTGCTGTGAAAAATCAGACATTAATCACTTCTGCTCAGGAAACTGCATGGTGTGCCCTGGTGCCAAAAAGTGAGTTTGCTGCATCTCTCAGAAGTTTTAGCCTCTTTCTCCAGTTAGTTCTCAAGGCTTTTTACTAACATGTCCAACAATAGAAAATACAATGTATATTGGCATAGTCTCAACTATGAAGTTAATGTTTAATGAAGTTTTGCACTCCCAGTTGTTGATATGTTCCTTTCAGCACCTTTTGTACCACGTATTTATAACAACCATATGGATCCATTACAAAAACAAACAAATCCAACCAAACCAAACCAAGCCAGCTGCAAACTCTACAGTGCTTTTCAACAGAGCTGTGAAATGGTTAAAAAGTTTTCCTACATTCTGTTTTAAAAAAAAAATTTTAAAATTGCCACACAAATACCAGCGTCAGTGGAAGCAGCTTCCCAAAAGCCATTCTAATTAAAAATCCAAGCAGTTAAACCATCACAGAGACTTTTGGGAGGAACCAGGAGGACTGGAGGTGATGTGGCTGCTTTTCTAAGAGCAGCTACTAAACAACCTACCCACAACAGACTTTTGCAGCGGCACCTGCCCAGTTTCACTGCCCTACAACGAGGCTCCTGGTACTGGGAGCTCCTCCCTGGTCCTGGGAGCTCCTCCCAACAGGTCACAGCAAAGGAGGTGACATTTGTACACCACAGACTCGTTCACTGAGGTTTGTGACACGTTTTGGGTGTATCTCACAGCCAGGCACCATAACCTTCCTCTGAATTCTGCTTCATTGTGCTACTGAAGAAATCAGAGGCAAAGTATTCACAGAGAGTGGGACAAACATGGATGAGCTTTTAAAGGTTCTGCTGCATTTGAGTTTGGGTTGTTGAAATTAAACTGCTTTAATGAATTAAAGAGTATGGTACATTGCAAATACACATTGTAAAAGACAAGACTCAGCAGCAGCCTGCACACATTCCCAAACACTGGAATTAACCTGTCATCTTGCAAGGTCACTATCAACAGGGAGCAGCTCTGGCAAAATGATAGGTGATGGAAAGGCAGAATGAGTAAATAAATCAAGGCTCAACATTGCTTCCTAGGAAATTCTATTTTGGTTTAGAAGATATTCTGCTATATAAGATGTCCCTTCAGTAGGGAACAAGGTCAGGAATAATACTGAACTAACCAGTAGCAAAACATGGAGATTTGGCACAGTAGGTGGAAAAATTAACTAAAATAGGGTTTTTTTACATCACTCACATAAAATAATTAAACTATATCAATATCTCCTTATACTACATCCCTCTGAGTCCACATCTTTTCCAGTATACACCTTCCATTCTAAAGATATTTTCTGTTTTACCCTTCAGCCATCAGTTGAACTGAATATCCCCTAATCCTTTCCAGGTAAAAAATTAAAATCAAAAGAAAAATGCAATTTCTACAGAGCCCCAACAGCCCTTCTGAAATGTGCTGTGCTGACACGTGGAGTTCAAAAACACATTAGGACACTTTTGACCTTTTGCACTTCTAAATCAGTTGCAGTAAAGATATAGATCATTTTGCAACAGGAGTTTGCATAAAGTATTAAGAATTGCCTCTAAGAGATTTTTCTGTTATTTATGAATATGAGTTAAAAGACTACTTTAGGGAAAAAATAAAAAGCACAAGATTGAAGTTTTAAAGATCTATTAGAAAGAGCTGTTAAATTTTAGATTACAGAACAACTCAAAATCTAGTAATTGAATTGTGGCCAATAATATTTGTCTATTAAAATTCACACAACAAGACAACTCTGGCACCAAACAATTTGCAGTCTAATTTACAGTATGACCTTATAAGTCCATTTAACAAACAACCAGAGGTAGAAAATTAGCAGAATAATCCCAGGGAATATACTGAAGACATGGAAAGAATCACTGAGGTCTCATGGCAGAGTCTTTTTCTTCCTATTAAATTGCTTTGATTCGCTGTCCCTCAGTTTGATGGGGAATTAACAGGTGTGATGTTTAATGAAATTCTATAAGCACTGGGAATTACAACACTGCTCAGATCTCCATGGGACTGGCACTGTAAAATTACGGGCAAGACTTCCTTTGATTCATTACAGGTTTGTTAGGGAAAACAACCTCTCACAGCAATCCACGACCTGTGTGGGGGCAGCTCATTGATTGCTGGTGAAAACCACCAACTGCAGCTGTAAAGCAACTATGAGAACAAAGCTGACCCTGACTGAGAGCAGTTCCTATTTTCCATACAGCAAACCTTAATCCTTGTCCACCCAAAATCCTACAGAGCAGCAGAAAGACCGACCTTTGCAAAGCCGGGCCGCTTTCTGTCCCCGTTCAGCACGGTGTGAATGCACCGCCACAGGTCACAGTACACGGCTTCAAATTGGGTTAAGATGTGTTTGCAGCTTCCTTTTACATCCTGCCCTGCTGGTAAACAGAGGATTTAATCTTTGAAAGATAAGCAGGCATTTTTTTTAAAGCAGTAATTTATATAAAGAAATAAAATGCGGCAATACTATGAGAAGAAAGAGTGCGGGAAAGACACGGGACTTTAATTTCTCTAAATCCAAACTTCCTTTCATCCATTTATGCTGCATCTATAAATCACCATTCAAAACACAGGAGCACACCAAGCATATCAGGCATTTCTACAGTTTGAAGAAGACAAAGGTTTTTCCTTTTTCTGAACACACTCCTTTTTGTTCACCTTTACATATTTTGTCAGAACATATATTTCCTACCCCAAACATGTCCCAAGTGGAAGGAGAGCTGTGAAAAGAACTAGAACATAGGAAGCACTAAAGGAAATACTTATGACAGTATTTCTGCACAGACTTGGAATCCCATCTGCTCCCAAAAAAAAAAAAAAAAAAAGAATATTCATAGCTGACTGGTCAAACTGTGCAAGTGAGACATCTCAGGACTTCTGCCTGGGTTAAGTTACAACTGAAGTCTAAAAATGAACAAGAAAAACAGCACTGGAGACAGATTAAACAAGACCCTGGAAACTGTATTATTCACAGCTTGAGTGAATATTATTATTAAAATTGTGGGTTTATACTGTTTTATACAATTGTATTTTATACATGACTTCCTCCTGCACTGAGAAATTTGGATTATTTCTCAACAATCAATGAGGAACCAAGTCCGGTGTAAGGGAAGTTTCATTAAATTCATTCACTGCACATTCAAAGCTGCAATAAACTTTTTTCAATAAACTACTTTATTTTGATTATATATGAGCAAAAGTGCTTTGTCACTGGAGGCTTTTGTTTCTGTACTTTACAAACAGCTGTCATAAATATAATCACAGTATTTTTTTTGCTCATAACATCCAATTTTACACAGTACAGAACAGACTAACAGCAACTTCAAGCCAGTAGCCACAGCAATAAAAATAACTTGACTGTTAACCAATGAAAAATATTAGTGGGGTTTTTTTAAAGTCACATTTTAGAAATGTTTAGCTTCTCTCATTGGGAAGTAACTTCTCTGACTGTGTTTTATGCCGAAAGCTCCCCCCATCCATCCCTCATACCCTAGTGAAAAAACCTGTCCTCTCCCTTCCTTCTCCCTCCTTCCCAACTAGCAAAACAACAGCCCTCAAACCATTTTTGAGAGCAGTTCCCTTCTGCTTCATGTGTGAGAACATATGCAGAGCTTATCTTTTGCCTTGCTGCAGTTTCAATTTTATTTTAGCTGCTTTGGGTGATTTTATCTGCAGGCACCGCAAACATCTGTGGCTCAAAGCCAAGTGTGACTCTGGATACTGCCCACAGGATTTCCTCCATTTCCCAGTTAACCCACCATTCCCCACTCCTGGGATCCTTCCATGTTTTTCCCCCACTGTATTTTTAAAGTATGTTCTTTCCAAATAAATCCCAGTTACAGTCTCCTGATCGAGTTTTATGGATTTTCATTTAAATAGCTGAGTGGAGGAGGTATATAAACTACCATTTTCCCACCCATTTTATGTGAAGCCCTATCTCAGATGATGCCAGACCCCCAAAATAGCTGCTCAAAATGAATCATTCATGCAAGTTCCCAACTTCTTTTTCTTCTTCTCCTTCTTCAACAAGGATTGAACCACTATGGCAAGATTTCTTTAAGATGTCATACAATCAAAGAGAGCATTTTGTGAGCACAACAAGCATTTCATAAGAAAAGGCAAAAAAAAATCTAAATTGCCCTTTATTCTTAATTTATAGAATAAAAATTGTCTATGTCTTACTCAAATTTGACTACAGAAGTAACAAAAGCCTTGTCACACACAGAGTTTACTGGGGGGTGGGAAATAACACCATCACAAGGATCTGCTGCTTCTGCAGCAAAGTCAAAGGATTAAACTGAGGCTCCAGATGGGAAACAACTGAAGTTTTTCACAAGTTTAAATCTTCCTGGATCTTGGGGCTGGTGATGAGCTATAACAGAGTGGGTATGGACAGGCACACTAACCCCCTTGTGTGCTCACACACAGGCATTTGCAAAAAAATCCGTTGCTTTAAAGCTCTTTTTATATTCTCAGTATGCAAAATTCTTATGATGATTTGGGGGATTTTGATTTCTGCCATTTTTCTTTCAAGAGAATGCAATGAAATTATTTTTTCAGGTTTGCAGGGTGACCCTTTCTCCTCCTTTCTCGCTTTCTTTAATTTTTCTTCTACCTAGTGTATATTTTATCAAAATCAATTCAAACTCCATGAAGACAGGATAGAAAATTCTCTGATCCTTAATGATTTCATGCTTAACTATTGCAACCTCCTGCCTTAGCCTTTGCAAATCCAATTTGCTGTTCCTTAATTCTGCTCTGAAATACCAGGGCAATTGAGCCGGCCCTTTACTTCCAGACATCAAGTAGGGTTTTTTCCTTCTTCTTTTCCTTTCTTTGGAAAGGAAACCCACAAAAGTGCAAAATCCACCACCAACCTCTGTCAAACCTCGCATCAAAATTCTGTGGTTCCCTACAAATGACCCACTTCTTGTTGTTATAAACCCTGGTTCAGATGGGATATCTGACCCCAAAAGCCCCTCTTGAACTGGATACAGAAAGAACAAGTTACCTTGTTACTATTTGCCTTTACTAATTTTCCAGATTGCTACTTCATCGGATTTGAGGGGGGAAAAAATAGAGTTTATGAGAAAACACAGACTAAGCAATCCCCATAATCTCACCACCCTGCCAAATATGTGCCCCACTGTCATATCACCCCAGGCCTGAGGCCACTGACAAACAGAACTGCTTCAAGGAAAGAGTTTAATACTTGAGAGTTCCATCTGTGCCCATCGAGTTCGTTCCCATTTCAGTGTGTGGTTTCCCAAGCAACACTGACAGACATTCACAGTGGGGAATCACCCACTCCAGCAGCACAGGGCACTCTGGGGACCTGTGGGGTGATGGGAAAAGGAAGGAAGAATTCCTTAGCACTGAGGTTTGGAGGGGGAGTGAGGGGGAACACACCCAAACCTCCCCCCAACAAGCCCCACAAACAAAACCCCAAAGCAACCAAACAGCACCAACAAAAGGCCATCAAGCCCCAGCTCCTGAAGGGAGAGTGGCAGCGCAGAAATGATGGAAGTGCCTGGGAGAAGTGGGCACAGGGGAAGCCAACAAGGTCATCCTTACAGCTTTTCCTGTAGTTTTTTTCAGTACTTGGACTGTCTCATAAACAGGCTTAAAGTGCCTAACCCAAGCAATTTCCTAAAGACTAGTATGGACTCACTCCCTCCAAGCTGTAATTTATATCCCAGGGATATGTAAGGTTCAAAAGAGTCAAGATATAAACATCATTATAGGAACTCATTCTTTGCTCTCTTTTCCTCCTCAGCAGCCCTTTTCCCAGCAAACATCAGATGGATTCCTGCATCCCAGACAGCAGCAGCTTTACCTAAGGTGCCACTTCATCTCTGCTACTCAGCTCCCAGCAGCTGCTCCACCACAGCTCAGCACAAAGAAACAAAGCCACTTCTTCTCTCTCCTCCTACAGTGTTTAAGCCGCACATCTGCACTTGCCAAGTCCCCTTTTTGATGCTGGAAATTCAGTGTAATTTACATTTCCCTTCATATCCACACATGCTGCTTTTTACCACGTTCTAACAAACCCATAGTCTTTATCCTCCTTCCAGATGATGTTGATGGAGAGGAGAAACTCTGTACTACGGATGAGGAGCTGGGCAGCTGTTCGTGAGATAAAAAGTGTGGGTTTTTTTAAAGTGAGTACAGAAAAGTCCATTTAATGGACTACAGCAATATAATGTTTACATTTATAGAGCCAGTAGCTGGTGCAATTTATGTTCTCTTTTGTTTGGGTCTGGGCAGAAGGATTCACAGCACATCACTCCATGAAGACTTAATAGTGAGTGGTAAACCTCTGCTTACCTTCTCATTTTTAAAGAGATCCTTGAAAACATAATCCCTAAAATAGGGATGTAAAGTTGCTGCAAATAAGATTAAGAAAATGTTCATCAAATTTAGACTAAAGAAGTCTGAATTTCTACTATAAATCTCAACTATATTCCAACCCAGTTCAGGTAAGTCACTCTGAACTGAGCCTTGGTATTTCCAGTGCTCTTTCACTTTAAAGGAAAAGAGGGAAAAACTCACCCACACAAATCCAAAACCAGCCCTACAAAACCCAGTCTCCCACCACATTCTTGCACTGAATTTAATACCAGTTCAGTTCAGTCCTGGTACCAGGAACTGTCACTAATTGATCTGGGCCAATATAACCCAGAAGCAGCAATTTTCGTATCTCTCAGATAATTAAGTTTTGCAGGACAAGTAAAAACTCCATAGCAGCTAAATCAAAGACAAAACTTGAGGAAGAAGCAAAAAGCTTCTAATGAAGAAATATATTCTACCACAGGTGGCAGGAAATTGTAGCTACTGATAACAAGTGCTATGGGGCTCTGGCAAAGAAAGAAAATTAGCATAAGCATGAAGGCAAAGTAGTGATAGCACCAAGAAAAAAAAGCCTCAGAGCACTCTCCAGAAATCTATCATGAGAATCAAGTGAAAAGTAATAAGTAATAAATTTGCATTTTCTGTAAGAACCTGGCATTTAAACATATTCTTAAATATTTTGTGAGTTTGAGTAGCTGGCTGCAGACCATGTGTTGCTTTCACACACAAAGAGCAAAGCATCACTTCACTGGGTGCTGAAGCACCAACATCTGCAGAGGGAGATTACTGAGAAATCTAAAATGAGATTTAAAAACAAGTCGCTCAGTCCATCCAAATAGACAGTAAGAAGCCAAAAAATTCAAACCCTCTGTCTTGGAACACTAAAGAGACAAGTAAGGAATGAAGACAGCAGGAGCCTGAAGTCAGGGCCGAGCCTGAGGCACAAGTTGGCCACCGTGACCAAGGGGGGTCACAAACTCCTCTCGAGCTTCCTTTGCTGTTCTGGAGGACTCTCCAGCTCAGGGAAAGATGTGTAGGAAGTTCAATGGATTACACAATCCTACAAAAGCTGGGAAGTATCAAATACCCATTCCATACAGGTATTAATATCACTGGCTTAGATGAACTCCCCAGGGGGGAAATGGATTGCTATAGGAAAGGGTTGGATCACCAAACTGGAAAGCAAACAGGGAATTTACCTGCTTTGGGTAAGACAGCACAATTCCTGAGGTCAAGGGGAATTCTGACAGCCATGGACAACAGCGGGCAAAACACAGACTTAAAATTTAAAGCCGCTAAACCAGATCTAAGAGCATAATAGACGTAATAATAACTAGGTAAAAAAGGATTAGTATTTTGTCTAAACTGAGCTAAGCCTGATCTCAGCAAGGAGCTGCACTTGAGGGGCAGATTGAAAAGGAGAGGAAAGAACACCAAAGTAAATGAGAGACTTTCAAGCACCCAGGAAAACAGTAAACCAATGTCAGCTGGAAAATAAACCCCCAATCCAGTCTCTGCTGGATATATTCATTTCAGTTTCTCCTTGAAAACGGGAAATTTAACACAGAAATGGGGGAGAAAACTGAGGAATCAGCAAAGCAGGCTTGGGTGGGGTCATGAAAGGAAACCTTCACTTTTCCATGGGATCATAAGACTTACACTTATGCCAAAAGCAAATGCTTCTCTCCCCCTTTAAGGGTGAATTTGTACAATGCAGTGTGTGATACATGTCAAGCAAGACTTGGCACATATCCTTTGAAATATAGTGAATAAAGACAAATGTTAGACACACTCCTTTGTGAAACTTAGTTTCTACATATTAGCATTTGAATTGCACTCAGCCCTCTGTGTGTCACATTAAGAAAATTCACATTTTATATGCTCTGTATAAGGAGAAACCAGCAGAAAAGCCTTAATCTGGGCTCTTGGAAGAGCCAGAAAGCAGTAAAAAATCCAGTAATATGCCTACAAAATCCTGCCAAGAGAAACCCTAGAGCAGCAAGGAACAGACATGAATTTCACCTCCTGGACAGTGGCTGTTCATCAATTACAAGAGATTTATTAGTATTATCAAGGACTGTTCCAAAGTCAAGAGGAACTGGTCATTTGCAGCTACTCCCTGGAGCATATTTTTCCTCAGAGGAGGAAAATATGTCCAAGAGCACCTGTAAGGAGCTCCACCACTCAGAGGTGGCCACTGCAGACACTACACAAAGGCCTCTCAGAACTTGTGATTAACCACTTAATGCCAAATTATCCAATGCCAATCCTCAAAGCAGCTATTTTGCTGGCAGTGAAGCAAATCCACTGTATGAATAGGAAAGGCAAAATTAAAATTATCCCCAACATGCCAAACTAAAATATATTGTATAAAAATTAATAATATTAATATTAGAAAAATATTTTAATTATTACTATGAAGGTCTTGTCTTTTTAATGATATTCAACATTTCCAAAACACTTTTAGATCAGAAAAGGGCATCAAAAGTAAGTAAGAATGAAAGAATTACATCAATAATCAGCATTTACTGAAGTCTCACCTGACATTTGCTGTCTCCAACCTCACTCAATTCCTTAGAATCCTGTGGAGCACCAACACCCTCTGTACTCTTACCAGGCAAGTGTCATGCATTTGGTGTGGAAAGGAAAATCAGCTACTGGGACTGCTGGTTTTTGTCAGTTTTCAACAACCACTTCACACCAAGACAGATAAGACACATTTAAAACCCAGGGTAACAGCCAAATAATAAGAAAATAAACTCACATTATATGTTAACTTCATGTTTAATGCGTTCAAGTCCAATGGATGATTGGAACAGCACACACAACACAGAACTCTGCAGGAATACATTTCTTTGCTTTTTCAAAAAAAAAAAATCTTAATTTTATTCCATTAAGATCCATTAGCTCTTTTGGCTTTTGTGTATGTTGTATTTTAATATATTACTCAGGAGAGTCATTACACTGGGATATTTAGTCGATAGAATACAGGAAGGGAGGTTTGCACAGACATGCTGGATAACTTCATAGGGCCACAGGTCCCATCATCTTGAAAACAGAGAGAACAATTCATGCTTTTTCTAATGCACTTCAAGATCTACTGATGAGAAACCCTAGGCAAGAACTACTGTCTCACTGTTGCCCTCTCACTGAGTAGAGTTATGTTGTAATATCACCCTTACTGACCTATTAAAATAACGTGGAACTGAAATGAAGCAGCAATTGTGTGATTATAAAATGTCACCAACTTCAGACAGTAGGAGAAGATTATTTAATTAAAGGAAGTTTGCTCTTCAAAGGAGCACGAGTTCAGATATATTCACAGAGATATTTAATTTAGTTGTGCAAAATGACTGCACAGGTAACAAATCTACTCTGCTTCTGCACAACTTCTCTGAGTGAATATCATCAAATTCATGCCTAACAAGTGTCAGAAAGACGAACACGCTCCTCTTCCCCTTCCAAACACGGGGGACAATCCCAGGAAAAGTACCATAGAAATAGATGAATGGGTCTGTCCTACCTCACACCTATAAACCAAACCTTGCTGACATAGATGCCATCGTTCGGGGATGAGCTGCTGCATAATTTGCGCCGAGAATTGCGATCAGGTGAGACTCACAATCCCACGCTTCGCTGTTACAGCTGCTTTCCTCCAGTGTAGGTGGGAGAAGTGACAAAAGCAGTTTGCCAAAGGTCGTTGCAACTACTGGAAAAGCCAAAAGTTTCAGTGGCTTCCCAGTGTCCTGCATTTACAGGGCAGGATGGAAATGCAGGTGGAGCTGCACATGGTGCTGGAGATAAAACCATTTCTTCAGTTTCTCCCATCTCAGTTCCAGCTGACATTTCAGTTCTGAGCACAGAAATAACTGCACAGCCCAAAGTATCTCCCTTAATAACTCTGATAAATCACAGGAATGGCAAAACAAAACAGGGAAGGATTTCATAGGGGAATATCTTCAGGAGAGGACAACGGCTGCAGCCACCTTCGGCAAGAAACAATCCCTGTGCAATTCCAGGCCTCACCAGACACATTCCCACAGCCAGAGCAGTGTCACCTCCTGGCTCCTGTCATCTAAAGCTGGTGTTAAGGTCTAACCAGAACAGACACCTTGTGTTCATCAGGAGGAACAAACAACATCTTACATACATGGAATTTCAGTTCTGGTTGGGAGGAAAGTTAAACAATGAAATCCAGGGAGTCAGCCCATTACATCTTTCTGAGAGGCTGAAGGCAGAAGGTGCTTCAGGAAGGGTTGTTTTAGGGGGGTGTACAGTTTTTTATTTTTACAAGTGTACTAAATTTTGTGATTGTGCCTGGCACCTTGCCTTCCACACCAGGAATTAAAACAATCACGGATTATGCTCAGAAATAGAGAAAGTTATGGTATTTTAAACTCTACTTATTTCTCTGCAAAAAAAATTTAAAAAGAAAATCAAATAAAATAAAGTACAAAACCTCGAGGAAGCTTCTGGTTTTTTTAATAGCTGAATGACTAAGAAAGTTGCCTCTCTAGTAAGTCTGTCTTGGCTTTTCAGTCTCTTACAGACATTTGAATGTCTGACAAATAGATTATAGACTACTTGTTTTAAGAGTTCCTGAATAAAACGAAGCTTGAATCGCTAATACTTTGAAAGACAAGCACAATATTTGGTCTTCACAGCTTGTAGCACCTATTAAAACCATCATTAAAGCAACGGTGCCAAACTGCTGCCGTCACAGGCTGTCAGTGAGAAGGGATGCTGAACACCCTGCAATGGTTGGATGCTACAGTTGCCCACACACAGTCATTGTGACCATCTTTTCATTCTGCTCTGTACTGGAAAAAAAAACATGGGCACTGAGCAGAACATTTTGATCTAAGTTAGAGTAGTTGCAGCTGAAGGAGCCCAGAAACCTTTCCGTGTAGGTGAGAACTATAGGTACACTTATCACCCCGGTGGAAGTCCACCTGGAAATTATTAGTGACAGAAGAGGGCAAGCCCTTGAGTAATTATTTTTATAAACTTCATAACAACTTTCATGTTTTTAACATACAGTATCAAAGCAAATAAATAATCTAGAAGCAGTTTGTTCAGTCTTCTCCACAGCAGCTACACAGACCTTACAGCTCTATCCAGTGGAAAACTTCCTTAAGCACTCACGGAAAACTAGCAAAGCTTTTTTATCTCTATTATTCACTTCTTTGTGCTTTTCATATCAAGATTTAAGTTTGTTTCCACACACAGCACAGGAGAGGAATTGTTCTATCAAGAGACTCCCAGAGCAACAGGCTACTCTTGATGTGTTTTTGTTTCCGATTTTTATTTGTTAAAAAAGAGTAAATGTGATTCTCTTCCCTAATAACAAGCTAACTAATCTCATTACCATAGTAGGAATGTATTTATTGTTGCCATAAAGCAAATTTGCTCAGACATTTCCTTGCAATCATAAAAACCAAAAGTAAGTTTATATTTCACTATACAAAACTCTATTTAAAAGTAAATACTTATTCATTTTTCTTAATTGGTTCTACTATTTCATACCCCCAAAACTAACTTTAGTAGGTAGTGTTACTTCCTCTTTTTCTATAATGGTTTGAATATTACACCTAACTTTCCCTGTGTCTAATGATTTCATGAAGTTTTACCTTATAAAACATAGTTCTTGATATATATCAAACAGTAGTTAAGCCATGCAATATTACTGCTGAAACTTTCATTCACGTATCCTCACTCTTGCTTTTATAACACTGATACTTTATCTCTGCAGTTCTGTTTTGCAAGTAAAAATTGAAGGTTTACCTTCTGAGGAATAAATTTATAATTGCAGGGAAACACTGCCTAAATCAAGTACAGAGGAAACATTACTTAGTCCAAAATCTCAGGATCTGGGGGTTGGGAGAGAGTCTAGAATTCTGCAAGAGCTGTTTGCAGAGATGCCATTGAGTGGCACTGCCATCTCCTCCTGAACCCGCTTTACAGCCTCTGCCCTTACGTAATCCACCATCAATGCAGTCCAAAATATACATTTGTCACATTCACTGATCCCACTCTTGATTCAACACAGCGTAAAGAGAGAGCAGATTGATCTTTGTGACTGAGGGAAGCTCTCTTTAAATGATATGAAACCATGAGTAGCATCGTTATGTGAAAGAAATCTCTGGTGAGTAGAACGGTGAAGTGAATAAGGAACTTCTCTTCCCTTGCCTGGTGTCACTAAGCCAAAAATTAAGAGTGTATTTACCAATCAGACTTGAATTCAGGGGGAATTTTCTAGAATTTCGATTGAGATAAAACAACAGATTTTTAATTTTGTGGAGAAAAAGATAAAAGCAACTTACAGTGCTGTCGTGTTGTGAAAACGAACGAGCGCTTCATAAACAGGGTTCCAAGTCACATAACCAGCTGGGTCTTTTTGTGTTGGTTAATCAATCTTGATTTCAAAACTGGAAGAAAGAAAGAAGATAATTAGACTTGACAAACCCCAGAGAATTAAGCAAATTAATAGAACAAACAAGGATTGATCTAAAGGATACCCCACAGGAGAAACAGATCCAAGAGCAAACATCCAGTGTCATAAATAGTTACGGACATTTTTGCACTAAAATAATGTGATTAAAAAGTTCTGACTCTGTGACTAAAGATGTGAATTAAAAGCTGGAAATGATGGGCTTTAGTCCCAACAATGTCTCGTTCTCATCCATTTATCAGAGCCTCTCTGGTCTCTCATTTATGTAAATAAACGGTGCTTTTTATGCACACAGTCCTTTGGAGACTTACAACTGGTCATAATTCCCATCATCTTTAAAAATAGAAGAACATAACTCTAAACCTTCAGGACTTCAAGCTGCTCCAGAACAGCTACTCAGCATTAGTAATATTCAGTACTAACAGGACAAATACAGAACACGAAGCAGGAGAGGGAGGTGGAAAGTGGGAAGGGGAAGTCTGAGGCCAAAAACAGCCAAGAAGGAGAAGGCAGCAGGAACCAAAATGGGGAGTGCTCATCATGGTGGCTTCAGTATCTGCTGCTGCAGATACTCTCATTTCAGAGAGGGCAGAGGGAGAGCAGTGCAGCTGGTCAGGGTTGTGTGGTTCTGTGCGAGAGGGAAAGGCAGAGAGAGGGAGGGCGGCAGAGGTGAGAGATTCCCCTGGTTTTCCTTGCATGACATAAGAACTTGCAAGTGAATAATTGAGAGGTCTTAAGGTCACCATATTGATGTCAGCATGAATAAATGACACTCTGACTGGTTTCATAAGAGATGCTCAAGCGGGTGCACCGAAATGACAGGCAGCAGTGCTGCCAGGAGGAAGAGTCCTCCCTGGCCTGGGTGCAAGTGTTCCATGTGGGAACACACCAACATCATAAAATAAGGAGAAATAAAAGGAAATAAATTCTTCATATTTTTGTATTAAAAGGGAACCATTGTGCCCCAGTACAATGCCATTTTTGACCCAAGTCACAGAAATATATTCAGTTACTCTTGTGTCAAACAACAGCATATGGCAGAGCCGGAGGGGATACTCTGGGTAAGGAAAACATCCACTTCTGACTCGTAAGTTCCAGCTAATGATCAATTCATCACACCCCTCAGTAAATCATCTTTGGATTCAGCTTGCAAAAACTGGATTGTTTAATGCCCTTTGAACACTATGTGAAAACATCTTGTATTATAGATGAGGATTTCCCTGCAGACACCAGTAAGACCACATCTGCTTCATCTCAAATTAACAGAAAGGAGTGAGCTTCCTGATGCTGCTGCCACTAAAGTTTCAACAATGCCAGGTTTTGCACATCATGGACTTGACTCAGTCTCCACCTTGTGCCCAAATGAAAGCTTAAACTACCTAAATACATTTAAGTTCCATATTGCTTGGATTTATAGTACTTGTTTTCAGGATAACAACATCCCTTAAATATTCTCACCGTAACTTAGGTCAATTCAGTTTGCCTAATTTTATCTGGGAAGTTCAGGGCATGGACATCATTCCCTTTTAAATCACATTTCAAATAGATTTTGAAGATTAACGTGCCACAATGCAGTGTTCCAGGACCACACAATATCCCTAGGATTTCTCTTCCCTCATGTCTGGCAGCAGGCAGATGAAGGGACTGAGAGCAGCCCTGGGGAGGAGGACTTAGGGTAGCTGGTGGGTTAGAGGTTGGACATAACACAGCACCCAGAAACTTCCCATGCCCTGGGCTGATCCCACAGCTTGGGCAGCAGGGGAGGGAGAGGATTCTGCCCCTCTGCCCTGCTCAGGTGAGAGCCCACCCGTGGAGCTGCCTCCAGCTCTGGGGTTCCCAGCACAGGAAGGGTGTGGACCTGCTGGAGAAAGTCCAGAGGAGGGTCATGGAGATGATTAGAGGAGTTGAGGACCTTTCCTATGAGGAAAGGCTGAGAGAATTGGGATTGTTCAGCCTGGAAAAGAGAAGCTTCGAGATGACCTAATTGTGGCCTTCCAGTACCTGAAGATACCTAAAAGAAAGATGGAGAGGGACTATTTATGAGGGCCTAGAGTGACAGGGCAAGGGGAAATGGCTTCAAGCTGACAGAGAGGAGGATTAGATTAGATATCAGTAAGAAATTCTTCCCTGTGAGGGTGGGGAGGCCCTGGCACAGGTTGCCCAGAGAAGCTGTGGCTGCCCCGTCCCTGGGAGTGTCCAAGGCCAGGTTGGACGGGGCTTGGAGCAACCTGGGCTAGTGGAAGGTGTCCCTGCCCGTGGCAGGGGGTTGGAACGAGACAATCTTTAGTGTCCCTTCCAAGTCCTGATTCTAGGATATGATTCCATTATATTTAATGCAAAGGGATGCACTGCACCCGACATGGGGCACTGACACAGAGAAGGAAGAACACACTAAACTTTCATGCTGGAAATAAGAACCTACTCATGATCCAGTCTTAAGATCTTGCCTACCAAAGAAAATATGACTCTTGGAACACGTTTCTAACCAAATTTTATATTATCAGAGTATACCAGCAGGTGGCAAGATTGCAAAATAAAGGAGTTTTAAAAATTATTCCTATAATCCATTCAGTCAGTGCTGCTTCAAGGACCCCTTGCTGGGCCACGGCAACTGTTTTGTGAGGATCTGGGGCAGTATTTCAAATGTCCCTGCATGGGTCTGTAAAATAAAGTATTTTAACTTTTCTTCCCCACTCTTCATGTAATCAATTTAGCCACAACTGCAACAGTTCAGTGCAGCCAAAGATTCCCAGTACCTGAAACAAAAGGAAATTGTGGCCACCAGCTGCACTTCTCTGAAGAGCTTGGTTCTCCCACTGTTTTTCTTCTGCTTCCTCTTTCCCTGATACCCATTTTGACCTTTTAAAAAGAGCCTAAAACCTGATGTGACCACAGGGAACTACATATTAAATGGGAATACAACTCAAAAAGATGAATAATAGAATTATGTGGCAAAGGGAGAGCAAAGACTTCACAAAGAGTATATTGACAATCAACTGGGTAATTTTTGTCCCATGTATTTCTCATGTTATATCCCAGTGATCTGTAAACCAAGACACAGGAGAGCTGTTTCTAAGTTCCATGCCAGCAGTAAATATGTGCCATGGACACATGAGCTTGGTTTAATGGGCCGAGTTTTATACTGAGGTTGTTATTTTACAGCACCATTTTAATTTACAATCTAGGAAAAATATAAGTTCCCAGTAACTACTCAGAAATCTCTCCCTAAAATGCCTCACAAAGGACACAATGTAAGCCCACAGTCCAGCATTGTGTCTGAATGTCATTTATACACACCTGTATACACACAAATAGATAAATAGGTAAAGAAAAGGACGTGAAATATTAGTAAGGCTGATATTGGCAACCAAACTGATAACCAATCTAATTGACCCTGAGATATGCAACACGAAAAACAATGATTCCAGAGATAGTTTAGGGACTCTTTTCCTTCCACTTGTAGTGTTGCACCTGCTCAGTAACATACAGCTACACTTCACAGATGCTTAAAATATTGTCATTATCCCTTGAGCTAGAAGAAATTAGGTAGGTGTAAAATAATCAGAATGTCAAGCACATTAAATGTCAAGCATAAATAAGAACCAAAATTGGAATCTCTCAAAGATGCTGGTACTCCCACAGTTGGGCAAAAAGTGTTAACTTCAATAACCGCCACCATTTGGGACTTGTATTATTATACAAACCACAAAATCCTTTGCCAGAATGGGCATCAGCTTGAAAGCTGCTTTGGCACTAGAAAGTAAAAGTAAATGTTATCCCAAATATCAAGAAAACTTCCTGCCCCAAAATAGATTTTGCTTTGAGACTCTTCAATTCAAACCCTTCAGGGTATTGAAATTAAGAAAGATTAAAAAAAAAAACAACCAAATCACTTTGCAGGAGAAGAAGGGAGGGATGAGCAATACGTGAGCCCGTGTTACATGGGAGGGCACCAAAAATATAAACTGCAAAATAAACTGCCAAGTTATAATATGTTTCTTCACCCATTAAAACAAAATAGCTTGCTCAATTTTTAATTCCATAATTCAATCATCATGAAAATTAAAATCAAGCCCTCTTTCCCCAGTGAATATATACCGATTAAATATTTTAAAGTGGAGATGTCTAAAACCTAAATTAGATTGGAAACTCTTTCAAGCAAGATTTTCTTTCAACTAAGTTCATGCCATACCAGCAAAGCATACAGTGTCAAGAAATCTAAACTGTAGTTACCTAAAATTAAAGCATTTTACAAATATATAAAACAACACAAAGCACATTATACTCTGATTAGGTAGTAACACCCACCGGGAAACGGTCAGTGGAAACCACACAAATCTGCCTTTTTGTCTAATGCTAATGATGCTAATGAGCATCTCCTTTCCTTCCACATTACCCATTTAATTTTCTATTTGAACAGCACAGCCAAAGTAGCCTTTTAGGAAGTTCACAACTTGGGAATGGCTCTGCTTAGAAGGTTTCAGCTGAGGAGTTCCCTGAAGACAGTCTGTGGCGCTGGACAAGCCGGGACCTCATCACAGAGATGTTTTTATATGGCAAAAACGTGTCACAAAACATCGAGTAGTTGGATATTCACGTGGAAGAGATTAATACTCTTCAGAGGCAGGATGGAAACTTTTCTAATCTCTGCTCATTGCAGCTTTACTTCTCCCCTTCCCCTTCCACCACGGGCACCTTTCTGGGCAGAGCAATAACAGAACCAATTGATTGACAAGTGGATCAAGAGAAACAGGTCTGAGGTCACCAAATCACTTGGCCTCAGCCAGATGAAGCTGTCAGCCCCCAGGAATAAGAAAATTGACTTGATTTGCAGCAATCAAGCACCAATGGAACCACGTCTTGGCTGCACACGGAGTAAGAGAAGGGGAAAACATTCCACAGAGTTGAAACAAATCTTCCTTTAAAGTGACAAAACATCTACGACCTCATACCTCTACCAGCATGTATCTCTCCATGTTTCAGGATTTTGACATCATAAGAGAGAAGCCTCAAACACACCAATGTAAAAAACTCTACAATCAATTGACAGAATTAGGACAACATGTATTTACTTCCCTGGTTTAAGAAGAAAAGGCTCTGTAGACTGTTCAGCACTTGCTAACCTGCCATTTCCTTTCATTCAGCAGTGCTGGGATCACCATGCCAGCTTAAATCTGTATTTCAAATACAAAACTAACAGGAAAGTACAAAGGGTAAAGGTACTCATAACTGGGGTTAAAATTACATGAATGGTTTTGTTGACTTTCTTCTCTGCCTAACGAAATAGTAAGAAAATATAAACACCCCAGAATTTATCTATGTCAAATGAGCCAGTCCTATGTAGCTGAGCACTTTTTCTTGAGGTCTCCACAAAAATAACTTCCTACAGAGAACTGTGATCCAGTCACAGGCTCAGGCAAATGAAGTACGTGTTCATATTAAAAAAAATAATAAAATCAAATCCTCTTCAATGTTCAAGAACACTCTCTAAAGCACTTACTCTATAAAAAGAAATCTTTCTGAGAGAGTACATACACCTAATTTATTTCAGGGGCCCAAACAAAAATAACAAGAGTGCCACCTATCCTTCATTAGGAATAACAGAACTTCCCATGGACTGACCTTGCTTTTAAATATCCTGCACAATAAAACCTGACAGTTAAGAACATATAAAACTCTCCATCTGGGCAGCAACTTAAGTAAAAAAATAAAATGCAAAGGAGCATTGCATGTAAAAGCAGGATTAAAAAGAAATAGAGGAGGAGGAGGACTTGGGGAAAAAAAAAATCTGTTAGGTATCAAGAGCATAAAATCCAAAAGAACTAAAGCAGAACTAAAGATATTTTAAAGCTTGAAGGCACATTTTGGGCTGCAGTAATGATTTTATAAAAATAGGTTTGTATGTAACATGCAACCTGCAAACTTGGTCTGAAAGAAGTTGCTGCACAGAGGCAGAAACTGCCAAGGAACAGGAAAAAGGGAGGATTTGTCCAGTGCAGGTGACTGGAGCAGTAGGGAGAGGGGAAAGAAGGGTCATTAATTTTCCCATTTTATAAGATTATAGTGGCTTTATAAGTAAAATACAGACTGGTAATTCTGGTACCTATATCAGGAAAATAAAAAGAAATCATTAAACCTAGCAATAAATATCTAGAAAAATAGCTTTTATTGAGGAAGAAAGTCAGTTTTCCTTTTTGGTAAAGGGAAGTCGTGGTTCATGACCTGCTGTATGCACGTGGATGAGGGAGAGGCAGTTGGGTCTATATATCTGGATATATTAAAATCCAACAGGTATCTTCAGGCTTTCAAAAATGCCTTCCACAAAGGGAGGCCTACAAAAACCAAACCATTACAAGATAATGCAGAAAGGCCATTGCTTTTGGCAAAAATCTGGTGAAAAGATGGGGAGCAGAGTGGGTGTCCCTCCTGCAGCAGGCACTGGCAGAGCTCTGCAGGGAGCTGCACCTTGCCCTGGGGGCTCTGGGTGACTGGAAAAGGGAGCAGGCAGCAAAAAATAAAGACCTTTCAAGCTCTAACTGGACATTAAAGTATCAGAGGAATTTCCCCACAGGTAGCCACGATACAATGCACACAGGAAAAAAGCAAACCCTCCTGGTATTGCTCAAATGGATGAGCTCTGAGAGAATCATTTCCATCAGAAGCAAGGCCAGGATAAAACAGTGATAGCTGGCACCGCTTGGGACAAGATCCTTTCCATTTTCACACAACCACACAGAGCAAAAAACAGTCAAATCATCGTCTCCCCTTCTATGGAGGCAGGCTCAGGGGAGGGTGGGCAGGCCCTGGCACAGGTTGCCCAGAGAAGCTGTGGCTGCCCCATCCCTGGAAGTGTCCAAGGCCAGATTGGACCAGGCTTGGAGCAACCTGGGATAGTGGGAGGTGTCCCTACCCATGGCAGGGGGTGGAATGAGACGATCTTTAAGGTCCAACCCAAACTATGCCATGGTGTGTACCCTTATTATCACTCACAACTGCCTGTTAGCTGGATAGAAATCTCTTGAGGGTGAAGCAGCATCCTTTAAATCAAGTGGACAGCCAGTGCTGGCAGTTAAACAATCATCCACACTAAATTCCCCAGAAGACTGAGGTGTGAGACACCAAGCACCAGGAAGCACTGCTTGCCAAGCAGCTTTTCTACTGAGACGTGAAACACAGGATAAACAAAATGCAGTGTCATGTTGGAAAGTAATGGAGGTTACCTCAAACCTGTCAGAATTCACAGCTTCAACCCCCCCAAAAGTACTACCCTTCTAATGCAACTGTTTGCTGTAGGAGAAAGGTGGGAAGCTGTCCAAATGAGTACTGCAACCTCTCCAAAGAACAAGATGTGAACTCAAAGATCAGGATATATCAAGTTCCCCAGACAAAGCTCCACAGTGGAAAATACCTATGGATTGATTTACACACAAAAAAGTAAATGATAATTAATTTATTGATGGAGCTTTGCTCCAGGGGTTTATTTAATATCAGGAAAGTCACTAAGTGTAATTATTGCTATATAACCAGTCAGAGAGTACATTTTATTTCACTCTCATTTAGTTCTGTTTGGAATCACATCCAAGACATTTAAAATTGTGCTCCAGTTAAAAAAAATCTGCTATATATTCTCATCAGAGAAGTTTCAGAAGGATGCTGTTAATAAATATTGAAACAAATACAAAGAATGGCAAAAAAGCAGAAGTGTGAAAAATATTTCCCATTAACATGTGCATATGGTTTCACTCAAAACAAATTTTCTTGCAAGAAACATGTTTATATAATATGAAGTTGTTACATTACCAAACAGAGTGTACGTTTGTAATAGGACCGATTTCATTCAGGCACTGTAAAAATTTAAGCTGGAAGGCAAAAAATTTAAATATATATGGAAATAATGGAGGTAAAGTCCTGCAGGAAATCTCCCTTAATACATTCGAGAGGAAAAAAAAGAAGGTAAAGACAAAAGAAAAGCTTTGTTTCTGAGCTCCTAATGAATGCCAAAAGCCCAAGGAAAGAGGAGAGAGGCTGGGATCCAGCCTCCACCTCATACAAAATGTGTAAGACAGATTCATAAATTGCTCTGTAGCACCAGGTTATTAAATCTCCTGTGAGGAGGAGGAGGGTCTCCTGTTGGCCTACCCTTAATGTACCACGTGCATTTATAAAGGAGCACCTTGATCTTGTCCCTACTCTGTCATCTGCAGATGTAACCATCTGCCCACACCAAATTTAACACAGGACAGAGCTAAAGACCCCACACCACACCAAATATCCCATCTGCATTGACAGGCAGGAGTCAGCTGACAGTTCCAGAAACTGTTCAGCACTGGGGAGTAACTGGTCCCTGGGTGGGGTTGTGTTGATCAGTCCCTTCTTCTCAGGACTATCTTCACTGTGACAGCAAAGTTACACACAGTTCAAAATCACAGAAACCCAGTTTGGGTTGGAAGGGACCTTAAAGATCTTGTCATCCCACCCCCTGCCATGGGCAGGGACACCTTCCACTAGCCCAGGTTGCTCCAAGCCCTGTCCAACCTGGCCTGGGACACTTCCCTGGGCAACCTGTGCCAGTGCACTTATCCTGAAATCTTTATGAAGGCTTGCAGCTTTAAGTGATTTTAAGAAGCCCATCATACAGCAAAGGCCACATGTCCCCAGGCATTGCTTGAGCACCCAAGTGCTTGTCAATATCACCAAAGCGTTATTTGAGTACCCAGCTGCAACACTATTTTTAAGCAATTTTTAATCCGGCTTCATGCTTGGATGAAATAAACAATTTGAATAGAGGACCCTGTTGTAAATGTCAATTTTTTTTCTTGGCATTTACTTGCTTTTGGAATGTGGATTAGCCCTTCATGCTCAGTGGGACTGAAGCGGCACTGATACGTGGTAATGCTAAAAATGTAATAATGCAGGGATTTCTAGGCATGAACATTCCCAGGCAATCCATACCCAACGAAATGACCCAAACTGTGGGAGATTAACACTGCTCACTGCACCCCAAGGACAGAGACCAGCACATGCCTGTTACAAGTCTCAGCTCCTGATCAAATAAAAGCTGGGAGTTACTTCTGATGGAGAAACAAAACCAGAAATAGTGGGCAAGATATAACTGGTCTTGTTGGGTGGGGAGGCCCTGGCACAGGTTGCCCAGGGAAGCTGTGGCTGCCCCATCCCTGGAAGTGTCCAAAGCCAGGCTGGATGGGGCTTGGAGCAACCTGGGCTGGTGGAAGGTATCCCTGCCCGCGGCAGGGGGTGGAACAAGATGCTCTTCAAGGTCCCTTCCAACTCCAACCTTTCCATGATGATCAAGAAGCTCATGGGCCTCAAAAGGCACTTCCTTGCTTAGCCAGGCAAACATCAAAACCATGTGCATATGCTGGTGGCTTAATGACCTGCCCTGCCTTGCCAACCCTTCTGTGTACCACTGTAATTCTGGAATCGGTGGCAATTAAGGAAAGAGCAGGTGGGAAAATAAGACTATGTCTCCCTAGACAAGTATGTTCTTGCAGCTGGGAAGCGGAGGGAGCACAATGGCACACCTACGCTGCTCAGGGTAGAGTGACACTCGTCTTTTGTGACGTGAGGATCCTGAATATTTAAAGAAAAGTAAGGGAGAAAACACTTCAGGGGGAAAAGCTGAGGCATGAACCCTCACAGCAAGTGTTCAGGGGTGGAAGGAAGACCAGTACATTCAGCATTGTCTTATACCACGGGTAAATAAGACTGCAAGAATATTTGTCCCTATTTTCAGAGATAAAAAGGATAAACGTGAAACTAATGCAACCACTTGGTACAATGGGAAACAAATGGAGCAGGTTAGTCAGATATACATATATATATATATATTTATTTCAAAAATGCTACAAGTTATTAAAATATGTAGCACTATGCCGAGGAGGGGCAGCACCATTCTGAGGCACCATCCCTATCTCAGCCTTCCAACAGAAGGGCATTTTGCTAACTGCAGTCAAGAAATTGTAAGAAAAACCCCCAAATCATTATATTCAGCATTTATACTTATTTATAACATAAAATATTTACTCTTTGCTTTTTGATTTGAAAATGACGAATGAGACAGTTTTTGCTTTTTATCTACCCTCAACAGCACCAGAGCAGCTGAAGAAAGATGACAGAATCTCCCTATATAGATATTTAAGACCAAGGCACTGAGTTCAAAACTGACTCGTCTTCCTCCAATTTCAGTCAAGTTAATTGAAAAGGACACTTGGAGGAGGGAGTCCCACGCGAGCTGCTTTGCTCTGTGGATTGCAGGAAGTGTTTGACACTGCTTCACAGGAAAAGCAGGGCACTTTCACAGCCCTGGGCTGCAGCACATTCCCAATGAGCTGAGCCCACTGCTCACTCATCCTTACAAAGTCCCTCCACAGAGTCAGCTTGGTTGTGGTGTCTTCTACAGACTTGCTGTGAGCGTTTGAAGCAGCAGAACTAATATCAGAATAAATGTGACAGGTGGGTATTTTAAAAGGTCCTCTCAAAGATTCCTTGTGACCAGGACAGCTTTCATAGACTCCTGCTTCTCTAAAGCCATTTCTGTCTGTTTTGCAAAAGGACACTGCAATCTCCCCTTCCCTCAGACTATTACCCAAAGACACCAATAAAACCAAAACTACTCAGTGAGCTGCTGCAGATTGCTAAATGATGGCCTTGCACAAAGCTCATCAGCTTGACTTGGATACTGTAATCACCACTAACAAGTTAGATATTTCATGCAAAATGCCATCCTGGTCCCCACTCAGAATTATCAGCCTTTCAAACAGCCTTCCTAAGCCAATCTGAGTCAGTCAGAAATAACAGGTTCATTTCTTTCCAATTAATTCCACACAGCTCACAGGAAAAAAAGGCAAATTTTATTTGCCTCTGAAACACAGAGACTGTTCCAGATTTCCAGTACTTGAAAGAGGCTCTATACAGGTAATAATACTGCCCAAATGTTTCTTCCTTTAAAATTAGCACCTTTTAAAATTAAAAAAAGCAGCTTCCATATCCTGCAGGATTTCCTTGTCTGCTTAACTCCTCAAGGGTTTGCTGTAAATGAGGTGAAGGAACCTAATATTGGGGCAAATGAAAAAATAACCCTCTTGACCTTGTTCCAGGAGGAAGAGATTAAAGAAAAGATACATCCAAACGTTGAGAGCATCAGAGTGAGGTGTCTCGACTCCCCAGTGCAGGACAGGGCCAGGAGCCCTGCACAGCAGCAGCTCCATGCGCAGAGAGCAGACCCAAAGATCCAAAAAAAATACAAGGTTAAGTTTGTTTCAAGCTGGCACATGGAACATACACTGGCTGTAGCAAGACCAGTCACAAACAGCTTATCATTTTCCCCTTTCACTTGCAGCTTCCCGGAGAATTGCAGCTGCTTGGCCAGCTCTCCGGGCATAGGGACTGCCGTGTTTGTCACTGCAGCACAGCTGGAGCACAGGGGGAAGACAACACACCAGCTCAGAATGGTACAGCCTGTGACTACCTGCCTGCTTCAAGGCTCACATGGCTGGCACACAGCAGGGGGATATCCAGTCTCTCACAGGCAATTCCAAAAGCAGTTCAAGGTCTCGCTCCTAATTCTTTAAGCAACCCCATTTCTTTTACAGAGTAAGTTTTGACTGTGAGTTGTTAGACCTACATTTCCCTGGAAAGGACAGACACCTGGGAAGAAAATATAGGAAGGTCATTAGTAAAGTCTTCTCTGGTGAAGGTAACACAGACACAAAGCAACCAATTTGGGTTCCAGAGAAAAGAAATGAAGTCACCTCTGGGAAACTGAAGTTTTTCCCTGTGAGGGTGGGGAGGCCCTGGCACAGGTTGCCCAGAGATGGCTGCCCCATCCCTGGGAGTGTCCAAGGCCAAGCTGGATGGGGCTTGGAGCAACCTGGGCTAGTGGGAGGTGTCCCTGCCCCATTCCAGGATTCTATGTTTGTATAAACTCCCCTCCTGAGCAGGAACATCTCAATGCCAAAAGTTGCCCTAGAAACTAAAATTCTGTTCATGGTAACCTTCCCTCATCATCATTTATTGTCCCTAACTCCATACTGGTATCAAAGCTTTGACCCAGAAAAGATGGATTTCACATCTCAGTGAAAGTTGGAATGGAAATAGCCCTTTGTAAATGATGGATATGCATTACACCCTAAAAATCCTTCTTGGAAAATGTCAGACAGCTATAGCTGCAGTCTAAGGCATCGGATGTATTGTGTGAATGGTGCCAATGTGTAGAGAACCCAAAAGGACAGGACAAATACCTAAAAGGAGGATTAGGCAATCCCATGTCACTCCCCAGTTTTCAACAAAACGAGAATTTCTAAAGTGCATGTTATGAATTATTAATGTCTAACTTAGAGATTATGCAAATGCTCAAGAAAACAGGTCTAGTAAAAACCACTTTGCTCTTCAGACCATTAAAACAACCAAACATTTGAGTCCTTTGTCACTGCTGGAACCAAGGACTCAGTTTTGCTGGCAGAGCCATGTGGAGAAGTTCCAGACCTCGGTGCTTTATCCTGCTCTGCCAAATGCAGCACCAACAGCCTCGTGCTGTCAGCTCTGAGCCTGGCTCTGTCCTAACCCCAACACTCACCAGAACAGCACCTTAAAACATTTGTATTGTTATTCAGAAGACTGTCTTAAAGTCATCATTAAACCAACTCAGTGCAATTTTAATAGACTCCTAATTTTTCCTTATCAAGGTCCTAGAGCAGGATTTCAAACCACTCTACAAATATGAGTGGAGCTTATTTAAAAACAAGTCAGAATTGACAAAGCATTCCCATCTAATTGCACAGTGACAGGAATAACCTTCATGGTAAGAAAGCAATGCTTAGTTTGCTTATCAAAAAATACAGCAATCCACCAAACATCCAAAAATGCAAAATAAAAATGTGTTGGGAATGATATGGAAAAAGATGATCTTAATTGAAAAATAATAGCTTGTCTGAATTTTATTTTCTTTGCATCTTTTAAAAGAAAATTTCGACAGCTCTGCACTCACATTGAACCTAAATATAATTGCATACATCATCATAATCCTCACAGGAGAGATGACATATCAGTAGCAACCAGACCCTGATGCGGATCAGGATAACGGGGGAGACAGAGGAGGAAGAGCAGAGCTCTCTCCTGCACAGCATTTTTCCTGCACACTGTACATCAACACAATCAAACACCACAGTCACCTTGTTGAATAATGAATAACGAAAATGAAAAGAAAATTAAGGGAGCAGCAAGCAAGGGGGAAAAGATTCAAGCTGACATTTGAAACGAGAGGAAGTCACCGAGTGGTTCATAGTGACTGTTCCAGATGGCAGGAGCTATTTTGGCCAGACTACCTGGCTGGGATGGGAGCTGCAGTTAGGTAAGCAGAAGGGGGCAGGAAGGAGGAAAGGAACAAAGGGAAAAAAACAATCACTGAAAGTGGGATTTTTAGCCTGCAGGCCTCCAAATTCGGAACCTCACGAGGAAGGGAAAGTTACAAAATAAAGTAGTAACTCGCCACGATCATTTAGGAGAAGGAAATCAATTACCTCTCAGGATTACAGACACAGACATTCCTTTTGGCCACAGTATGGATTCATTATCTCTCCCGTGCCTGGCTTTCTATAAACATAATTAAATCGACTGTTTCTTATGAGGAAATCTTACGTGTGCTTTAGGCCACATAACGCATCTTGCCATCTAATTGTATTTTTCATCTGTACTTTCCCCCATCAACCTCCCTTATAGTACTGGGAAGAAAGGAAAAGCCCTTCTATATATATTCCTCTCTTTTTCTGTTTGTTTGCCTTGAGGTCCAATGCATATTCTAGCTGTCAAAAGTGATTTCCCTGCTCACTGAGCAAATATTCTCAACAAGGATTTTCTTTTTTATTTACTTCTATTAGACAGTGATTTTACAGGCACAGGTAATAGAAATGCAGGCAGGTCAGAGTGCATCAAAGATTTATCTCAGGGCAGGACGTCAAGTTTCATTAAATATAGAAATGAAGTTTATGTAAGTGGAGCACAAGGTTGCTGCAAGTTGGCTTTGGGACATAGGTGACAAAGTTGCAACTAAATGATGAAAAACATAACAAAGGGCAATAAGAACCTCACATGACCCCAAGCCTGTGTGTTATGTGAATATCCCACTTTCAGAAGAGGGCTGTTTTAAACTGTAGGTAAGAACATACCTTAAAGATCTGAAACTGGATCAAGTCTTGTGCCTGATCCCTGCTAAAACCAAATAGTCTGTATTCTGTAGGACTGGGCTTAACATGATGAACAGAACACAAAGTAAGAAAAAGTAAAACAACTGTAGGAGAGATCTAAAGTAGGTTTATAACTGTCTGACAGCAATGTGTGAACTACCCACCATTACAAAAAGAAACCCAGAGTGAATCTCACAGTCAGAGTCAGGTACTTGTGTCCAGAGCACTCAATTCAGTTTTAGCACAACTCAAGGCTTTTCCCAGGAGCTGTATTTAGGGAAAGGAAATGCACCTTTACCTTGCCTGCTGGAACCCAAACCCACCACGGCACCCACACCCATAAAGGAAGGAGTAAAGACTTGGGTAGCTCCTGCCAAAACAGCAGATGTCCTGCTGAGAGGTCTCCTGGTGAGCAGGCTGACGGTGGCAACAACATTTCCAGAGCTGAAAGACCCAGGACATCAGAGTTTTAAATTATCTCAACAGACAGCAAGGAAGGGACGAAACTAAACCCGCAGCTTAAGGGGATTCTTTTAAACGCACCCAAGGGAAGCACAGTCACATTTTCAGTTAGGATTTAAACAGCAGGAACTATCAGTGGGCCTTGGGAACCTAATTGCTGGACACCTGAAAGTATTTAGGCCCCAACAAGCACTGATTACAACTTCAAACACCTCTGTTTCTTATTCTAACCACGAGGTATCAGCGACTGCAGCTCAACTGCATCACTGTCCTTGACAGTGCAGGGGCTCCACTGCACAACCCCCCTAAACCCTGAGGGGTTTTACAAATGCTGAGTGTCCAAGAAAGTTAATTGAGAGAGGTCCTTACAAAATGTCTAAAATTTCTTTGAAATCACCACAATGTCTTAGCAGTTGTTACAAGTGAACTGCTAAATAGAATTAAATTTCAAGCAAGGTCAGATGCCGAGAAGGATTATATTCCCTAAAAAGGCTGAAGAGAAAACTCAGAAATATTTCAGGCCACACTTTACATGTTCATTAAATGCCACAATAAAACAATAAGACAGAATATGGAGAGCAAAGTGTCAGGACAGTTTGGGAATTTGGAGGTGGGACAACATGAAAGGCAAACAGCTTGTCAAGCAAAAGACATATCCCACACATGTGAACACAAGGGCCACCCTACAAACTCCAGGGCATCCTGCAACTTGGAAAATGTCTGGGGTGGCAAAAGACACCAACAAGTAGGATTTTGTGCACTTGTTTAATGGGTACAAGAGACATGCAGGAAATACCATCCTGTTGCTACTAAAGTAATGGTGTAACCAGAGAACAAGAAAAACCCACACCAAACATGGATAATATGTAGCTACTGCCAGTGTGTCAAGAATGTAAGTATAAAAATATAGCTTTCTGTTTCCTCAATTAATTAAAAATAATTAATCCACAAATAAATCCAAAGATTTTTTAATAATAATTATTATTATTATTAAGCAATGTGTTGGTGTTAATCAACTTCCAATACAAGAAGAAATCAAATGATGTTTGTTAAAAGAATTATTAAACATCTGCCTTGAAGTAATGAAAAACAACAAGGCTTCACATTTTTTCATTATTATTGAAAGGAATGCAGTGGAAACTACAGAAGTAAGAAAAGTTGCTCCCAGATAGACAAAAGTAACATTAGGATTATTAAAGAAATCCAAATTTGTAAAGAACACAAACTTTTGCAATTAAATGCCAATCTAGAGCCCATGGATAAGACCACAGGAGATCTGGAATAAGAAAAGATACACAAGAACATAAGACAAGACCCAAGCTTTCAATGCAAAAAAAAAAAAAAAGTAACATTCTGATTTCCAATATTGTTGAGATTATTGTCTAATTGTTAGGAAAGCTACAGACCTTCCATGGCTTCCTGAGAGGACACAGTGCTGCACATTGCTGGGACAGCAGCAAGAGTTCAAATAAATTAAATAAAGCTAAGTTAAAAGTTGGGTCAGAGAAGAATGCCAGCACTGACAAGCCATGGAGAAGGAACCAGGAATGGAGAATGGTTATACAACCAAAAGAAGAAGAAATCAAGAAACCCCTTCTGTGACTGGCTGAGGTAATGAAGTCTTGCTTGCTTCTCTGCTGTCGAACAGTCTGCAAGATTAAAATGGAGCTTTCTTCACAAATTAGTGACATTTCAGGAGATCTTATTCCCAAGCAGCTTTTTGGTATTCAACAGGGATCACAAGCCTTTTTCTCAGGGCTTTTTTTCCCCTCAGCCTGGTCATCTGCTCTCCCTGCTGGCAGGAACTCCCTGTGTTCTGTCTCCACCTGCCAAACAGACTAAAACTGGCCCAGGGATTCAAGAATTATTGAAGTGTGCGGGAAAAAAGAAAAGGCAATGAATGCAGAGACACACCAACAGATTTGATCTGAATGTCTCTGAGGGTCACAACTGCCAGATCTTTGCAGCTCCTCCTCAGCCATCTCAGCTTCTTGTTTTGCATTTTCCGCTCTCCTACCCCCACTCAGAAGCACCAAGTCAGGAGAAGAAATCTAGGTTTTGGGAATGAATCACCTTCTCAACATGTCTCTTTATGAGATTCTTTCCTCTTCGGAAACTCAGCAAGAAATCATACATATGCAACAGAAAACCCAACAAACTACAGTTATTATAAACCCAGAAAAGGGAATTAAAAGAATTTATTCTTTCCAGTGGGACAAATATTTTGCACAAGTTTTTAAAAAAAAAAAAAAAAAACAACCACAAAAAAACAAGCCATTTTGTGGTTATTAACTACGAGGACAAAGAGGGCAAATGGTCACGATGAACTTGTCAAGCCTTCCCAGCACCTCCTCGGGAGGGAAGCTACCCTACTTTCCAGAGCAGTTTTCTTCAGACTCATCACTTTCTGCTAACAGATGGGGAGCTGAAGATAGAAAGAGGCATGGTTTATGCCTAGCACCAAGGGGAGGGGAAAAAATTATCTCAGCAGGAGATTCTTAAACAAAAAATATATATATAAAAAATCAGCAACTGTCCTTCTCCTCAGAAACTAGGGGAGGGGAAGTGTGGAAGACAAAGTATCAAAGATCTTCCCATGTTCTGAATGCCAAGCTGAGCTCTTCCAGCCTCTCCTCTATCCTTGCTCATTTTCCTAATCATCCATCAGTGCTCACATAAGAGTAGCAGTAAGAAAATAGTTCTCCAGATGTCTAACATAAAGAGTTCTACGATCAAAAAAGCTTCCTGGTACTCTAAAAAAAAAAAAAAAAGAAAAATACGTGTTTTCTGTAAGACCTGGCACATTTAGGCTAATCCCTAATCCTGAATTCCTGTCTGGATTAGTTTCTTCACCAAGTGGTCAGGATTTCACTGACTCAGAGAGGCACTAATGGCAGAACAGTACAGAATTACACAGCAGCAGAGCAAATGTGACTGTACTGAAATCGGCCCTCTGATGACAGATTGCAGTGTTGATTTTGTCACTGAGACATAAAGTTCTCTTGAAGTTGTGATGCTACAGTAAAAATATCATTAGTCTGAAGTCGCTTCACTTTTTTTCCCTTTCTACCCACAAAACAAAACATGGAAGAATATTTATCAAACAAAAAAAACCCAAACACAACCCCCCCAATAAATTTAATTGAACTAAACATCTTTAAACTGCCGTATTTGCAATACTCAAGGTGGGGGGGGAACATAATTCAATTCAAGCTTACCTAGTGCTGGAAAGGACAATGCATTAACTTTTCTTTTAGCATTGTTTGTCGTAATTTTCTAGAAGACAAAGCACATTCCATCTATATTCAGATGTGATCGTGCATGCACGTGTTCCCCTTGCATGTGGTTACATAAAAATGTACGCAGAATTTGGAGATAGTGTCACTACAACACTGAAGTATTCATGCCTAATGAATCTACACCCAAGTTGAAACTCAGATTGAAATCCAAATGAGGGAGTTTGGGAGCAATTCTTTACTTTTCCTGTCAGCGATTTGCTGAATAAATTGAGTAGGAACAGGCTGGTTTGCTCCCCCAGTGCAAATGTTCACAAAGTGGGTAACACGAGTCTTGCCAAAGTGTCAGAACCTCAGGGAAGCAGGAATAGTATTTGAACAGTACAAATTTTAGGCTGAGCCCTTCTACTGATCTTATATAGCAGATACACGGCATCTACAAATGAAATAATTCACTTTTTGTTTGGTCATTTCAGTCAAAAAGTGCCTTGAGGTCCTTAGCATTGGCAGATGCATATTCATGGAATCTCCACACAGTTATAATCTTCCCACTTACAACCAGACTGGAAAAGTTGCAACGAAGAGAAAAATCACAGGCAGGCTTTAATAAATATCAAACTCGGCTTCTTCATCAATAATCTGATATTTATGATGGTTGAGACTTCATGATATTGGATATCCAGACTTATAACTCATGCAAATGAGGTTAGACTGGAGCTGTGCCAGAAGAGCTGGAACAACATAGAATTGGAGAGAGACTATTTCCAAGGGCCTGGAGTGTCAGGACAAGAGAAATTGCTTCAAACTGAAAGAGAGGAGGTTTATATTAGATATTAAGAAGAAATTCTTCCCTGTGAGAGTGGGCAGGCCCTGGCACAGGTTGCCCAGAGAAGCTGTGGCTGCCCCATCCGTGCAAGTATCCAAGGCCAGGTTGGACGGGGCTTGGAGCAACCTGGGACAGTGGAAGGTGTCCCTGCCATGGCAGCTGTTGGAACTGGGTGGTTTTTAAGGTCCCTTTCAACCCAAACCATTCTAGGATCCTATGATTTCCCTTTAGTTCCAATTTTATGAGCCAGCTGAGAGAACACAGAGATTAAAAAAAATAATTGCATGCATATTCCTTCAAGTGAAAAGCTTCCATTTCTCTTCCCTCTAAAAGAAAAGAGGTCATCATCAACAGAGTGGGATGGGAACCAGGGTGAGAACGTTGCCAAGGAGGTTTGCCTTTCACAGGGCAGGCACAGAATTGCAAGACTGATTTTGAAACAGGAGAGTGAAGCTCTAAGAAGGCTAAGAATTATCAGGGTGTACATACACACACACATACATATATATTAAAAAAAACCTGGAATACTAAAAGATAACGGTTTAGTGAATGTATTAATGCTTCTATATATTATTTCTGAATGAATACTAGGTGCTTAGCAGGAAAACAGAATATGAATACACATATTCACACACACCCCAAGTATGCAAAACAAAACCCACAAGTACACCGTAATGGTTTGTTTATTATTGATGTCAGAAGAACATCAACTAATTAAATGCATCTTCTCCCTTTCAGGAAGGAACTGCAACCTCTGCAGACTTGAAAAATCTACATGGATTTGGATGAAATGAAATATGGAAAGGAGAACTTGAATTGCCTCCTTAAATGTTGAGTGATTGTGGGAGGATATTTCTTCTCCTTTTTTTTGTTTTTTGCTCCGTAATGGGAACATAAAAGAGACTGCACTACAGCAAGAACTCTGCCATGGGCATCAAACACCATTTTATCTTGGAATTTCATTAGACCATCAACTGAGACAAGCACTGACTGAACAAATCAAAGAGAGATATTTATCTACAAACAATGCAACAGATTAAATTGCCAATAATTACAGATATAAAATGAAGCAGACTAGCCTGCAATGTGCTTTTTTGTGAGCATCTATTTTTTTGGGAGTTCAGTTTTGTGCCATCTTTATGAACTGCTCTGCAGTATCATTATAAAGAAAATTTTAACCAGTTTATCTCATTTCCCTAAACCTTTTTGAATAGCTTTATATGTGCCTCGATGCATAAAATATGTGGTTAGTTAGAGATTTTTCCTCCATCATTCTGAAATGGATTTTCCTTGAACGTTCGCTTCCTGGCTGAAGTCTAAACGATAATACAAAAGTAATACAAAGAGAACTTGCAGGAATAACCTTGACAATGAAATACATTAGAGGAGCCTTTAGTTCAGAGGATCCTTCTTCAGGAACTACTACATGTGGCAAAGGGATGAAAAGAGTAAAGAACTCTGGGCCAGCCTTCAAGAAAATGAAGAAAGGTGAGGCTCAGAACGAGCACTCCTGAGAGTGAAGACTGTCCTCTCATCACTTGTTTCCTACGCTTCTCCCCCAGTCTCTGATTTCTAATTGCCACTATCACACCCGTTGATTACAATCATTTTGTGAGTGGCTGGAATTCTCCCAGAAATGTTTCCAAATACAGTCAAGTTCTCTTGGCATTCAGTGAGCTGCTTACACAAGAGATTATTAACGGAGTGGCGAGTGGAGTCCTTGGCTGGGTTATCGGGAGAAACTTCTGCAAACACAAAAACTACTCCAGCTCTCTGTCTCTTCGACCTGCTGTGCCCAGGTCAGCCCAGGACACTGGCAGGGCCTGGTGGGTGCAGGAAACAGCAGAGTCACAACCCCACATTCTGCTCAGGGAAGGTTCAACACTCGTGACCTTCGTTACAAGAGCCGAGCACCTTCACAGCAAAGACCTGCAACTTCCCTTCTTGCTTCACGGGAATTTTAAATGAAGTTCTCTCACTAAAACATTAGAAACAACTCTTAAATTTGAAGGTATTCCCATGCTCAAATTTTAAATAGAAGGATGGTCACCTATACTGATTTTTTCCTCTTTAAAAAATACCCTCAGCTCATAACAACTCGGAGCTCTCGGGGTTGCGGCACTGATGATCAAGCTCTAGCAGCAACATGATTAAGTTTACATCATTTTATGTTAAAAAAAATGAGAAAAGCCTGAAGAGGTTTTATCTGACCCAAAAAGGATGCTTGATATGCAGATTTTGTTTCATTTATGATTAAATGAAAACTGAATACCATTAAGAACTCAAGGTGGGAGTTGGAAGTTCAAGTTAATCTGAGTCACCAGCACGGCATAAACCAACAACAGATGACTTCACATAAAGCTTGAGGAAGTTTTATCAAAAAACTATGAAAGGAAATTTTAAATAATGAAAACAAAAAAATCCACCCTCTTATTAACTAGTCTGCTCTACCCTGTGTTATAGTGCTTATTATTTATGTTATAAAAACAGAGGTAAATAGGTTGGCATTAGATTGCAGCACATAAAAGCTGCTGACATCTTCATTTGCATAGGTGATTAACCATCATCTTCTTCATACTTCATACAAAGTGAACACAGTCTGCTTAATATCTTGTTATGTAACATGCACCAAATGCAACAGAATAAAATATGGAATAAAATATAGCTTAAAACGTTCTGGTTTACTTGTATTTCATATGTAACATGAATTTGATGTGACAAGAAGAAAAGTAATAAGAATAAAAGTCATATTTTAGGTTGTACTTTTTGGTCCTAGTCCTTGAAGATGGGAAAGGAAGGCAAAGTTTCCGTGGAAAACGTTCTGTTTACCAGGAACAGAAAAATAATTTTAAAAGAATAAATCCTGAGCAACAGACTTTTTAGCCACCAGTGGGCAAAGTATTGCAGTCAAGTGACTAAAATAAGCATTAAATTTTGTAACGGTCTGAACTGGTAGATTTTACTGCAATATCAAAATGCACTCAGGTACATGAAATACATGACACAAAGGACATCCACAATCAAATCAGAAAAATGTTTCAATTTATAGTCCCACTAATAAACCTTCTTTTTCCTGTACTTTCTACAGAGGGCAGATCTATGGAACTGCTGCTCCTCTCCAGCTTGGCATGAGCCATTCCCAAGGGCAGGAAAAACAGAGTAAAAAAGGATATTAAGAAGTGATGTTTATAGTTCTGGTAAGAAGCTTTTCTGCCTTTGATGTAGCAAACCTTTGTCATCAGAGAAGGAGGCAAATTCCTACTACATTGATTTTATTAAATAAATGAGAATATTCAATTCTGCAGTACAACATTAGGACTTTTTCCACTATTGAACTTTTATGTCCAGCAATGGAGTTTATAGCACAAACCATAAAAATATCCATCAGACTTGGCTGCCTCTCCTGTACTTGGAAATTCGCCTTCCTGAAAGGAAGGTGGAAAACCACTGCACCTGGCAATGAGACACTAAAGAAACACCACAGCAAACCTCCACACTGGGATTTCTGCAGCAACATCATCCCCACTTGTATCTTCCTGAGTAACAGCTTGTCATGGAAAAAGGGATGCTCAGTAGGACATAAACAGGCGATTTTTGGCCATTTCTAGCCATCACCACATTTGAAAAATACCTGCATTGTTCAGAGCATTAAATATATGTCTGCCTACTACCTTAAAGAGATTCTAATAGATTTACTGCCAGCTATTTCTTAGACCTGGATTTTACTCATTTTAATTATCAGCCTCAAAACCAAGCTATAATACAACAGCTGTTTGACCTGTTGCAGCTTAAATATAGCAAGAGCTAAATGCCAGTAAATTCTTTTATTTATAGCCGTATTATGATCACACCAGAGGATGTCATCAGCTGTCACAGTTCAAAATTGCTTCGTATTGTTTGCAGCACATTACATTGCAAAACTGGTGGGGTTAAGTGCAAATATGTATTTTATGTATTATATATCTATATTATATATAGATATATGGCATGTGTTAATTTGCTACCTTTGTACATCCTCTCCTTCCAGGGGAAGCAAGTTATTCTGTACTAAAAGCAAGGTGCACTCAGGTCCACACTTCCAAAGCTGTTACAGACTAAGGAGAACTTGGCAGCAGAGAATTTACTGATCCTAATATTAAAAATATCATATGGATGGGCTCCAAGAAGACAAAAAATGGAAAGGGGAGCAGGTGAAAAAAAGAAAATATCTAAATTGTCTTAAAATGTAGCTCCAAGTTCCTTACTCTGTACTATATAAAAAGCTGCCAACTTGTTTCTTCTTGGGTTTTTGTTTCTTCTTTTCTTTCTTGGCTTTGGATAGTCAAGACTCACAAAGAAGAAAAGGACAAAAAAAAAGATAAACAAGAAGAAAACCATAGTAATTATTTTGAAAACATCACTTAAAAGCCAATTTAATGATATTTACAATCACACTTGCATTATTCACTTTCCATATTGGAGCTACTAGCACTTGAATTTTAATACTACCACTGATCCATGCAGGCATACACAGGGAATACATTCAAAAGCCAAGAAAGCAGTGACAATTTCATTAGAAAAACCACATTTCTTTGTATGAAAACCTATACTTTGTCTCAAAACAAATTTGAGAACTTACACAAAAGAGAAGTTGAAATGTGCACTAAAATGCTGTTGCATTGCCTGCCGTGCACGAGCTCCTTTGCCAGTCCCCATTCAGGGGAGGTGGAAAGGCAATTTAAGGTGGAAGTGCCAAAACAACATTTTCTTACACTCCTAAAAGAGGTGGCCAACACATTTGGGCCAGTTCACTTCCATTTTTGACTGGCAAGGACCTCTTCAAGCTGTAATTACCCTTGGCAGCAGAAAGCTCTCCCCCTTCTGCCCATGGCTTTTGGAGAAGCAATTCTTTTTTATTTTCTTTTTCAAATCATTCAGTCCATAAAGCTGACTTCCAGGCACCCCACCTCCTATTTTATGCTCACTGTTCTTACTCACAGATGCTGTTCCGGAACAGAATCCTGCCCTTCTGTTTAGTACCTATGGCTGAGTCACAAGGCACATAAAGAAAGACACTTCAGAGCGACTTCTTTGTCCCTGGACTTTTCCAACAAGTATTTATGCCAAAAGCAAGCTGCTAAAATATTAATGTGAAAGGAAGGAATTTGATGTGGGACATAACACAGTCACTGTTACAACGGTGTTTTAGAAGTCTCAGTGGAAACCTTTCCTGTGCACGCATTTTTAGGAGCCTTTTCTGTTCAGAGATTTCCTTAAATTGAAATATCACATTTATCAAACATCAAGACAATACCAGCACCATGAGTATTACCATGCATTTAGAAACAGAGCTTAATCAGTTGTCCATTTAGCTCTGCCTCCTGGCTTGAACAGGGGCACTAACAAATGCTTTGGAGAAAAAAATGCTTCAATTAAGAGGAGTCTGAGTCTGCGATCCGGTAAAATCCTTCCACATGGAAAGGTAGTTCAACTCCTTGAACTCATTTCTAGCTCTTCCTACAGCATATAAACAAGTCAAACTTTAATTACACTAAGCTTTCACATCCTAATGGAATATAAGTAGATTTAAAGGAATTTAGAAAGCAGCAATTTACTTTGGAGTAATGTAATTTTATTTAATTGCTTCTAATTAAAATTATTCCACAAATGTAAAACAAAAGTGTCTATTAATTCTCTTCATAAACTAAATTTAGATATCAACTGAGTAGCTTACTCACAGTATTTACTATAATTATTGCAATACTTCTCTAACTTTGATGATTTAAAAGTTTTGGGGCTTGATACCAAATAATGGTTTCTGCTGCATAAAGCAAAATAATCTTTCAAACTCCCAGTGCCTTTGTACTTTGAATGTGACTCACTAAATTTACATTTTGTGAAGGTACATGTAGGAGTAAAAGCACTTATGTATTATCAAGAAATATGACATTATAATCCCATGAAGTTACTACTTATAGAAAAAAATAAAACTGTTCCCATTCTCTGCCATACCTAAGAGTAAAGTGAATACCTTCCATTAACTTTATAAAGAAAAAGGACACTTCATAGTTTTTGCATACATTTTTAACTTCACTTTTAACACAAAGTTTTAAAATCAGCCATGAAACAAAAAATTGGAAATATCTTTCAATAAAAGTTGGTCTGAAAGCAATTATCGTATTTAAGACTAATCAACGATTTGTGTCAAACCTGACAAAAAGCTGCGGCCAAAGTTGGGGTGGGAAACTGACCAAAAAATATGTGAGACCATTCTGCAAACTTCTGTGTTTTAAAAATAGACCAACATAAGCTCAAAAGCAAAAATTTCTTTAATTTCTTATCTTAATGTATCTTCCTTATCCTCTCTCTGGTTTTTCTACATATTTTCTCGGATAGTTCTTCAAATACCAACAGACCAACCCAGCAAATGCAACCTAGAGTCAGTGTGCCTTCTCTTTAGGTGAAATTTGCTAACTGAAAAGTAAAGTCATTTCTAAATTTTACTTCTAAGCCATTTTATTCCCTGAATTTTTTGATACTCCAAAGTTACAATCCATCATGAGAGAGCTGTGCCTGATTTATCCCACGAGGAGATGGCACTACCATATGGTTCAGCCACCCTGTGTGGTTCACCCCACTAACACTTGAGCATGGACCTCTAGAAGTGAACCCACAGAGGATGAGGGGGGAAATGCAGAAATATCAACTGCAAGTGGGTGTAAACTCCACTGTGAATCCTCCACCAGCAGTGCTCAGGGCTGAACTGCGTGGGAGTGGTCTCAGGAGAAAAGAGGTTACCTTCAGCTTGAACATGGTTTGTTTTTTCCTTCACCTGCTTACAAAGGGAGGCTCTAGCAGTGCCCTGGGGGAATGGTGGGAATCAGGAATCCATTGTAATCATTGCAAAGGTGAGTTTGGCTGGGAAAATGACCTTAAAAAAATAAAAATGCACAAAATGTCCACAAGCTTGGAAAGTTTTTGAAAAGCTCCTGTCAAGGAGCTCCTTCTGGAAATCAGGAGACAGGCCAGGAAACAACCATACTCACAGCTCCTCTTCCTATTTGGAATCATAGAACCCAAGAATGGTTTGGGTTGGAAGAGACCTTGAAGATCATCCAGTCCCACCCCCTGCCATGGGCAGGGACACCTCCCACTAGCCCAGGTTGCTCCAGCCTGGCCTTGGACACTCCCAGGGATGGGGCAGCCACAGTTTCTCTGGGCATCCTGTGCCAGGGCCTCCCCCACCCTCACAGAGAAGAACTTCTTCCTACTCTAAACCTCCTCTCTGTTAGTTTGTACCCACTGCTCCTTGTGCTGTCACTCCAGTTCCTGGTGACCAGTACCTCTCCAGCTTCCCTGTCACCCCTTCACATACTGGAAGGTGCTGTGAGGTCTCCACAGAACCTTCTCTGTTCCAGGCTGAAGAGCCCTAACTTTCCCATCCCATCTCTGTAGGGGGGGTGCTCCAGTCCCCTTTTCAACTTCATGGTCCCCTTTGGACTTGCTCCAACAGTTCTTATGTTGGAAGCATTATGTGAAGACACTTCCAGACCTTGGCAAAGCTGTGGAGTGTGAAAACCAACACACTTTTTTGGTTTTAAATTGGAGGAGGGAAGAAAATATGTGTCTGTTACTCAAACAATTTTGGCAACGTATTACCATTAGTTTCATTTAAAAAAAAATAACAGTTCCAAGAGGCTCCTAAGGAAGTCACAGAGTGCCACCTTTGGGCACAGATGTATCACAGAAACATCTGTGCAGTGCAGGGTCAAAATTCCACTATTTCAGCAGGATGGCATCTCTCCATCAGTGAAAGAGCATTTCCCTCTGCCTAACAAAGTTCAAGCCAAATTACTACCCAAGCCCAGAATGAGATCACCGATGTCAAGGAAGGCAAAGCAAAAATTAAATAAAAAAAAATAAATAAAATTGTAGTGACAGTGGCACCCAGGAAACAATTTCTCACAGCAATTTAATTTTTGCATCGTGCTGTGGCACTGAATATATTCCTTCACTGACTGGATTCCATGGGAAGCACATCCTTATGCATTTTTAACCCCAAACTCACCAAGTCTAAAAACAGGCCGTTAATTAAGAAGTTGAGGGGAAATCGACTTTTGTGTTTATGTAACCCATTTGCTTATTAAATTCAAAGGGCATATTTAAAAATTGGTCGAGATTAAAAGCAGGGCTAATAAGCTAATTACAAAAACAATCATTAAAGTGTCTGTTTTGAATATGTGAAAACAAAAACCTTGAAAATGCACCGTTCCAGGGAAAATTCTGTAGTGCCAGGAAGAGACTCCCAATAAAACTTGAAGTTTTTTTCTTAACTTCAGCAATTCACTAACAAATCATCATTAAAGTCTTGATCCCCAGGGCATCTTAGAAGCACTTTTGCAGCATTAGTAATAGGCCATTTAATTCCCCCACTTTATTTCTAATTTCTAATTAGGTTTTAATTCATGATATAACTTATCCTTTCATTGTGATAGCCTGTATCCCTAACGAAATCAGAATTTATCTTCCAAAGCTTGAAGTTTTTACAGTCAGGATTCCTGGATTATGGTGTTCCTTCTGCTTGTTTACCATCTCCTTCAAACTCTTCTAAAATAAATCAATGTGTTTATTATCAAAACATTCTGGTTTGCCCGTGTCTGCTTATTCTTCTCAGCTGGCAAAACTTGATTTTGGAAATGCTTCATCTCTAAGGCAAGAGTTGGTGACATTCCATGTCTTGCTACCTCAAGCCACATCAAAAGGTCCTCTGGAACAGGAACCTTGTCATAAAACAGTCCTTAAGAGCTTCAGCGTGGAACACTGAATAAACACCTCGTTCCACTGCCTGTCACTGAGGAGACAAGTTTTGGTAACAGGGGCTTGATCCTTCTTGGATTTCTCCCGCCTATGGATTGCTGCAGTACTTGGCTCTCTAAAGGGTTCTACAAGACAGTTGATTTCAAACCAAAAATCTCCAACCAAACACCACACAACAACAAAAAAGAAAAACAACCAAACAAACAAATCAAAATCCTCCTCCCCAAACCAGCTGCTTTCCCCTGTGATTCTTATTCCATTTTCTACTGCACCAGAGGAAGGTTCCCAGCCTGGTACACCTGTCTCCTAGAGCTCTTTGTAATCTTAAACAGAATAAAGCAAGGGTAGACTAAGAGCTGGATTAGAACAGAATAAGGGAAGAATGAGGGTGAAACCACAGTCAGAATAGAACCAAATTGCTCCTCAGTGCCCCTCCACCTGCAATGCAGCACACTGAGCTCTCCCTCAGTGGCTCTGGCTGCAGCAGCAGCATCTGCTGAGGGGAAAGCCATCAGCTGCACCTGGGAAATGCTCCTGCATTTTGTCATTGGAGAAACATTTCAGGACCCTCCCAGTTGCCTGCTCTGGGAGTTTATGCCTTATGCCCAGTAGATTCTCCTGTCACGGTTCAGTTTAATTTGTTTTGTTCTAAATGTCAGCAAAAGATAGAGCTGAGCAAGAAAAAAAGCAGGAGAGTGTTTCTACGTGACAGAGCAGTGCCTGGATGGGACTGGCAGGTGATGCCACACTCCAGCCCTCGCCCTGCCCCTCCGAGGTTTCGAAGCGCTGCTGCAGCACAGGGTTTGCACTGTCAGTCCTACCAACCCTTCACATCAGCGCAAACAGCACAAATCAATCTCAGTCTGTTCAGTTCATGCTTTCTGAAAGAGCAGCACACACAGAACAGGCTGAGAGAGGCTGCTTTGCTTTTCTGCTGATCTCATTACAAGCAAAGACGACGGCAATCTAATTTCATCGGCCACAAAACAAACAGCACTTTCAGTTTTTAACATCCAGCCCAAACCTCTTCTGGTTATAATATGAGTTTAAACTTACACAGCATGCTCATTACCATAAACAATCTGCAAAATGGCCAGAAAACTAATTCCATCCCCTGTAATTTACCATCAGAAAACCCCAAAGAAATAAACATTGGCATTTCGGCTTTGCTTTCACTTTGCTCTCAAGGCTTTGGAAAGATCAGCTGAAAAGTTTTCCTTCCAAATAATCTGAAGGTTTTCAACAAACCAGAGAATGCTTCCAGATGTTTTTCTTTCAAGCATGTCTTAATAAATCTCTCTGAATAAAGAAAACTTAGAGGTAGATAAATAGTCTCTTGGAGAATAAAGAATTAAGGAAGGGCTCTAAGAATGGCAAAATGATACTCATGTTTCATTTCAATTGATTTTGTCTACCTAATCAGTAAAATTGACAACAACAACTTGACTTTCTTCCTCAGGAAAGGGAAGAAAATATTATTTTTAAATATGAGATAATTTCAATTTAATAAATATGACATGTGCAGGTAATGGGATCTGCATGAAAAATTTAAAAAGCATTGCTCTTCATCATTAGATTCAAGTTAATCAGCATATTCTGCTGCAGATTCAATTAAAACCCACTATTTTAAATGTATTAGTCATAAATATCAATTCAGTTTCCATGCAAAACAAAATAAATCTGCAATAAACAGCTAAATCATTCTGGAAGTGAAAGTTTGCCTATACAACAACCCCAATAACAACAGAGAAAATAAACAACTGAAAAGCCACAACACTGATACTTCTCCACAGTCAAGAATATATGGTACAACCTGTCATGCCTTAACAAACCCATATAACTGATAAAAAATGATGATAACCAAGAGGCACAATGACAAAAATCTATAGTTACTTGGTTATCAAATGTTATGAATTATTGCTTGAAAAATATGTTAATTTTTAATGCCATATGGGAGAGGGGAAGGGTCTGTCAGGGCACAACTCTGATGAAAATCTCCTAATCGAGCCTGACAGATAACCAAATAAACAGACTGACGGATAGACAGAAACTGCATATGGCTCATTTCCCTCAAAAAAACAGACTAGAAAGATGGTCTTGCTCCTAATGATCACTCCAGCTCTTGCAGGGACTCTGGCAGCACCCACAAACCTCAGCACGAGGGGAAAACAATGAAACCGGAGAGCCAAAACACCCCCGAGGGCACGGGAGAACCAGCGGGAGCCGAATCCAAGAGGAGCATCTGCCTCCTCCCCCTGGATTTCTTCATTCCTGCCGTACAGGTGTCCTGCCCGTGCGGGAGAGGAGCTCCAGCAGCGTGGAGAAGCTCCTGGGGGTGAGTTACCCCTCCCGGAGAGAGGGAGGGAAGGAAGGCAGAAAGCACAAGGATGGGAGCAGCAGGGCACCGAACGAAGACAGGCTTGTGAAACCTGGTTCGCTCAGCCTTGGCTTTCCAAACCTAAACCTGGCAGCTGCTCCAAAACCCCAGCCATGGGGGGAACAGCCAGACCTGGCCAAGCTGGGGAAAACTGTCACAGGTTGTCCGCAGGAGCAACCTGTGGGAACCCCAAGATCTGCAGAGAGAGGGCCATCGCTGCCGGGTCCCATGGCTGCCCCAAGTGCTAACACACTGATTTCATGTTTCCCTCTCCTCTCCCATAAGTTTACTGCTCATTATTTTCATATTTTCTCTTTGGCATATATAGGAACGGTGTAATACCAAGTTGGAACTGAATTTCTCCATGACTATAAAAATATTTTTGATTAAACAGATGTCAGCAAAATTTTATGGAATGAAAATTGAGTAACAGATGGTGAGGTCTGTGGAGTTCAAAGAGGCTGGATTTTATTAAAAAGGAAATTTGAGGAAAAGTATTATTTTGCTGGAAATATTGATGCAGTGTTTAGGCAAATGTAAAAGTATTCTTACTTGGTAGAAAACAGTAAGTTTAAAAAAAAATAAAAATAGACATATTCATGCCAGGAACCTCAGACCATTATAAAAGGGGATTTATTCCACCTTCTTTTTACTGGATACAGCTTTTCATCCACAACATCAAGGTTCTCAAAGAAAAATAATACACTTCAGAGGGGGAAGGAAAAAAACCAATTGCCAAACCAAAAATAACCATGACCTTGATTAAGCATCTTGGACAAAATACATCCTTTATGTGACACACAAGCGAATGTGCAAGATAATAAATAGTTACCCCAAACCTATCATAAGTATTAAACAAAATTGCAAATAATGTCATATGTCCTGTAGGAAATAAGACTGAGAAGGATTATAACTCCTGACTACCATTAATGTATCACCTCTTTTCCAGCTTTACCACTTGGAATGGTAAAAAAAATATTGCCTCTGGTGGAACACAGACAGAGTCAATGAAATGAAAAGAATGGCATAAATATAATTATTAATGCAGAATATGAGTTCTCTCCCTATTCCTATGGCTCCTTACCTTTTTTTTTTCAAGCTAATATTTTACACATTTTATTACATCATTGGCAAAAAAAAGAAAAATCAAAAGGCGGAATAGTTTCAAATTCATGACCAGGCTCGTTGTGCATCAAAGAGAGCTGCAGTGCCCTGTGGAACACCAGTCAGGGAGCTCCTTCAGATGTCCATGGGGAAACAACTGGGGAAATCTGACTTTCAGAACACTTAACCATGTGGAGAAGAGCTACCTGTTCTCCAAATAAGCTGGTTCACAGCTGGGAGAGAGCCTTTGCCTACACAACACGGGTATTTTCCGAGCTGACAGAGCCCCGAACAACCAGCACCAGCCCATGTGGCGGAGTCTGCACCAACACAGCTCAGCTCTACGCAGAGTGCAGTTCTCATCTCCCCCCTCCCAAAGAAACACCTGCTGGGAGCTCATTCTGGCTCTGCTCTGCTCCTCCTGCAGCACAGCTCAGAGCTCTGGTGCTCCCTTGGACTAGAGCTTCGAGTGCACCCTGACAGAACCAGCGGTAAAACGATCACAAAGACATAACAAATAGATATCTTTGATCTTGTGTCTTAATTTCTCAGTGACATCTTTCTACTGGAGACTTAAACTGTGCTGTCAGGATTCCTGCTGTGTGCAGGCTCAGACAGAGTGGAGGCTGCTCTATCCCCACACTTCAGAAACGCCGCTTATTTTTCAGAAAATGGCACAATAAACTGAGAACCCCTGAGTGTGTGAGAGCAGGAACTGCTTCCAACTCACCAGCAGCGATACTGATGGTTTATGAACTGAGTCATGTCTTATCAGTGGTTTTAGACACCAACACCACAACAAATGGCCATTTTGCTACAAAAAACAGTCTTTTACCAGTGAAATACAGTCAGCTTCTGTTTGACAGAGTGATAAAAGAATCAACTAATTCAAGCCTCCACAAAGCAAAACACCCTCCTCGAGTTCCATCCTTGAGGAGTCTGTACAAGCACAAGCTATTCAGAAGCCATGTTTAGCTTTACAGGTTATCCATCATACCTTTCTCTTTACTAATCCTTTTATCAGCCACATCCAGGACCTTACCCTTGTTCAGAGACACCAAATAAAAACATGAGAATGTCCTTGCTTTACATTATTACCAGAATAATTTGGATCAGGTTTAGTACAGCCCTCCAGCCTTCCCAAGGAACAGCTGATGGGATCCAAGCAGGTTGAAAGCACATCCATGTTGTCTAAACTATTTTCACATGCTTTTAGATGTAGCAATCCTGTATTTAAACAAGCAGAAAAAGGGAACATTGGAGATGGGTGTTAATTACTCCTATTTACAGGCTTCTTTTGGCAGTTTTCCATATTGCTCAAAATTGAAGTTGTAACTTATTTTCAGTGACTTAAAAATCAAGGCAAGGACAGAAATTCATCAGAAAAATGAGAGGCTACTTTTCCAGGAAAATGCAGCTTACATGTAACATGCATCAGGTTTTAGATCTCTCCTTTATCTTCCGAAGGCAAACATAATGATCAATCCACCAAAATCCTAAAATAGTTACCCAAATACCTCCTCTTAATCTTCAGCTCTTCAAGGATTCTACAATTTTCAAAAGAACTCTTAAGCACTGGACACTTTGGGTTTTGAAGTGTTCAGTGTTAATGGCATGAAAATATCACTCCAAATGTTTAAAAGGGATTTCAAAGCTTGACCCAAGCTGATAACCCTGGTTAAGATTTTCATTTCTGGATATTTAAGATAAAATGGCTGAGGACTCACAAAGAGGAGAAACCAGTTTTACAGCAGCATTTTAAGTTGTGATAAAATTCCTAAATATAAATGCCCGAAGTTCATGTGGTAGAGTGTTCACTGGGTATTTTTTAAAGCAAGACACCGGGAATGATCTTCAAAATTTACAGGAATTTAAGAAATAAGTAACTTGTATTTAACCTCTACACAAGAGGCAGTTTAGTATTTAAAAATTCCTAAGGAAGGTCTTATTCTCATCAGATCATCTTTCTTCAGCTTTGGAGGAAGAAGTGTTGACTCTCATCCTTCCCCATCTTCTGACATGCTTTAGGATTCATTGTGCATGTGGGAAAGGAAATAATTTGACCTCTTGAACAGAAGGAAAAGCTAACTGGGAAGGTCATGTCTAGAGAGAGATCACTGCTCCATATTCCACATCAAAGTTATAGGGCCTCAGTCCAATTTGTCAGGGCCAAACCTGACAACTACCAGGGATGTTTACTGTGAAATGAGACAAAGTATTCTTGGTATAACCTTACAGAACCTTTTTTTTTCCTGCAGTGAAAGGCAGGAAAAGTCAATCTAAAAAGTACCAGGTCATTTGCAAATGGATTCAGAAAGAAGAAAAATTCCTACCAATATGCCCAACACTCCCCACATTGAATGAACTTGCTTAGAAATGAAAAGAACTTGCTGAAAGCATCCTTTTAAGATGCTTTTAAACACCTCCATGGGTACCTGTTCCCATATTGCAACCAGAACTTTCTGCAAAGCTGCCTATTGAACATCTCCACTGGCAAATTACTGTTGAGATCAAATCCCACGTCCACGTTGCACACCCAGTACTGGGGAGGAGAACACGCTGCAGAGGTGCTGCTCTCAGTCCATAGTAATAACTGAATAATTACATGGAGTTCAGTCAGTTGTTCAGAGTAGAAAAACTTTTGAATAAGAAAACCCAAAACTACCTTTTTTCTGACTTAGATCAATACAAAACTTATCCCTCTGAGAATCTATGCTGTTTAGAACTGCTGGTGTAATGGTGCCAAAGGAGGGAGCAACCATCGTGAGGCTGGAGGGCATTATCTGGATACAGGAATTTAGGGCAGAGCCCAGATAATTTCACAGGGAATTATGAATACTTTATTATTAATATTATTATTATTATTTTAGTTACAAGACACTGCTCTGTGCTTTGGGAATGCCAGTGGATCTCTGACAGCAGTTTGTGGCACTGTGCACGACCACCATAGACCCTTCCCAAGACGGGGATGTCACAAGGAGACAACACGAGAACTGTCTTACCAAACACAGCTTTGCATTGAATGCCTTCCTTAATGGAAGCTGAAAGCACACTGCTCAAGATGATAATTAAAAAAAGAAACCAAACGGTTAAGGGCTGTCTGATTAATTGCTCTGCTCGGCTAATTTGATAAGCTCTCAGTCAGTTTTCCATGCCTCCTCCATCGGCTTGATCTGTGCTGTAAATTAATCTAATTATGAACACCTGCAATCCAAAGCCCCATCTCTGCAAAGTTAGACAACTCTTATTTAGACACAGCATTTTTCAAAAGGTTGGTTACAAACCCCTTCTTGCCACAAGAGGCCTTTCTGGGGTAGAAGGAAGGAACAGAACCAGGGTCATGTGCAGCAGAGGAACCACTCCCTGCACTCAGCAGGGCTTTATTCCCACTGCATTCAGCAACATAAACTGCATTCTTCTAGAGAATTCTAATAAAAATGACATTACAGCAGACAGAAGATGACAAACAAGTCACAGTAATTGCAGTCTCCAAGCCATGCTAATCAGATAAGCCATCCACGAGGAGGTGAATAACAGTGCCTGGCTCAATCCACCTGCCAGGGGGAGCTCACAGTAAACTGGGAACTTCACAAGGAAAGCTCCGTGGGTTTGGATCACACCAGCAGCTGCAAACTGACAAACTATTTTGAACAGTTCAAAGTCATCCAGAGTGAACATATGTTAGATAATAAAAGATCAACTGTGCATTTGTGCACCTGGATGTGTGACTTACCCTTGAACCCCAACTGAAAAGCCGTTTATATTTGCACCAGTTCTTCACACAGGACAGAACTCTTTGCCATTAGAGCACAAGCACAGAAGTTGTGCTGTGGCAGATTCAAAAGTATGAACTGTAAACTGATACTCTTTCTTAAAACTAGTTGTACTGATAGTTTTAATTCATCCTTCTGATTGCTACTTTATCCTAATTTATTCTCGTGAATATAAATTAGAAACAAAAGGAAGCCCCAAACAATTTTAGCTATGAAGATTTTTTGGACTGGGTTTGCAATCCCCATTCAAAAAGTATTTTGTGTGCAGAAGTTTTAATATTCTGTTTTAATGATCACTTTCTGCCTCTCAAAACCATTAAAGAGAAATTGGACATCATAAAATGATTATTTCCATCAAAACCAGAAAAAGTTCTAGTTCAATTCATCTGGGTTTTTGTGCTAGCTTTGCTAAAATGGGTTTTAAAAAGTAAGACAATAATACTGTCAAGGCTTGCCTGACTCAAAACCAATTTGCATTCGGAAACTTTAACTATAAGCCCTCAAGATGACAACAGATTCTTGGATTTGTTGTAAAAAAATATTTTAGCTAAACAATGCCAAGCTTGGGGCCTTGTGCAGTAACTGTGTCAAGGAAAATGATGAACCTCTGCTTGAGAGAACATCTACAGAGCTTGCAGAGGATTCCTGCTAGAATGAAAGGTGCTTTCATCATACCTCAGAGCACAAAATGTTGGTCCAATATTTTAAAACTGAGAATGTAAGGAACTGAAATTATTAAGGGAGCCATTAACTGTCTCTCTAGGGCTCCCAGATTAATTAAATTCGCAGAGTCAGTGCTCAGATCCTCACAGCCTTTCCAAACCTCCAGCAAGCAGCAGCAGAACTGGTCCAAATATCACTGTGTTGTACAGGAGAGTATGGAAAAAATTCATGCATTACATGGGAAAGCTGCTGGAAATGCAGGAAAAGTGTATGAAACACCACAAAAAAAAAAAAAAAAAAAAAAAAAAAAAAAAAAAAAAAAAAAAAAAAAAAAAAAAAAAAAAAAAAAAAAGAAAGAAGGTTTGGCATTAAAAGACCTGACAGATGTTAAGCTTTTGCTCTTCCATCAACTCTCTTATTCCAGAGTGATGAGTAATCAAATGTAATGTGCAACTGAGAAAGGGCTTGTCCTTGGTCATGATCTACAAAGATGCCCATAAACCCTCACCATGGGCTGTCCAAGACCCTGCAAAGCAAACAAGTCCCACTGGGAAGTGGGAATGATTATGAAAATGCCAAGGAGTATCCTGGGATTAAACATTCTTATTCAGGAAGCAGCAGCAGGTTTATGAATCTGACTGGACTCTCAGAAATACCAATAAGCTTAACTGAAGGGGAATATTGATTACCCTGGCAGCTCAATAAGGCACATTTTCAATAGATCACTGAACTTCAGTGAACTAGGGAAGAAGATTAAAAGACTGTGTCCCTTAAAGCCTTGGCCACTCCTCTGACATCCCTAATCCCATCAGTCAGGGAAAGCTGTTTATTAGCTCCTGGTCTCAGAGGTAGAGGTAGGTCACCAAGCAGCTCAAACATCCTTTGACAGGTAAGGAAGCATTTGGGAGAACAAAAAAAAAGAGGATATAAAAAGGGGGACAGGGGGGAAGCAGTGGAACTCCATGAGGGTTCCAGCTACTTCAGTAAAAAGCACAAGGAAAAATAATTAATTTAAAAATATGTATCAGCAGATCCAGAAATACAGAAGAGAAAGTGTTTTCTACTTAACCACTCAAAAAAGAGCAGAGTGTAGTAGGAAAGCATTTGATAAATGTGAGGCTTAATTCCAAAAGCTGGTTTCCTCCTGTATCATAATAAAAGGGGTAATTTGCTAATATTTGGAGGAGAAGGGAAGAAGAAGGAACATGTGCTGCTTCAGAGGAGCACAGGAGCTTTTTCTGCCTATATAAAATGAGTTTATGAAATATTTTTAACTGAGTTATTTTAAGAAGTGCCAAAAAGTTGGCAGCCATGGAGAACTACTTAGTATAGATAAAGAGCCTGAGGACATGGAGCTTGGATAAAATGGGATTCACTGGACCCCAGGCTGGGCCTTTTGTCTTACTGTTTGTATATCTTGTCACCTGGGGACCTGTCCTGAATTAAGGTGCCACTGTATTGCTTAAAACTACAAAAATTATCTATCCTGTCCTGTGCTGTCTGCAATTTGTAACACAGCCATTGGGACTTTGAGGCCACCCCCAGGTCCTTCAGAGACTCTTAAAACTCATTTTGCCCCTGGATGTTGGACAAAACATGTTGGAGATTTATCACTAGCTCATAGAAAACACAGAGACTAAATTCACATCCATGTGTTTATGTTCATTTCAAATGAGTGACTGATAAAATAACAGAAAATCCCCTGGAACATAAAAAGATGGAATAAGGCTTACCATGAACATAGCGCAGAGTGAGACACAGTCTTTGTGCCACAGCATGCAAGACCTGTGGAAAATAAAATAAAAAAAACAGTTTACATTTTGGAAATATAAATTCTGACTGAATATAATGAATGTAAAGTCAAAGGAAAATAAACCAGTCCAGCCATTTAGTACATCTGGGTTTATTTAGATCCAAATGGTTTTATGGCACAACTAATGAAATTAAGCTCATCTCTTCTTTATTACTCCCTAATAGGAAAGTTAAAAGTGAGTCTTAAAAATAATAAAAGTATAACACACCCTCAAAAAGTAAAATCTAACACACTTTCCAATATAACTGAAACATTAAAAATTGTCTTATTCCAGAAAAGTCCAAATAATAATGCAGATAAAAGCTCTTACACTCGTTGCCACTTACAATTATTCTGTAGTAGTACTCAGGGCTGTAAGTCTTAAATAGAACTGATAAACTCAATTCTCCTTAGAATCAAACATTTTGAAAGGGATATGTTTACTAAATAATTATATGCATGAATGAAGTTTTACTCTGTTACTTTTGGAGATGAAAACAAACACCTCTCACAAGAATTACACGAAGACAAACCCCTCTGGTTCACAAACCTAATGATGGGATTCAATTTACAACAAAGAATCTTTTTAAAACCCTTCTGGAGATGATTTTAAGTAAGCAGAGACTTAACAGCGTGTGGGGCGTATTCATCAAGATTCAAGTTGCCAAGCAATGTCTTGACAAACAGCATCTCCCAGTGCAACTGCTCAGGCCAGAAATTAAAAGGATGGTGCCACTTCTTTGAGAGGCAAAGCTAAGTTAGGGAGGTGACACATCAAGAATTAAATTGATATCTGGAAAAAAAAAAAAAAAAAAGAAAAAGGAAGCCTAACCCTCTTGGCAGAAATGTCATGGACTCTAATTACTATAAGTGATAAAAATGTCCTTTTTTCATCCTGTGCTCACAGAAATGCCTGCGGTAGTTCCAAGACAAACATGCTGTTCCACCACCCGGGCTACCAACATCACTTTAGCACATTTCTCCCAGAGATCTCCCACTGTGGAAATCCATGGAAGTGTCCTAAAACTAGAGCTCTGTCCCTTTGAATTGCACACACAGAGCTGGAGCTAAGCAAAAGCAAGTCCACCTTCTCCATAAACTGGCAGTGCAATCCAGGCACTGGATACCATTCCTGATTATTTGCAGGCAACTCCAAGAATCGAACTGCCAATCAGGAGAAATGTTAACAGCAAATACCCCAAAACAAGAGCTTTAAAGCTCAGCAGGTCAAAACAACTTTACCAGCAGGGATGAAAATGATGGAAAGTCAATTAAATGAGTGAGAAGGCGACTCCCAGTGTGGGACTGGAGGCAGCACAGATGTAGGGATGGGAATATTGGCTGCGTCCTGTCCACATCCCAGTTCCAACACCTGCTGTTGGAGGCTTAGATTGCAAAAAGGGTCTTTCTGCCTAACAGTACAAGGATGTCATTAAACCTCCTCTGCCTCCCTTTGCCTCTGCAGTAAAGTTCTCCCACTTCTACAAGACTGGTTTTGAGTATAAATTCAGGACAACGTAAAAGTGCCCAAACACTGGGGTGATAAATTAAAACAAATGTCTAATCAGTGTTCTCAATATGTTTCTCTGACTCTGTTAAGACTTGCCATTTTCACACTGGGGAGGGTAAAACCATAGGCCAGCAGTCATCAGAGCTAGTTTGAAAAGGCATTGTTGCTTTGATCAGGGATTACTTAAGGCTTCACCAGCCCAAAATTTGTTTATTCTTTGAACTGGCATTCCCAGACTTCTAGAAAATTTTAGTTGTCAGAGGTACTGCATATTGCTGGACAACTCCCTGTGAAGGAGTTGGGTCTAGGAAAGCCAGTCACTCATGAAAAAAATTACATTCATACAAAATTTATCATTAAATAAAAACCTTTGTGGTTCATTCATTTCCCTAAATAGCTTAAAGCCTTGCTGGAGCAGAAACTCACTGTGCCTGCAAATCAGACATTTGCTGCAGTTGGCTGAAAATATGAATAACCATAAAGGAACTGATAATCAAAGAATTTGCTAGAGAAAAGAAAAAGTAGTTTATTGGTTTTTAAGGCTGTTTTTGCCGAGGAAAAGGTTTCACTTTCCCAAGTAAAACTGAAGATGGAACTATAGAGAAACTGATATGAGTTCCCAATTATTCAATATCCTAAAAATCTGGGACTGCTGCAGAGGTGGCAATGGCAGACTCTTCATCAACAACCAGTTTCTTACGAGAGAGCAAATAGATCCTGTCTGGGGCACAAGGGCATGAGAGAAGCTCTAAGTACAAAAATGAGTCTTCTAAAAGTAGTGGTGGAGGAAAAGGTTCTTTTGGCCCTCTGCCAGTCACCTCTGGGATGTTCAACTGTTGCCAAAGGTTCTGAGAACCTTTTGGGTTTTTTTAAAAACAAATCCCCAAATAGTTCTCTTTATGTTTTGGGCTGCTTAAGTGGCTTTAACACCTCGGTCAGAGCAGTTAAAAGTCTGCTCCAAGAGCTGTAACCCCATCAGGTGCTTCCACACAACCAGAACCCATCACTGCCTCTTACAAACGATACAAGAACAGAACTCCAACAGCTCCAGGACTGAGGGTGATCAGAGACTGGTTGCAGGCACTCAGGGATGTATCCCTTGCAGATTTCCTGACACCAAGTGACACCTGTAAAACTTACAAGACCCTGCACATGAGCTCTCCAAGCTTGTGCAGTCACTGTCCCTCACCTCAAGTCGGTGTTTTCATCCAGCTGCACATTTTAATCACTGAATGCTCAAGCAGGCAAAGAAGGCGTGCAACTCTTTTATCACCTCCTAAAAACCTCCCGTGTGACGTTGCAGTTAAGTTTTCTGAGTCAACTTTGCACTGCTAAAATCATTATCATTTAGCCAGTATTCTGTGGCAATTAGGAACAGCACTCAGTAGGTTTATTTTTAGTAAGAGCACCTCATTCACGCATTTTGCACGGGGATCGCTGATCTCTATGCATGACTGCAGCGATAAAATCTGGCAACACTCTTTAATAACTGTTTAAACTGTTCGAGGCGTGTACTTCAAGCAACATACAATTATTCCTGCACCTAAAAAGAGCTTTTCCACTGGCAGTATTTTCCACTACTCAGTATGTGCACCCTTGTAATCGGATTGTTAAGATTTTCCATTATTTCCTTTATTTCGTTTACTCCTTTCCAGCCACTGGATAAAAGGTGTCCCTGCCTGTGGCAGGGTGTTGGAACCAGATGATCTTCAAGGTCCCTTCCAACCCAAATCATTCTGTGGTTCTATGTAGCTCACAAAAAAAAAAAAGGCTTAAATGGAATTTGCAAAGGCCAGAGTGAGAGATTCTTATCTTGGTGCACAAATCCAGGAGGATCAGGCTGAAAATCATGTTTTCCATCAACACATGTACATAAATATAGAGAACAGTCACCATAAGAACTAAAAATTTAACAAAATTATAAAGATAACATCAGTGTTTGGCATGACACCAAACAAAGGCAAAATTAGATCTGACCAAGCTACAGTATGAAGTTGCTTTCTATTTTTCAGTTTACAACAATTTCCAGTAACAGGTTCACTGCAGCTCTTTCTGCTTCCTCTCTAAATGTCCTTGAATGCTGCTTCTACACTGGAACATCTCTTAAGAGAAAAGAAACTGAACTTATTGAAGTTATCTTGGGTGTAGATTTTGAATCAAGCAAAACACTGCTATTTATATAAAGGGTTGCAGAGCTTTGGGTGCAGCAGGGATAAAGAAAAGCTGTGTTAGGATGTCTCTGGGAGGAAACGAGTCCTGTTGGCCTGTGCATCCATCTTGTGCAGTGGAAGAGACCTCAAACCCCCACTCCACTCAGGTCTTGTATCCTAGAACAGAGTTTACTGATGTTTGAACATGGAATGAATGAAACTCTAGAGCAGAGAGCACCACATGCCATTTGTCTGGAGTGGAAATTTTAGCAGAAAATATATACAGCATGAGGTCAAGGCATTAGCAAAAAACCCATAACAAACTACCATCTGCAACTGAAGCTGATGGAGAAATGAAATCACAACATTTGACAATCAGGGAGGAGAAGAGGAAGACGCCACACTGATATTTGGAAAATACATTACACCACGGAAGGGGGAGAAATTACTACTTTTTTAACTAAATGGTTATTGTGAGGGGTTTGTCTTCCCCTTATCACCCCCCTGCAACAGTGATACAGACCTCAACTACACCTTCAACTGCTGCCACCTTCCACAAATGCAGAACTATCCCAAGTTTAGCTTACATTGTAGAATTCACCTCATTCCTCTTAGAAATCCCCGGGATCTCAGTGTTTGTAATTACAGCATTAGAAAACAAAACTGACAGCACCACGAGAGCTCAGGATGTCAAACAGACAGGCAGCAAAACCTGCGGCACATCTACTGTCATCTCTCAGTAGGTGACAAACTGCAAAAGCAACAAGTGAGGGGTTTCCTTGTTCTACGAAATGAGTCAAAGACGTTCCTCTAAAGAGTTTCCTCTGGGTCTCAGACAAGACCTCGCTAGAAATGCAAGCTGCAAACTCTAATAGCACTCTAATTCTGAAACATGCAGGCCTTGTGCTTCATTTACCAGCCTGGAGAAGTTTGAGAGGAGACCTCATTGCAGTTACAAGTTCCTCACGAGGGGAAGAGGAGGGACAGGCACTGATGCCTTCTCTCTGGTGAGAGGACCCGAGGGAATGGCCTGGAGTGCCAGAGGAGATTTAGGTTGGATATTAGAAAAAAGTTCTTCCCCCAGAGGGTGGCTGGGCACTGAACAGGCTCCCTAGAGAAGTATTCACAGCACCAAGGCTGACAGAGCTCAAAGAGCTTTGGATGACACTCTCAGACATATGGTGTGAGTCCTTAGGATGGTCCTGCAGGGCTAAAGGTTGGACTCGATAATTGTGGGTCCCTTCCAACTCAGCAGATTCTGTGACTCTGTGAAATTACTGACATTAAAATAAAAGTGACATTCCTGCCACCTTGAGTTGCTCTTGAAGCCAGAACAGGCTTGTAGGCAGCAAGCAGACAACATTGCTGTACTTGGTCATGAAAGTTATAGATGTCTTAGTTAAAATAATCCCATTTGTTCTGCCTGGAGATCTGAGAGGACTGATGCCCTCACTGCATGACTGACCTGAGCTGCTGGGAAGGAGAAGACAGCAGAGCTGAGGACAGAAGTGTTATTGTGCAATGTCACAGCCACACCTGGCAGTGACTGTGCTCAGTGTTACAGAAGAGTCTTGACTGAGACATCACAGCGTGCTGCAAACTTCCCTGGGGATGCTTTGGCAATGGAAGTGTTCTTCTGCTGGGTGGAAGGGAAAAAAAGCTTGGGGTTGGTCTTTGGCTTGGGTTTTTTGTTGGGTGTTTTTTTTCCCCTTTTTCATTATTTCTTTACCTTGTCTTTAATTTTCAAGGCACAGAATTAGAATGATAAAAAAAGCATCAACACATAAGAAACTAATTCTGATTTCAATCATCAGTATATTTATGTATGCAAGTATTTCATCCAATGACTATTTTATATGTTAACAAACACGAACTAACAACTTTACTCCAATCATACAACGGATCCAGATGAATTTGATGTTAAAATTCCTTTCAGTGCAGTGTGATTTTTATGTTGGCTTATACTAAATTGAGTATGGTCAGTAGTTTAAGACACTGCTCTGTATCATGCATACAAAACAGGCCATCTACTGTAGATTTAAAACAGGGGAAATACGTAGAGGTCTTTCAAGTAAACATCTTTGTTCCCCAGAGGTATTCGGTCTTAAAATAAATAATGCAACAGGGATTTAAGATTTTAACTGCTGGAATCAAAGCCATATATTCCAAAAGACTCAAGGTGATGTCCGACCTTCATTTGCCTGAACATTGCTCATATCCCAGGAGATCAGACTTTTGTTCTTCTGAGACTGTTTTGGTTATAAAATAACATTTACTAGCTCAAAAGGCACAGTAATGTCTTTACCTCAGTCATATTAGACATATATTTTCTAAATATTCCATTTCATTTCGAACAAATGGGGCTGGATTTGTAGCAGAACTCAAACAATATCAAAGAAAATGAAACAATTATGACCCAGCTTATTCACAAACTCCTTCACTGTTTCTATTTGCCAGCACTTCATAAACTACAGTTATTACCAATTCTTTTAATAATTTGGCTTGCTGACTCTAGAAGATTATCTGGGCTAGAAGAATCCTGAGCTAATAAAAATTATATGATATTACAGAGCTTTACAGCTGTATTCAGTGTAGATACACAAATGTTTTCTCCCAGAGATCAGTTCAGTGATCCAATAATACTTCTAGACAGTTTAAGGCTGTACAATAAACACCCTATAAAAACTGCTTCAAAAAGAAATCAGATTCAACTCTTATAAAATCTGGGAAAAAAAGCAAATCATATTTGAAAGATGAGGGGGGTTATTAGGAAAGAAAACCATTTTTTCTTGTTTCTGAAGGCACAAGTCAGGGACTAACAAAGCGCCGTTTTTCCAGCATTCCCATCCAGCAACCCCCCATTTCCCAGGCGTGTGAGGCTTCCTGGGTGCTGCCTGTGTGCCAAGGTGGCACTCGGCCAGCAAACAGCCCAGGATCCAGCTCTGGCACGGCCACCTGCCCACGGAAAGGGAATGAGATGGAGCACCCACATGGCCCCAGCTCCGCCGTCACCTCTGCTGCTGTGCCAGCGTGGGCACAGCCACGCCACGGGTCCTGCCGTGCCACAGCAAACCTGCTCCAGGCTGCCACACAACCACAGGACACACCGAGCTGGAAGGGACCCACGGGGATCATCCAGTCCCACTGTGTGCCAAAAGGAGAAGAAAATAGAATTTGTAACATTTTGGGGGAAGAAGCGACGTGACCATGGGCTACAAATAAGGCAGCCAGACAAAAAGACATACCTCTGCAGAGTGCAAGGAAATGGCTTTGCTGTGCCCTGTGCCAGCAAACAGCACCACAGCACAGCCTGGCAGTGGGGGACAAGCCAAAGCACAGGGCAAACAACCTCCTTCAGCATAAAATCACCTATCTCAACCAAGGCCAGGTTTAACGAGCAGAACCACCCAACGGGTGTTTCCCTTTAGCCAGCACTAAATAAAACTGGCTGTGGGGAAGAGGAGCCCATCATTCTCCCTCAGTGGTCTTAAACTCCTCAGCAAGGAACAGTTCCATTATCCCAGCCCTGTGGACAAGCTGCTCCTTTGTTTCATCTCATTTATAACCCTCCACAATCTTTCCCCAGAACAGAAGTGCCATGCCCAAGTCCAAATACTCTTTCCACTTGCAGATATCAGGAAAAAGCAGATATTCCTCTCAACTTCCATTCTGTACAACTCACCACTGGTACTTTTGAGCTGCACTCCCTTAACTGTCTAACAAACATGGACTCATTCTCTCCTTTCTAATTTCTTAATATATGCAAATGTACTACAAAAATTTTCAAGGCATTTAATGAAACTGGCTCTCAATTTCTCATTAGAAATCTCTGCAGCAGTTCTGGGAGTCTCAGCCAGATTTCGTTATAAGAAACCCTGTGATTTCGTTATAAGAAAAAAAAAAAATCCATGTAAGTGGTCAAGGAATCGTAAAAATTTGTACTGTGTGAATGTAATTTTTATTTTTATTCATGAAGAAATATTTTTAAAGGCTCTGTTCAGTGACAGAGATTTAAAACGGTGTTATGCAATAACTAGTTCAACAGCTTCCCCCACCATGTGCTTTTCTCTGCCTGTACATTTTTTGAAGTTATTTCTAAGGCAATAACTCGATATCAAAAGTTTAATTTCAGAGTGTGACAGATGACAAATATCTTCTCCCTATTTAAGTGCTCCCCCCACAGTGCTATTCTAGTCTGTGCAGAATATAAATGACCGACTGAAGGGAAAAGAAAAAAAGAAAAAAAAAAAAAGCCAAAAGCATTTTTCAAGGTTTTTCATTAAAATCCACCTTTAGGAGAGAATTAATATGAGGGGGAGAGAGGGTCCCCTCCCCAAATGATGCTGATGAAAGCACATTTCTTCAGAGGCTTCAAAGGTTTGCTTAGCAATACATCACTCTCTTGTCCCCTCCCAAGGCAGAAAATATGCATTGAGAATTTTGTAGCTACATTTATTGCAAATACATTTATGTCACTGCAACAGAGGAATGCTGCCAGACTGCTCCATGCACATGGCAAGGAAAATTCCTGCAACCTTCTTCCAGTGCAAAGGACTGCACCAAGTTTAACCCAACAGTTCAGCGGGTGCTAAACGCTGATCTTGGCCATACCTCCAAACTCACAGTGCTGCAAGCCTTCCTGCAGGAAAGATCAATCCATCTTAAACCCAAAGTGTCTGGTAGGAATGTTAACCTTTTTAGTAATGCAAAGAAATAGGTTTAAGCCCTTGCTGTACTTGCTGTTACAGCAGAATTTCACAAGGCCATCAGTGATTCCGCCTGCACGGGCCACGCCAGCAGGGAGTTTGGATCATGCTGTTATTTTTCAGGTATTAAAGAACAGGAATTTTCTTTTTTTGTGCTTCCTTCTGCTTCGACATTACCTGAGTATCACTGGGAATACCCTGAGCTGATGCACACAGGAAAGTAACTTCATTCAAGAGAAGGAAATTCTCTCGACCAGTAGAGAAAACCATGCACGCACTTCAAGTCAAGCCTAAGAAGCAAAAGGGCTCCCACTCTGTTCTCATCTTGTTTTGGTGGCTAGCAGAGCGTGCATCCTCTGCTAGAAAGGTCATATCCACAGGCCAGGCCTGCCAAGGGATAACCTGCAGCTTAGCTAAACATCGTCTCACAGGAAAGAGCTATAAAACATAAATGACAAGATTTGCCAGGCAGGCAGATCCCAACCAGGAGCATCTCCCTGGGAATTTAGAGAATGAGAAGCACTCCCAGCATTTTACCAAGTGTTTTAACACACCTGCTTTTTGTTTTACTCATGTGCGTGGCTTGGGGGACGGGTACAAGTGCCTGTCTGGTGGGCACAGCACTGTGGCGTGGGAAGGTCTGAGCTCAAGTCCCAGAAAAGCCCAGACAGGCCTGTTCCAGAGTGATTTATACCCCAGAACTGAACTGCATTACTGCTGGATCCAGAGCTGGCTCAGTCAGTCACCTGTACTGACCATCCCTCTTGCATTCCAGACAGAATGGAGGGTTTTCATAATAGGTTGATTCATCACACCGAGATGCCTGTCTGGACCACAAGTTTAAGATCACTAAAGAAGTGATTAAGAGAGTCCCTAGGATGTCATTTGAGCATTCCTTAGGCACAATCAAACATTCAGGATTTGAGAGTGGATTTACACCTCCCTGTACACACAGCTGTGCTTAAACTGCTTTTCTGACAAAGTTTTACAGCAAATTAATTTATGTTCTCTGTTAAACTCTTCCAAAGCAGCAGAAAAGTATGGTCAAAACATTTCCAGGAAAGAGGATTTATGCAATGATACTTTCCAACACTTCCTTAAACTGAGCTCAGCATAGTGATAACTACACTAGTGATGACTGTCACACACAGGCAGCTCCAAAACAGCTTTCAGTTTTGTGCTGGCTGATTTTAACCTCTAGTTCAAGGAGAAAAGAGAACTTCCCCTCATATACCCATATATCTTATACCCATCATCGCTGCTGCAGCACATTCAGGCAATTGTGAACATGAATTCCGTCGTGGAGTTTATAAGCGAGGTAGAATTACCAGGGAAGTAAACAAATATTACAGGTAAAGCCTATGGGGTTGTCAAACTGTCTGGCTTCAACCACCACCTCAGAGTTCCTGGATTTATTAGAATTTAAACACCTTGCTTAATATTTCTTGTTCACTGATGTTTTCTCTCTTTAAAGAAAGAGTTCCTGAGTTTTCTTGATACAGGTCAGAAAAGCAGTGCAGATAAAAGGAAATGAGGCTGATCAGTCATCCCTAGCCCCAACCACAAGAATTCTACTTAGGTGTCACCAACTTTCCTTCTCTTCTTTCTTTCTTTCCTTTCCTTTTTCTGTCTTCATGTCCTCAACAAAAAATTTTAGTCAGAGCAGACTGAAAACTCCCTAATGGAGCTCCAAAGTAGTAGAAGCAAAATTATTCTAGTCTAATTTAAAACAACAACTCTTACAAGCAACAGGATTATAATCCTGAAAGGTGATACTTGCTACTGTAGAAAGATACGAAGAGATTTGCAGAGGATGAGCTGTATCTGAATCCTTCCTCTGATTTGCAGCTTTAGAGCAGCTGTTTTCTCAACAGCAACAACAATATTAAACAAGGTATTTTGGAGTATGTGAATAATGACAGCACCATAGTGACAGTTCGCAAAAATGTCACGTGTCCTCGTGCTAAACCATCATGTTTGTCAGGAGCAATCTGACACACCTTCCTCTGTGAACTGGCCCATTGTCTTTTTATGCAGGTATAATATGCTTTGCCTCTTTGTTAATGCCTGTGACTCAAAGCAGCAACCAGTTAAATTGCTTTTATTAACTAACATACAGAAATCATTGTCATGGCACGTATAGAAGTGGTTTAAGATGAAATCTTTTCATTTAAAAGCAGACAACGGGGCATTTTATCGATTCAAATCTAATGAGATGCTTGAAAGAATGCTTACAAGAGCTATTGGGAGGAATATTGTTTTGTTCCCAGGATTTTAAGATGCCTCAAACTATTCCCTGCAAGACCTTCAAAAAAGAATTCACTGGAACACACCACCAAATACTACTTTTAAAACCAAAGTGATTGTAACCTCTCTTCTATCGAAGCCAAAACAGTGGTCTTTGAGCATAGCACGAAGGAAAGCACCTAAAAACATGTCTTAGCTCTCCAGACTCCTCCTGCACAGCTTTCCCCCACACCATTGTCACAAAAAGGCACCGCTGACGGCTCTTCAGGCTGCAGCAGGAAGCCACCCACACACAGATCCAGAAAAATCCTGCCTTGATAAAGCGGCTTCTCCCGGCCAGGCCTTGACGTGACGTCTCAGCTCTTCCTGCACAGGATCCCCCTCTGGAGACTCACCAGCTCCCACAGAAAGCACTTTGCAGCCGCGGTGCTGCTGCCAGCCTGCTTATCCACGGGCTCCAGGAGCGGAGCAGCGCCTTCCAAACCCTTCCAGCTCCTCTCCCTGCCCTCAAAACACGTCCTGCTCTCCGGAGGTGTGCCCCACACGAGTTCCAAGAGGCCAGAACTGGGCCAGCTGTGCTGCTTCCCCTCACTGGGGGGAGGTTTTATGGGTTTTTTTTGCTATATTGCAAAAGGAAAGACAAACAGGGGCAAAAACAACTTTATTCCTCAGGGAAGAAGTATAAAGGATGACAATGCTGGCTTAGTTTCTCAATAGTTACCTTATCTCAAGATACCTGCCCATCAACACTATTTTCACAACCATTAGACCACATTTCAACTTAAATTTTTTCGGGATTTTTGGGAGTTTTTTGCCTCTGTAAAATTTCTAGGTTTAAAAAAAAAAATCCCTTATTTTAAATTAGAGACTTTTGGTTTTACTGACTCTGTTTCTGTGCAGGGGAAACAACACTAGTTTAGAGCACACAGTAACATAAGCTATTGTTCAAGATAATTTCTAAACACATGAATAAGTACCTGAGGAAACACAGACATAAAATTAGACTGGTTTAAACGTTATAACTCTTCAGTGTATTTGTCTTCTTGTCCTGACGAAGTATGCATGTTGACAAGAGAAAATGGAAGAGGGATCCAAGGGAATAAAACCACTGCCATCAACCAAGTGTAATATGATTTCAGTTGTACCAGAGATCAGACATTAAATGCAAATACATGCAAAAATGTTATTCAAAATTGTTTCAGAGGCCATGAATAACTTCTTTTTGTAAAGTGTGTCATTCACAGGATAAATGAAGATATATTAAACTGCGAGATGGGATGTAATTAATTGTAAGGGATGTGTTAAATTTTTGTGAGACTTTTGACACTCATTTGAAACCATCAGCATCTGGATCCTCAGTGACTGCAACACACACAGCTGTGGCCAAGAGCATGAGAATCTTCCAAAGGTATGCACAGGATGCTCAGAGAATTTTACCACATAATGAAAATACTTCAAAATTACTGCAAATTCCAGTTGATCCCAACTATTCAACTTTATACAATGAGCACCCACATGCCAAACTAATGAAGCTGGATAGAAATACGAATCAGGATTATTAAGTCTTCACAACATGAAGAAATGAGACAACAAATAAAAGCTGGCAAAACGTTAGAGCCGTTTTTTAGTAACTGGTTGCAAAGGTAGAAACGGGGCTTGCAGCAAGTAAAATAGACTGGAACCAATAGTTGTCCCTAAAACTCACACTAGGACGCCTACAAATACTGCTTATGTAGATATGATTAGGAATTACCTATTATTTCTAAGTAATGGCATCATTATTATTCCAGGTTTCCCCACATGGATCCCTCCAGATAACAATTCAAGGCCTTTACCCATTGCTGTCACCATTCCCTCAGTTAATGAGCCATGAAAAAAGCTCTGCTCACGGGTACTTCTGATACATATAATGTGCAAACATAAGCAGTGTTTTGTTTTGTTCTGTAGTCTGGCTTAATTTACTGCTTGAACTGAAGAAGACTCCTCAGACACCTACTACGGTACCAGAAAAGCCATTTCTCCCTCTTCTAATAGGGTTACAGAAACGACCCTGGATAGCTGCTTTTCCAAGCAGCAAGTAGCTCTAACACCACTAACAAGCTACAACTAAAAAGCAATGCAAAGCCTTTCTTTCCTTCCACCAGAAGTCATTTACTTTTCTCTAACTCCATTACAATTTACATCTGGTAACTGGGAAACATCTCTGTTCATGACCCTTAGCTATGACCAGTTTCACAAAATAAAAGCTGCCCAAGAGCAGCTGCTGAATTCTGCTTCCACAGCCAGACCAAACAGGCACAAACTTCAACAACCATGCTCTGCTCTCAGCCAAAATGGGGATATTGGGGGGAGGAAAATATCAAGGTTCAGCAGTCAGGTTGTGGGCCATGAGCTTGGCCCAAGTCCTTCAGCAGCTGAGCTGAAGGCACCACAGGAACAGCTTTTGCATGGTTTGGTTTTTAATTCTATAATTTCTCTCCCATTACCATCCAATTTTCTTCTTAGTAACAGGATAGACTCAAGCTTCAACAGCCGAGCTTAGGCAAGAGTTCATCTTCAAAAATAAAAAGCATCTTCAAACAAAAAGATGAGAATAAGTTGAAATAAACAGCTTCACGGCTTGGGGTGGAAGGGGCTTGAAGATTATGTTGTTCCAGCTCCCCTCTCATGGGCAGGGACATCTTCCACTAGCCCAGGTTGCTCCAAGCCCCGTCCAACCTGGCCTTGGACACTTCCAGGGATG
>JAWWES010000024.1:17434417-17573766 GCA_035583135.1 Lophotriccus pileatus | reverse complement strand
ACAGTCTCTGAGGTAGAAGGTGTCTGCATCCAGTGCAGCTGCGTTCCAGAGCTGTTATCTTCAGTTCTCTCTTTCTTCAGAAGTCTTCCTCCACCAGGCATAGGCCTCTTGTGAGGCACTTCCAACATACTACTTGACTAGAAACTCATTTTGAAATGACAGACAGGTTTAAAGACCCTGAAAGCAAACTGAGTGTTATTTGTTTTCCTTTGCAACCCTTCAGGACCAGCATCCAGGGCAGAGCTAAGCTTTGGCTCCTGTTTCTTTGATCCTGGAAAACCAAGTTCTGCCAAAGTGTTCAAACAGCCCTGCAGGCTTAAGGCTGAAAAGCAAGTGAGGCTCATACATATTCAGCAGAGCTAAAGGGCTCTTTTGCTGGTAGCCCAGAGCAGACCTTCCCAGATGCCTTCATGGTCCACACCTCTTATGATGAAACCACCCACGCTGGACTCGGGTGATAAGCACCAGCATATCAATGTGTGATCAATTAATTAATGGGTATTTAATATGCAAAGGAAAGGTCAGCTAGATCCCTCGCTGAGATTAAGAGAATTTTTATCATTACTGGCAGCTACAGGTACATCTGTGGTCCTGCAGCTCAAACATAAAACATTTTAAGCCCATAGGCAGAGACATCTACTAAAGCTGTTCACAGAAGGACAATTTATCTTTTCATACTCACTTCCCACTAATTCTGTTACTGTCATACCAGTAATTAGCGTTTCAAAATGCCTTCCCTACTTTCTTCAATTTTAATTATACCGTGTCAGCACCTAAAACTGTACAAACCCTGCCCAAGACAAAGAGGATGCATTTCCTACAGAGCCTGCAGGGCTTTCCAAAGGAGGAAAACAAGAGCAAGGCCCCAGCAGGCAGAAGACACCGGATTAACTTTGCAAAGCTTTGCATGGGGAGTCCCAGATAGGGATAAAAATAGACATGAAGTTTTGAAGGGCTGGAACAGAGACTCACAGGGCAAAAAGAGAGCTGCAAAAGGTTTTTCCTGGCTCTTACTTGCCACTCTCCCAAGACTCATTTCTCCCTAAGAAATGCACAAAGAATAAGCTTGTTTGTCACTCCAAGACAAAAACAAGGCTCCCAATCAGCTTTTAAAAGCTTTTTCTGTCCTGTCCCCTCCAGTTTTTCTACCACATCTATACTAACCTCCCACCACCACCCCGGGCCTATTCCAATAACAATATACACCAACATTTACAAAGGTGATAACTTCTCCTTGCAGAACAATTTCCTGAGGAGAAACTCAGCATTAAAGTATTTCTCCCTACATCCAGCACATGCAAATGCAGCACCTTCAGCAGTCTCCTCCACTGCCAAATGAGAAGGTGAGACGTGCAGGTTCGTGTTTTCTGCAGTGCTTTAAAAATCAATGCAAAATAACCTACTTGTGAGAAGTTCCTTATTAGAAGAACATAAAATAATTTCAAAGAAGGATTCTGGTGGATCAATAATGATTTCTCTTTAAAAGTAAGTTGAGGTCAGAGAACTGAAGTCACAAGGAAGATGGAATGCCACGATTCACCTTCCTCAGATATGGTTAAGTTCATAAAAAGCTGCTCAATCAGACTCTCACCTGCTTCCCACCTCCAGAAAACAGTTTGACAAGCCAGGGAATCTGACAGGGCCTTTTTGGGAGACAGCTTTCCCCTCTGCCTGTTAAATAAGGTTGCCTTCCAATTCCCAGCTATTACAAATTCATTCTTCTTCTCATGTGAGAGGGAATTACCTAATTCATCACAGTTCAGCCTCACTCTCATAATAGCACCTACAAATAGGGCATGTGCCTGTAATATCTCCAGAGCAAGTTAACCCTTCTCCTCCTAACCCTCCAAGTCTCTATCCAGCCAAGGGAAAAGCCACTACAGCTGTGAAAAGAAAGAGCTGGAGGCTGGATCCAAAGGTTTAGGGACACACGGGCATGAATCAGGAGAGAGCAAGAAACAGCATCCCCCAGGAAAACATCCTAGCACGGATCTGGAGTCCCTCTTCACATCTCAGGAGGCTCTTCTTTTTATAAAGATTTGTAATATCTTCCACCCCTGAGGGGCCTCTCCTGAGGCTAATTTATCACACAAAATGAGCAAGGTCTCACTGTTGCCTTCAGCCCCTCCTATTTCAGCTCCCACAGCTTTGTTTAGAGCCACTCTGGAAGATGAATTATGTCCTTCTTGAAGCAAGGCTGATACACGAGAGGCAGTGCAGGGAACTTTTGCCATGATGTTTACCTGCCACCCCCCTGATGGAGGGTATAATCCAGTATTTTACAAATAAATACAATATACCCATCTTTTACAAATGAAAAGTAACATTGTTTCTTCTGTTTGCTGGCTGTGTTACTTATTCACTAGCTGAGGTCACATGAATTACTTGAGAGGTTGTACCAAAAATGTGCCTGGTGGGAGACACTTTTTGATCAATCTAATAAAGAAAATAATAACTTTTTTTTTAATCACCAAAATCACCTTCTACACCTGCCTCATTAGGAGTGTACTGTACAATGACAATTTAAAAGCCAACACTCCAGTTTCCCACATCAGGTCTTACAGCAGACAAGGAAAATGTAAATACTTCTCAAAGCCTTCAGATAATTCAGGAAATGTTTTAGACCAGCATCATTTTTTGAAGGGTTTTAGCAGCTCGGATTTTAACACAGTATCAATTAAACTTTTCTCTAGAACACTTTGCAATATGCAGCACCCAGCTCCTGGTTTGACCTCACCAACAGTACAAGCTTTAGAAATGCAGCTTTTTCTGTCTTAGCCAAAGCTCATTTTTTCAGTAGGGTTTCAACACTGACACACATGGAAGTCAAAGGCTTTTGCTGGAGGATTTAGCTCCACAACATAACAAAGCAAGCCCCAGTTCTAACCTCCCCCAGCACACTGCAAATGCAACCCCATTAACATTCAACAGACTTGAGCTCAAAAAAGGGAGAATTTCATATAAGTATTAATTATGCAAATTCAATAAGTATACACTTTTAAATATATCTAATGTATGGAAACGACCTAGAGCTATAACTTCATTAGAATTATTGTCTAATAATAGAGACATTCTTCTGGTACAGCCTGTTGGTAACAACTTCATTTTGGTCAAAATTTTCAAGGAAGTGAAAATAGAAAGGAAAGGGAAAGGAGTAAGAACAGTATTTTTCTTGGCTAGTTTGGCATCAAATCTGAGATAAAAGGATCTGTGAGTTGTTGACCAATACATGGATGAGTAGCTGTGATGCAGACAGATAGAGATGCACTCCAGACATTATCCTGGAGCACATCATTCCTGGGTTTTAAGTGTCTGATTCATACATTTGACCTGCAACTCAACCCTACCAAGCTGAATCTTGGAGCTCTGGAGCTCTGATGGTGCTCTTGCAAACTCCTACTAATAAGAAAGGAGAGAAGAAAGGAGAGGAAGAGTAGTGGTAGAAAGGGGAAGGGAAAGGACTGAAAAGTTGCACACTCAAAAAAAAGAGAGGAATAGGAGATTCAAATCGTAAATGCCTATACTGTTGAAAAATGAACTAAAGGCACTGGAATGGGCTTTATTATCCATTGACTGGTATTATCCAGTCCCTGACCAGACCTGGGCAGAACAAAATGCATGATGAGAGAGCACAACTGACCTCAAGAAGTATATCATTAAGGAAAAAAACTTGTTATTTCCTCAAGCCCATTTATGGCCTTCAAAGGATTTTAAAATTAAAAACAAACCACTTTTAGTGACTCTAATTAGAAACCCTGCTTTCTAGAACATGAATTGATTAGCCCACCACACTGCCAACAAGAAATTTTAAACAGGAACACCTAAAAAAAAAAAGAACCAACCAATTTAAAAGTTTATTTTTAACTTACCAGTGGGATGACTACTTTTATTTCTTTAACTTTAAGGAATGAGTTCATTATAATATAAAAATGCAAGCATACATACAGACACATCTGCTTGGGATGACTCCATTATTACCATCCTGGGATGGCTTTATAAGGCCATGCCACAAGTGTCACATTATTGGCATTTCTTGACATGACAACAACTGTGGTTTGCACGAACACTTCCTTGCTGTGCTGACAAACACTGTGCTACACTTGGGGGGTGGAAAGAAAATTCTTTCCTTCACACTCTTCTGGTGATAAAGGCCAAAATGAAGTTTTGGCAAATCATCCTTCTGCTATTCCAGCACCATCATTCCTGAACTGTAGGGGCCTGTTGCTGCCAGAACCTTTTCTCTTCCAAGTTTGACAGAAGCTTCCTACCCAGGAGCAACATCCATCTCACCACAGCAACTGTCACGCAGCCGCAAGTCCCGGAGAAGTTTGATCAGCTGCACTCCAGCCAAAATAAACTGACAGCAGGAAGAAATACCTCACTTGTTGGAAAAAGATGTGCTGTTCTGAACATCACAAAGGCCTTACATGATCTTCTGCATCAACAGGCACGATCTGTAGAACAGCTTCTCATCCATGAATAAGAAGAGAACTCATTGCCCAAACCTATTTCGTATTTTTCAAGCAGTGCCTCCCCACTGAAAAAAATAACAGAGCTGTTTGTCAAACACCGATGTTTCCTCTCTCTTCCAAAAATCACAGCAAAGGCAGTGAAGAAAAAACTTTACTCAGGGGAAAAAGAGAAAAACCAAAGAGTGCCCTAAAGCACATGTGAATTCTTGTCGTTTCTAAATGTCACAAGAATACCTTGGCTGCCACGTTACACAACTGCAAGGAAAATGGGATTACTAGCACAGAACAAGCAACTGCCTACTATTGGAGGGAAAATATTAAATATAGTTCCAGGCTAAATAAAAATGGAAAAGTCTTTTGAGGAAACAGTGGATTGATATAAGAGGGAAGAGACAGTGTTAGAGGTATTTTTGTGGATTTCAATCTTGGGTTCAGAGTTGCTTATGTATCAGTTGGTCTTTCCAAAGGGGTTCATAGAATGGTCATTCATATGGACCATCGTGGCAATGTCTGGGGGAAAGAATGCCGGGAATAAATGGCTGTGGCAAAGAAATCTTCAGAGCAGGACAGTCCCAGCAAAGGAGTAGGGGGAAGAGAACTTGAAATCTCTCAGTTTTTGTATTTTTCCAATGCCAGGGAAAAGCACTGGCCTCATCTTTGACATGGTTTGCTACATCAAAACACCCTCAGAAAATAAAACTGGTGTTCCCTGTCTTCTCCAAGCCGTGGAGTTGAAGATTTACCTGAGCTAAAAGATTTAGTTTGGGCAGTGCTGATTCCAAGTGGCCCCTCTAGAGCTGGGTGACATTTGAGATTAATGACTTCAAAAGTAGAATAAAACAGCACAGCAATGTAAGCCAAACCTCCCAGAAGCCCAAAAAATCAGCTACCAAATTGCTGTGAGCATAGAGCAATAACCACCTCATCTGTGCAGGGACACTCAGCAGCTGGGCTGTCCAAGAAGGTTTCAATTTGGATTTTGCCATGAGGACGACCCCCATGTGGGACCCAGGGGTTGCCTTCAATTTATGCACGTGGCTATAAATGTTCAGTGGTGCCAAAGTGGTACAGGCCAGCACAAAAGCACTGTGGAAACAAAATTGGGGTGTTTTTGCCTTCATCCATAACAGGCTGACCAAAGACTGCTTCAGAAGAACAGAACTGCATCCATCCCCGCCAAGCAAGAACAACAAATTCCTGTTTGAACTTCTGCTGAAGGTTATTTTGCCATTAAAAAAAAAGATAAAAAAAAAAAAAAAAAAAGTAGGGGGCTTGGTTTGTTGGGTTTAGTTTTGTTTGCTTTGGGTTTAAATAAGTATGGTCTGCAAATAATAAAGCAGAAAAGTTAAAAAGAGTTCTGGAGCAATACGAAAGCTTTAATACACTGTTTTAAAAAGCTAATAGTATTCAACACCCTCGATTCATCTCAAGGTTCTTTGAGACATAAGTAAAATAACAAGGCAGAAGGGCTGAGGCTGGTACAGGTCAGATACACCTTGAGGTATTATTAAATTTGAAAGAGCTGGCTCAACAAAAAGCCATTTTCCTAAGCAAGTACAACCGTTCCACTGATGCAGGGTATCAGATCATATGGAAAGGGTCATAGACTTCAAAGGAAAAAGCCCTTAATTTTTCCACTTATTATAATAATAATTATTGCTTTTCTCATAAGACACATATCTGTGAAATTGCAGGCCTGCCTGCTAAGTACAGGGATGCTCTGCACCACAGAGGTAAAAGCATTTCTGAGAGGTCCTACAGAAACTACTCCTTTTATGAGAGCTCTTCAGATTTACCATCTCTGCTGTTTTTTCCCGGGTTAAAGCCTCTACGTTACATTGTAGTACAGATGGGTAATGCCTCAGTTTTAAAGGTGGAAATGAAAATCCATGTGGAATTGCTTTTAAAACTGTTCTCAAACTGACTTAACTGAGGTCAGCAAGGCTTTTAAACAACAGCAAACAAAAAACATGAACCCAAACAAAAGCAACAAAAAGGCTGATTCACCAGGAAATGTATTTCCAAACAAGCTTTAGTGAAGTATTTTCAGGACACTGACATTAATATTTTCTTTCATCAGAGTCCCCTTTTTTCAAGTTGCATAACTAGGTCTAATATTCAAGCATTTCTACGGTCACTTGGAAGAAACTGCTAAACTCTAATTTGCCAAAATAAAATTGAAAGTAAATCCAGTAAAAGACTGAAAGAAACAGTCACAAACAGAACTATAACCTCTGGAACGCGTAATAATGAAGGACAGATAACAGCACAGAGTTTAGAAAAAGCAGTTCAAGCCTCTACATGTCTTAGGATACTTTGCAATTTCTGTTCAAACCAGCAGTATTTGCACTCAAGGCTTCACTATCTGAGTTCTACAGTCAGGCACAAGTATCTGGTACCTACCTTGTGACATGTCTTTACTTCTTCCCATTTGTAAAAACCTGGAAGAAACAAGACTATGGAAACTCTACACCTGGTAAAAAATACTACTTCACATGCTAAGAGAACCTTGGAACTCCTAATGCCTAAAGTACTGAAGAGTTTAAAAAAATGTTCATATAAAAAATTTCCTAAAACCTCCCAGCTTCTTGCTTTACTCAAAGCAGGTCACACTCACCCTTGCCTGTCTCTTTCTTAAAAAGCGTCCAAATAGAAGTCATTAAACAAGCACCTTCCAGCTGAGGCTTTTCCAGTGACAACATCAAATATGCAGGGCAGTGAAGCTCGCTCTGCTACACAGAGCATGGTGCAAAATAAAGTTAAAACAGCAGAAGGTGCTGGACACCCTGAGCAGGTGAGTGTTTGGAAAGCCCACCAAGAAATTCCAGAAACATGCCACTCTAGCATAAAAGAGTGTCTGTGCACAGATACAAATGGCTTTATTTTCTCAGAACCAAATTTATCTATAGCAAAATGTCCCTTGCAAGGGACACGACTCTAGTCCACGTGATTCTACAAAATCATGGCTTTAGAAACTATTCAGAGAGTCAAACCACCTGCAAAATAATTACAATTAGAATAACTGGGATTAATGCTACTTTTATGCACTTCAGCCACATAGCTTGCAAATATTAAGGTGGAATTATCGTGATTTGGTGCCAAGAATGGAGTTGTCACATTCACTGCCCCATGCACCCCATGTGCACTCCTTGTCACTCTGTAACACCAAATAACATGTTACTGTAACTTCTTTTCTCTACTTAAAACTCAGCTAAATCAGCTTTGAGAGCAAGAGAGTTGTCACTCCCTCCCTCATCTGTGACAGCATTTGCAAAAGTGGGAACAGAAAATTTATTTAGCAAGAAATTCCGGAAAACAGAAGGCAGATATTGCAAAACTTCCCACAGGGAGAGGAAGTCAAAATAATTTTGGAAAAACATGACAGCCAAGGCTTGATTTCTAAGAGTCAGCAGTGGCTTCTGGGCACACCTGGCTTTCTGCAAGCACTGAGCCAGGTAGAAAGAGGAGGAGGGGAGGACCTGGGATTTGGGAAGACCTGTTGGGAAACAAGGAGACCTGGCCCTGACCTTCAAAGGAAGGACCACAGCCCTCCTGGGGCTGGGGATCACAAAAATGTCATGGAGGCTCTGCCTGGAACTGCCAAGCCAAGCCAAGCCAGCAGGAAACCAGCCCCTTCCGAAGGTCTCTTTCATTAGGATTTCAAAAGGACACATTTCCACAAACACTCGGGGTTACAATGCATTTCAGCCTTTCAGCCAAAAATAGTTTTGCCACAAGTCTCCACCAAAATTAAAAGCCATAAAAAGAATGGATTTGTTGTGCAACCCTGGCCAGCTGGATCATTCCTCCGCAGTTATTGCAGAATTCTTACGTGACCCGGAGCCAACAGAATTCCTCACCGGTGCTCACTGATCACGTGCTGTGCATTTGCTGCATCCAACCCGAACCTGCTGGATGTGCTGAACCCTCACAGCTACAACTACAAGGGAATGGCTGCTGGAGTCCAGGACAGAAAAAAGTTCTGTTAATACATAAAAACTTTCCAAAGGACTGACAGTTTTGCAAGTTAACGCTCTTGACAAGGTGACACTATTCTGACTCATAAAAACATTAGTTTCTCTTTCTTAGCTATCTCATGATTAAAAGATTAAGAGAAATGTACTATCACTGACCTACTGACATCTCAGCACAGAAGCCCTGATTCCCTCACTTTGATGTTGCACAACACCCACACAGCAGAGCCCCGTCAAAGTACGTGATTTCTTAAAAATTACAAGCTCAGATTTCCCCCCACCCCAGATCCTGCCAGAGAAAGTTTCACTGCAAATTCCAATAATTATCCCTTGCTGCTGCAAGAAATGCAGCAATTTCAGAAACAAAATAACAACTAATGCTAGTTAACACTGTAGATAACATGTTTGCAGGAGGAATCAATGCAGGTATTGCTGTCACAAGTGACCCACCAACTTGCAGCCCTGCAAAGAGCTCAGCTTCTCTCTCTCCAAAGAGTAATTGTTTGCCAAGCTCAGGGTAGCAGCGTGTTTATATATCATGCATTTTGTATAAATGAAGCTTCACACAACGACCTCCAAACAGAGGATAAAAATGTTCTCACTGCCTTTCCCCAGCCTCCCCTCATGTATCACCCACCCAGCAGCACAGGGAAACACTGGGAGTAATTATTTAAAGAAAACTTAATCCACCCCATCCCAAACTATTTACTTCAATCTCTAACAGCTTTTCCATTAGGGAAAGGATGTCAAGTGGAATATAAACCATTATGACACATAAGAGTTTGGTGGAACAAGGATTTTCAAAGATTAATCTTGATTCTAGCAAGCACGAGGTATCAGTGTAATTAGTTGGTATCAGTGTAGTTGGGGTCAGTGAGACCCCACCTGGGGTACTCCATCCAGCTCTGGGGCTCTCCACAGAAGAAAGGTATGGACCTGCTGGAGTGGGTCCACGGGAGGTCCACAAGGATGCTTTGAGGGCTGGAGCACCTCCCCCATGGAGCCAGGCCAGGAGAGCTGGGGGTGTTCAGCCTGGAGAAGAGAAGGCTCCAGGGAGAGTTTAGAGCCCCTTCCAGAGCCTAAAGAGGCTAAAAGAGAGCTGGAAAGGGACTTGGGAGAGGAGCCCAGAAGGACAGGACAAGGAGGAATGACTTCCCACTGCCAGAGGGCAGGGCTAGGTGGGATATTGGGAAGGAATTCATTATTGTGAGGGTGGGGAGGTCCTGGCACAGGTTGCCCAGAGAAGTTGTGGCTGTTCCATCCCTGGCAGTGTCCAAGGCCAGGTTGGACGAGGCTTGGAGCAACCTGGGCTAGTGGAAGATGTCCCTGACCATGGCAGGGGAGCTGGAACAACATAAACTTCAAGTTCCCTTCCAACCCAAACTTTACTACACTTTTTAACTTCCAGCTGGAAGTTCCTGTCAATACACAAGAATGTAACACATTTGTAAACCAAAATGCTCAATCTCTCTGTAGGGATTAAATGGATCTCCCACTTGAAGCAAGTATAACTTTTAAAGCATAGTTAGACTGGCAGTTAAACTTTATCTTATACCATGTATGCATTCCCTGAAACTCTACTGATTTAAAGGTTATAGTAACCTCAGGAAAATCTTTACATATAGAAAATTTGATTTAACAGATTTTCAGATCCTCTGTCTAATTTCCTTCTAATTTACATACAGTTATGACAGTAGAATAATAGACAAACTTGCATATAATAATCTGAAATGCAATAATGTCATATCTAGGTCCCAAATCTGACACCAGGGATACTGAAGAGAGTATTTGATTCCTCCCTTCAAACAAGACAGCGTGTTTTGATGTAACTGCAATTCTTTTGAAATCGCCAAGACCTAAAGACCAGAGCAAGTGGTTGAGGATTGTGCTCAAGAGCTTAGGAACCTGCTGCAAAACCTGCTTTAGATTCTAATCTCAGATAGAAGTTTCTCCCTCATACTCCACCACACCAATTTGGCAACAAAGGGGTCTAGCCTTGCAAGACCTCTCAACTTTTCCTTATTCCGAAACTAAGGTGGCCTGAGATACCAAGGAAAAGCTTTATGCAAAAAATGGAGATTTCCCTCCAAAAAGTGTATTTACTGAAACGCTGAGGAACCAATTGTTCATGGGCAGAAACCCACATTTTCTGCAACAAAAACAGCCTTTAGAGAAGGTTTTGGCATTTGAGCAACAGCTGCAAGCAGTGAAGATGTGATGGTTTCAGTTCAAACTGCAATATCTGGGAGGGGGGGAACATTGAGAAATGTGATGAACTGGATTTCACACAGATTCTATTGTAAGTGCTCATTCCCCAGCAATTTGGGCTCCCTTCCTCCTGCCTGGCCCTGCTTTCCCAAAGCCTGACAGTGCCCAGCACTGCCATAAGGAAGAAATGAAGAAGGGTGGTGGTACTCAAATAATTACAATGTTTTTCCATGGAAGGAATAACAATAGAACTATTTTTAGTTTTATTCATTTAATGAAACTTCGGTAATTAACAGAAATAAACAAAACCAACCACCTTAAATAACGTTTTAGATGGGTTAGGAACAGCCACTCCTCCTCTGCTCGCTTCATCCCAATTGTAAAAGTACAGATTCTGTCTCAGGAAAAGAATACTGTTTTGAATATTTCCTTTCATCAACTCAGAATTTTAAACAATAAAGTAATTGTTTTATTGAACCAATTTTTTCTTTAGTTGATGGAAAATAAAACCAGCCTATGGGTTAAAACACATGAGAAATAGGCCAGCTGCACTCGTAGCCAGATAATGTGTTGCTCATATTGACTATCTACCCTGCTCCACAAGATCTCCCAATTTTTCAAGTGATTGCATGACTCATTTTCTCTTTGTAGACAGGAGTGATTCCCCTTCTCCTCAGAGCTATTGAGGCAACATGTCATAATATTATGGTAGTACCATGATGAATACTAGTGTAAGTACCATGAAATACAACAGAGTGATAACACTCCCTTCCACTCCCCTATCTCCCAAAACATCCAACTCTGAGGTGAAGAATTCCCTGAGGAATTAGTTCCAGTTTTCTGCAGAGCTCTAGTGTAGGAAATGTTATCTAAATTATTGAAATGCTTAGTCCAGCTTCCTGAAAAAAAGCAGGACTGGAGACATAATGATATCCAGTGTGGACCAGGCCTCCATGAAATCCAAGCCTTCTACTAAGCCAGAGTCCAGCTACAATTCTCTTGCGTTAAAAGCAACTATTAGATCCTCAAAAAATGTATTCTACTCCTTTTTACATTGACAGGAGTCACAACCATTTGAGTGCCTGCTGCCAGCAGGTCTGCCTGAAGCCCTTGCATTTTAAAACTCACACAAAAAGTAAGTGCCCTCTTCACCTCTACAGACCTCCTGAATAACTATTACTTTAGAAGCCTTTTAATTTGTCTAGAAGCTTGCCCTGATGAGAAAGAGGTTGGTCACAAAGAGATCCTTTGCCTAAATGAAGCAGCCACTTGGAGCAGCTTATCTGCACACCAACTTTATGCACGAGGACTGTTGGCATGAACTGCCCCAAATACTTCCAGAATCCAGCGGTGCCGAATATAGTTGTGTCACTTCATACATTTTTCCCATTTCAGGTTAATTCTTAAGCCTCTTCTGAAGCTATAGTTTCATATTATGTAATAATCTCTTTTTGAGACTTTTAAGGTTTCTCTGTACAATACAGAAAAAGGAAAAAAAAAAAGCTCATTTCTCGGATCATCTTTTTAATGCCTTTGGCTTCACACACTTTAAATGCTCAAAGTACAGCGTGGAAGAAATCTTACTGAATGTGCAGCCTCGCCATGGTCAGGAATGTACAGGATTAAGACAAGCAGTGCTAAATCACGCTTGCCAATATGTTTCCAGGGGATACAGCTCTGAACAAACTTGACACAACCTTCAGCAGTTCTGTTGTAAAACAAGGTACTCCAAAGACAAAGGACAAGCTGTAAAAGCAGCTGAGACAGTCACCTCTAAAACCAGCGACTCAGCGTTCCTGACTGACCTTCTTAAAAAGTGTCTTATAAATCCTTTTACCTCCAGATGCCAAAAATCTTTAAATTCAACACCTAAGGGTAGATGCTGTCAAGGAAGAAATACCAACAGCTTTATGAAGTGCAGTGCTGAAAGGGAATTCTCTGGATATCTTCTAAACCTTCAGACCAGCCAACAACCTTATTTTGCCTCCTGGAAATCCAAGGTACAACCCCTGAATTCGAACATATTCTAGTCACCAACTCCATAAGAAGATTATAAACAATTAGAAATCTTCAAATCTGTTTCAACTAACTGGTGTTTGTTGAGTTTAAGACAGAAAGGCAGCAGTTCACTGCATGCAAAGCAAAACCTGCAGGGAGAGAAAGTGTCTTTTGTGAGAAGAAATTATATACTTTGGAATATGGAAAAGCATCAGTGCACAATAATTTTTCCTTTCAGCTACCAATGAGACATGCAATTATAATATCAGTGGGGGTTTTCTCCCCTCAAAAAGAAAAACAATCAATGCTTTTCCAACCAGATCAAAGCAAGGTTCATGATATTCATGATACATCCTATTTTAGTGTTCAAATTCACCATTAAGGGGGGGGGAGGAATATAATTTCTGAAAATAATGACTGAAGAGGTCAATTTGACACTATTTCTGTGAATTAGAAGCAGAGCACACCCACTGAAAAGGGTGAATAAAGTTCTGAAGTGCTAGCATATCAATATTAAGCCATCCCTTTCCCTTTTCTATTCAGCAGTACTAGTACCAAACACACAAAATGCATATTGGCCACAAGAAACAGCAGTTTCTAACATCCCTGCTTTTCAAAAGAACAGGGATGAACTTGTTTTGGATAATAAGCTAAGCTTTCAGAGTTAAATCTAAGGTTTGGGGGAGAAGCATTAGCTGCTGTATAAAACTGGAGAAGACTAAAAACAAAAACCAGCATATGCCAATTAATCTTGCAGCATGACGACACAGAGCTAAAATCAGACCACTAAGATACAAGTGTAGGCAGAGAAATAATTTGTCTTCTGTTCAGAGTTTTGGGTTTTTTTGTGTTTTGGTTTGGGTTTTTTTTTTTTCTTTGGGGGAATGAGGAAAAAAAAAAAAAGAGAAAAAGAGATGCAAGAGCCCAAATAGAAATGAAAAAAAAATCTTCCCATGCCCTTTTTCATCCAAGGTTGGAAGTATCCCACAATCTTCAAAATAAGCAGAATCTGCTAGTGTGAGCTAAATTTAGCTGCATATGTTTTTCACAACATATGCAAGTACCACTTCCCCTCTTCCTCCTGAGGGCACACACTTCACTAAGCCATCCTGCACTCATTAATCCATGTTCTCTGTAAACTTCTGAGGAATATTCTATCATACAGAGAGAATCCATCTGTGACTAAGTCTTGAAAGAACATTCTCAAAACAAGAAAGCAAACTTTCCACTCACTCTCCCCTCCCTGTAACTTCCCCTCTATGTTGAAAATCAGACAAAATGTGCCTGTTTTTGTAGCTATGGCTGAGAAAAAACACAAGCACACAAATTAAATCCTGTCTTTGGAAAATGACTTTTGCTGCAATTCTACTTCTCATTTGGGATGACCATTTCCCTCTGCCATCACTGAATAGAGAGAATTCATGTTTACTACTGATACTTATTTTCATCCTTCCAAGGATACCAACAACACAGTTATCTGTTCCACCCTACACCCTCTTTTCCAGGATGTTATTAATCATATTTTTAAAAGCATGAAAAATTCCATCTGCAAAGTATCTCAACTGCATTGATTAACATTAGTTATTACTAGAATTAAGTAATACCAACTCTTTCCCTCTTTGACTTCCACACATCCTTACCTCTTTGGGAGACATGTGATTTCCTATTCCCATCCCCTGTGTGAATGAAACAAAGCCAAGTTTCACCCTCTAGAAACCCTTCAGTGACTGCGTCTCATTGCAGCTACGACTGCCTCAAGGTTTCAGTGCAGTATTACCCTCCATGGGAATGCTGACACCACTGAAGGCAGCCGAGTAAAACTCCTCCAAAAAACCCTCTTCAGTGGGAAGTGGGGGTTGAACTCAGCACAAACATAGCACCAGAATGATTAAGAAATCAATTTAAACCAAAAGTGTCTTCAAGAACCACTCCAAAAAAGCAATAATTTCATATTAATAGTCCCACCGCTATCACTGAACAAACAGCTTTATTATCTTCACACAACTATGTTTTTTCAAGATAATCATGAAAAGAGAAACAAATTAAGAGGAGTAGCAACTATTCCTAACACTGTCAAGTCCTGCTGGCTGGATTTGAGAAATTCTACAGTAAATGTAGAACAGAAAGTATACTTAATCAAGAATAATTTTAAGCAATATTAAAGATATTAGTCTGAAAATAGCATGAAAATAGCATTTGGGAAGATGAGACCATGATCCTTACTGGTGTTTCAAGAAGTTGCTTATAATGAAAATATTTCTGCTCTAAAGAGAATAAAACCATGCAAATAGTAAGCAATGCAGACATGTACAGCAATGAAAGCCTTCAATATTTCCTTCCTGCTGCAGAGCAGCAGCTCAAACAGGAAGGAAACACCTCCTGATCCAATACTTCTACCCCACACCTGTGAGTCTGTGCCCAGAAAAAGACCACCACTATTAGTACTACACGAAAGGACAATATTTAATGCTACATAGCAGAGGTGGAACTGTTTTCCCACTGCTTTTCCAAGCTAGAAGTGCTTTTGTTTTGTTTTTAAACCCACTCCAAATAGCAAAACAACTCTGCTATGCCTCATACATAGGTACAATACTACATATCATTAACAATGTCTTAATACAAATTTCTAACTGAACTCTGTACAAATTCAGATTTGTTCTCCAAACATACAGTTTGTGGAAAACCCTGCACAATCAAACACTGTCTCTGAGTCCCTCAGAGATACAAACCCTCTGTAGTCACCTACAAGTGATCAGCAGGCCCATTCCGACCAGGAATGCTGACTGAAACTCACAGACCTGAGCCAACAGGATCCTCAAAGCACAGTAAAAATACATTTCCACCCAAAAATCCAATAAATTAGACTACCAGATTTTGGTCTTTTTTTGTTCTGCTTGGACAGTGAAATAGTGGAAGTAAAAGCAATCTTTTGAGGCCAATATTGGCTTCTTTGCCAAAGTGAATTTTGGGAATTGTGCAGTGGAAAAGAGAAGCCAATCCAAATACAGAGAGTTTAAGAATAGCCATAAACAGTTTGCTATAAATAAAGGAAAAATAATGAATTTATGCACATATGTGTATATATATATAAAATATTTAGACCATCTGTACACGTGCACCCATAAACACTTATACCACTAACCAAAGCTTCAGCAAAGAAAGGAAAAGCTTTGCCTTGGAAAGAACAAGTTGAAAAATAAAAATTCAATAGCCTGTCATCTGCATATTTTATGAAACCTTTATCAACAAACTTTTAGCTTCCTATTCTACCTGGGGAAATCACACTGAAGTTGTTCCTCTGCTGCATGAAAGGAAACTCAATAGAGCATTAAGGCAACTATTGCAATTGCTTTCAGAGAACTCCCGGGTAGAAAAGTGGAGTTGTTCATTATTCCAAGGAAAAGATCAGAAAACTTTCAGGAGAAATGCCCACAATATCTGTTTCTGCTATTACTTATTTTCATTGAAACAAGGAGTTTATGTTTTCTGATTTGCAGACCAGTTAGGACAGGTCCAAATGGCAAACGTTACAGAACATTAATTCTGAATAATTCTGATCCAGCCCTATGTAATGGTTTTTTTAATCCATGCTGTTCCTAATAAATATTATGGTAAGAAACAGTAACGTTGCTAACTAAGTGTAAATACAACCCACCCACATTTGAGAAAGATTGACAGAATAGATAATTTTTGCTGTTCTTAAAGTGACATTCCAATGAGGTAAAAACCAAGGGAACCATAAAATTCAAATCCCCTCTAGTTGAGCATCAGATTATGGATCATTTTTCAGAGAAAAGAATGAAAGCAAAGACATCCTGCCCAAGTCTGACTTGTTTCAGAAGTACCTTATAAAAGCTTCCTTCTTCCCTCAGAAGAACACAGATGGCAAAGACCAGTGGGTTTTATTTACATAAAATTATAATTAGAGATACCAACTTAAAACCAGCTGTAAATTCACTTACTGTATACATGATCTAGGACTGGTTATTAATTATTTTTATTTCCCTCCTTCATCAAGATTCTTGGCCATTTATTTCTGACAACTCCTTTAGGAGGAATGTGACCTGCGTGGTGAACCCAACTCAATACCTGATTTAGCCTGAAAGATCCCCTACACAACTGTTATTATTACTAAGGGAGGCACATTCTGTCAGGCTCCAAAGGTACAGCCAAACACTGAAGGTTATTCTGAGCTCCCTCCTTTGGAAAGCACCGAAAATTTCAACTGGAGAAAAAAAAAATACAAACTACCCTGTAAATGTAAAACGTTTCAGGATTGCTGCTTCAGAGAACTCCAAAGGACAAGAGGAATCCACAGGCAGAAATGTATTTTTTATATATATCTTTAACTATTGAAAAGGAAAAGTAGCACAGTTTACTTGGGTAGGTTGAGTTCTGAACTCTTAACATTGAACCATCTAAAGAGCTTAAATGGAGCTGAAATTGAGTCCTTCACGTTTCAAGCACCAGTCTAATCTCACTCCTGAATATTGTCCACGGGTTAAGGTCAAGCAAACAACTTGAGAAACCATTGTCTGCACGATTTGTACAAGAATCTTGTACTTGGGAACTATTTCAGGTATTACAAAAGCATCGGGAGCAAAAGGCCAACAGGCAACTCTCACACGGCTGCTCCTGCTTCTAAGTTGTCAGGAATGCAAAGATATTGATAAAGAACTGCAATAAATCTGGCATACCTGTCTGTCCTGTTGACATTAAGGCTACATTTCCCGACAGGTAATACCTTTTTTAACATTTCTAAGTATGACTTTAATATCATTTGCTCAGCACTAATTAAGAATTCACTATTTGTTAACATTTTGCCAATCGTTGCCTTTGTCAACCACTCCAACTGGAATCCTTAAGAATAACTCAAAATATCAGTGATACATTTGCTTTGTCACTCTTCCTTTGCCTCTTTTTTCTCCCAGGGTTCCTCTGCTTTGGATTTGCAGCACACGAGCAGGATTAGACTTCATTTAACAAGATCTCTGAAAATAAATTTTTCACTTTCTCCTAATGCACAACATGCAAAGGCAAAAGTCCAAGTCACAGTCACATGAGAGATTTTAAATGTGAAAGTAGTAAACATAAGGGTAACTTGAAATAAATAGTTTACTTTGGGTCGTTAAGCTGTCTAATTAATTTTTGTTTGACATTATTAGTATATTGCAGCAAGCAGCGATTTAAGCAGCTGCTTAAACACAGATCATACAAATATATGAGCATGGGCTAATGGAAAGAATGGCATATTTATTTAGATTAAACATTCCTGAATGAATTAAATAAAAAAAAATGCTCAGATCACAAGAAAACCGTGTGGCTTTCTGAAACAAGCTGCAGGAGAAAAAAAAAACTGGCTTTGCTGGTCCACATGAGGGAGAGCATCAAATGAAATGTGGGGAGTCCAGCATAGATTGTGAAGTTGTTATAAGCTGTTAAACAGACATCACTTGAAAAGACTTACATTAAAAATAACTCCTCAGCTTGTCTTTTTTCTTTCTTTCTTTCTCTTTTTAGTATATAACCTGTTTTATTACTCAGAATAATTTTCATCTCCAAAAGGCATTGCAGTTTGCTTTGATGCTTTGTAATGTCTCTTCGTTCTGGTAAGTGGCACATAATTATATTCCTCCCCTTCCCCCAACAGAGATCATAAATTCATCATCTTCTGACAGCTTCAAACAATTAGATTTCAAAAATATGCAGGTGAAAGCGTACAGGTTAAAAGTGATGTGAAGTTGTTAAGCTTTTAGATGACAGAAGGGGTCTGGTTTTATTTAGTGCTTAGATTTCAGGCTCTGAAGATCTGAGTAAAGTGGCAGAGCCACCTTTGGTCAATCCAATATCTGGAAACAATTCCTTTAAATCCAAGACAATATCAGCACTCAATCCTCTGACCTTTTAATGCACCAGGAGAGATTCAGCAGTACGAAGGGACTCAAAAAAAACCCTACGTGTGGATATGCTGGCTCATTACGTTGGCTCATTTGGAGTTTCAAAAATAAAACAATAAAGTTATTGGATGCAACAGCACTGCACAAAACTGCAAAGAACATTCTAGATACCAAAGGGTAAAAGTCAGAGCATGCCTGAGGTTCTCCCATTATGTCCACACTGAGATATTACAAAAACGAACACGATGCCCATATTTGTGTAGACCAATCTCTGCACAGTGGGAAAACAGCTGCTGCCCTTCCTTAGGGAATATTACCTTCCTTTTCACTTAAACCCCTCCACTAAGGCAGTGGAGTGAGAAATGTCTCGTTATTTAATTTAGAAAGACTTGATTACCTGTGAAACAAGGGAACTGTAACAGTAGGGAAAGCTTTATTTGCAGCACGCACTGGATCCAACTCCACCAATCTCCAGGGGGAGGAAAAGACCCCCTTTGGTTTAAACTTCATGCATTTACAGCTTTACAAAATCCCACCCTTTCAGGTCAGTTTAATATATTCCTTTTTGCCTTAAAAGGTTGTTTCTCTGAAAGGGAGGGAGGATGTTCCCCTCCTCCCGACTGACTGCAAGGCAATCCTTGTTGAAATGATGGACTCTCCTTTGTTCTCAGCACGTGGGGAGAGGCCCCCGTGATCAAAAATGGCCAAAAAGGTTCTCATTTTTGAGAGCTCCAGCTCTACATTGGCCTAAAATTGCCTATCCCAGCCACAAGGAGCCCAAGCAGGACTGGGTACCTTGCAGCTTCACGACACGCCTCTAAAAGTTTCCTGACATAATTTGTTTGTGATAAAAAGCGTATTTTAATTTCTCACAGTGGGAGCCAAAGAGGCCACGTGGGAAGTGCAAGGTGAGGTTTGCTCCCCTGGAAAGCCAAACAGGCTGGAAGGACCCTGTCCTTCCCCACAGCTTGGGCAGAATATGGACTGGAGCAGCCCTGGAGTGCGTGCCTGAGGCTGTGCCCCAGTCCCAGTTCCAGTCCTCGCTCAGCCCCCACACACCTCCCACTCTGCTGCTTCGAGCTCCAAATGCGGCTCAACCCTCACCTCCCCCCAATGCTATCCCATTTAAATCCTCCTTGCAAACTTAACTCTTGATGACTTCTCCTGCTCTGCTTCTTGGATCACCATCCTCTTGGGAGAACCCTTGTATTTAAAGAATCAGGTTGCCAGCTGCTAGTTTACTCTTCCAATTCTTTCAGGGTTTATTTCCCCACACATTTTGTTTTTCCTTTATCTGCTGTGCTCATCACCATTTCTCCTTTGCTTTCCATTCTCTTCCACTTTTTTTAAAGAGCCCAAATTAGAAGTTAAGCATGCCTTTCTGAGCTCCGAGGGTGGGTATGATAAAGGATAAGTCCAAATATCCCAGGTTAAAATTTTTTTAAGACAGAACAGTGTCATCCCCATAGTTCACTTTAATCCTGCACTCTACCTTAACCCTAATTCCTTCTCCACCTGCTAACCAAGTGATCTCTTATTTTAGGTTTTTACCCTCAATACATTTCCTTTTTAAATTTGTTCAATGTTTTTATTTATTTCACCTATTTCTAAACATCACTTTTAATTCTGGCACTGCCATGCAAAAAGCCTTCGTCCCCTTCTATGCAGGGAGCACTACAAGTTGTACATGTTTTTTCCCATTCTAGTGTCAGTTTGTCAATTGAGAAAAATTACACAGAAGAATCAGACCCAGAGATATTCTTGAGTGACCTGTTCCAATTACACAGTGGATAACTGAGTACTCTGAATATTCTTCTGAACTGGCTGTTCCCCTGAAAACGTATAACTGTTTCGCAGTAATTGGCCCTATACTAGATTTTATTTCTGAAAATGTCAAAACAGACCATGTCCAAGGCCCTGCTGAAGCCACATTTGTGTGTTCCCCTCTTCTGCTCTTCCAGCCAGCCTTTCAAAGCCATAAAAGAGGTGGGTTCCCAATAAAACCTGACAACTCTTTAATAAAATCTGTCCTCTCTCTACTGGCAAACTCATTTTTTAAAAACCCATTCTGACATCTTTCCAAATACCCAGTTAGGCCCTCCTACAAAGCAAAGCAATATTGCTTCCCACCCACCCACACCATCCAGCACTCTGGGAATTCTTCCTCCTGACAAATTCTCTGTGTCAAATGGCAGTAAATCACAGACTTCAAAGAACTCCTTAAATAGCAAACAGCATATTTTCATTGGACTTAACCAAGTTGAATTCATCTAAATTACTTAAATATTTTCTAGTTCTTATCTTCAGGCTTGCAGTACTACTGTGAAATTGCACAAAGAATCTGATTCTGGATAATCTCTTCTGGATAGGGTAAGGGAAAAAGATATTACATGTTCCAGCTTTCTCCAAATCATCTGTTATTTTCTCTCACTCACTAGAAGAAAGAGACACCTCCTTCTTCCTATGCCTAAAGATAGCAACCATTCTGGTTTGACCAGACAGTGGCCATGGAAAAAAAGTCCCAATTACCATCTCCAGCCTTTTTAATTGGAGAACAGTTTTCTCAAGTTAATTAACAGCTTGTAGAGAACCAAAACTGTTGAGCCTAATTTTGAAGTAAATCACTATAACTCAGAACAACACACTGTCAGTTAAGTGTCTCTAATATGTTAATTTTGCCTTTTGGCAAGCAGTGTGTACAGCTATTTACACTGCAGGACTACATGAAATTTTAGTTTCTTCCTTCCACAAGCTGGTACACACCCAGGGTTTCTATTGATATCTGGGATTTGTGTGGTTGAAGATGTTGCAGCAATTCCCCATTAGGTTCTAAGGCAAAAGGTCTCCAGCCACACACGTGAAAAACACAGGCCAACTCAGGTACTGCTGAAAGTATCTTTGATTTATAAAACCAAACCAGATATTTCATCATTAACACAAGCTATCCATGGCCAACGGCAAGGGAGAATTTATTTCTCCTGACCTACTTACAAGTGGAAAACACAAGGAGCTAAAATGATTGAAATTAATAAAGTTAGCCCTGTCAAAGCTCAGGAAGGTCTGTAATTATTTAGGGTGATGGGTCAGAACAATCCACAGCCCTCACCTGCTCATATCACTACTCTATTGAAAAAAAACAACTAACCAAATAAACCAAAACCACAGAAAACTTGCAGAAGGTATTTACAGACCTTTAAACACCACAGACCTTATTCTTTGCTCAGATAAACTGGTCAACAGACCAGTTCCAGACAGAAGCACCACTGCAACACAATTGATTCATTTACAGAAGTATCTGCAAGTGGATCTGTCAGGAAGCTACAGATCCAGGATCTAACCTTTCCCAGCAGTGGGACAGAGCTGGAGCTATTTAAGCAATGTTTGGCACTTCAAACAATTTCTTATCAGAGACAAGAATCAGACGTGTCTGTTTCCTGCCTGCGTTTTGCACACACACATCTGACTTCTGAATTTACAGCCTCCAGCCCTCTAGCACTTGTACTTTAGTCTCAAATCATTCACCAAATACTATGGAATTTTTTTTGAATTATGATAACTTCAGGTTAACTCTCTCAGATCCTCCCCGATGCAAGAAAGGTTGGAGTCTCACTCTCAGGAAGGAAAAAAACCTGCAGAACTACTGCTATTCATGAAGCTGGAATTGCATCTGTAGTCACAAAAACGAAGCAGTTCAGACCATTATTTTTAAATTATCAGGTAACCTTCAGGCAAACAGTTCTATCACTAGTGTATGATGTCACCTACTCAATTCATATTATATACAAATCACCAGTCATAGACCTCAATCTCCATTAAGACATTAATTTGATTCCAAAGGGTGGGAACTCAGTTCCAACATCCAAGTGGATCTCTGACTGTGTAATGATTAAAATTCCAGGGTCCCTCAATTTATTAAAAGAAATAGTCTTTATGATTTATGCCAAGTTTTGGGCCCTAACTGTCTTTAGAGGTTTTGAATTTCCACTGAGCTATTTTTTGCTGACTTCCTTGCTAAGGAATGAAACTTAGCTACATTATCTCATTTCAGTTTATATACAGTGAATATAACACATCACCACAAATGCAGGGCCCTTTAAAATGTGCAATTAAAACAAAAAAGAAAAAACAATCAAACTTTGCCATTGTTTTGTTTAGAGGTTAAATCTTCCAGAATGCATTCCAAGCTCTGTTCACTGATAATGCATTCTTTGCTCAGTAAAGAGTGATGGCTCTTTACTTCAGCAGACTTTTTAAGAGGACAACTTCAAATTTGGAATCAAACTATCATTTAGCATTTAGTGAGACAAGAAAACCTCTTTTCAAAAGCATTATAAATCTGTTAGAGCATTTTAGTCTGTGCAGCTGGATTTCTATAGAGAAATCATTATTTATTATCAACAGTGAGTTTAGGATATAAATAATTTTAATTAAATTTCTCCTGATGTCAAAAAGTTTAAAAAGATGAAGTTTTTATCTAGAGTACATAAAAGGAATAATCTGTGGATTAATCCATGCTCATATGTGCTTTTACTGGTTCCTTCTGGGTGGATACAGGAGCTGGTTTTAGCCAATAACTGGCAGAAGTCTCACTGAGAAACATCCCTTTGTTTAAACTTCCTATTCTGGAATTAAAAATGCCACATACTGGTAAAAGATGCTGGTATGGAGCAAACCAAGAGGTCTTGGTTGCTAGCCCATGAAGAGATTTACACATCTACAGACCAGTAAATGACCCCCAGATGGGGTGGCAGCGGGTGCTGAGCTCAGGAGCTCCCTGTGCCGGTGGTCCCTCTGCCCAGCGGGTGGGAAATGCACGTCCTGTGCAGGACATGGATCCTGCCCAGGCTAAGGAGGGAAAACTCAGTGGAAAAAGCCACAGTTCCATATTGTGACACTACAGGGAAACCCAAGGCATCATCACCACAAATCTAGGAAGAGGGATTGGCTGAGCAAGCCTGAGGACGTGTGGCAAGCATTTATTGGGCGAGAAGGCAACACAAGGAACAATTAAATACTGTTTCTCAACTTTGCTTCTTTCCATCAATCATGATTTTCAGCTGCATGAAATTCCCAGAAGCACCTAAAAAACATTAGGGCTTTCTCTTCCAGACTGTCAGAAACAAGAGGAAGAGAAAGAAATGCCTCCAAACAGATTTTCAGGATAAAAACCATCTAATACATGACTGACCACAAACTATAATACTTTATGATCTTTCCCTACAGCTTCACAGCAGAAACTGTGATAATATGGTCTCCTTTTGACCACCACTGGGTTGGAACTTCACAGCTGGAAGAGTTGGAAACACAAATCCAGAATATGGAGTCCTTCCACCCCTGGCCCAAGGAATTGCTTCACCTGCCTTACCCAGTAACCAAGCCTTGGCAGGGACAGAAATGCCTTCTCCTGGCCTTGAGGGTTAAGGGAAAAATAAGAAATATATAGCAAACAGAAAATGGATCTTATGATTCCAATGAGGAAGCACATCAGAGAAGTGTTTCAACACATGGAAGAAGGGATTGAAATAACTTGAGCTGACATTGAGAAGACGGAGTCTGACAGTGAAACCTCACAGTGGTCTTGGGAGAAGATCTGTTGGACTGGGATTCTGCTGATTCTTTTAATGCCGTGCAATGGATGGAAAAACACTGAAAACACTGTTCTTACCACATCTGAGCTGGACAGAAGAAACACAGAGAGATAGAGAGGGATGTAGTGAGAGATCCTGGCCTGTCCCCTCTAAGCAGTTTGCACACAACCGTGCCAGGTGGGCTCAGGACCTGGAAACTCTCCAGAACACCCAACTTGACTTGAGTTTAATTCTGACATACATAGACAACTTCCAGAATTTCAGAGTTGTACTGAAATAAGCACAGACATAGAAAACACTGTCAGAAGGCACCCTCACCCCTCCCCCCCCAAAAAAAGACCTTCTGATGATGGTTGAAAGTCATTCAAAATGCACAAAGGAAAATAATAAACTTGCAGATATGGAACTGTCTCCAAAGAAAACCAATACTGTGCAGAACACTGAATCATTGTGCTTGTTTAGGACTAGAGTCAGAAGGTCCTTTAAAATCTCCATTTATATTTTATTGTTGCTCAAATACGAACACTCAGTCACTGCAAGCCACGGTTTCCACCACTGTATCCAAATAAAGAAATCAATCAAATCTGATGCAGAAAACTTCAGAAAAATGGGCTACCTCTTCATGATTTGATTCCCAAGGACAGGCACCCAAATATTTCACCCTTAGTCATTTAATAGCATCAGTGGGAGATTTGAATCTACAGGCTGGAGGAGAATGGAACACTCAAAATCTGATTTTGACACACATAAGCACTTGAAACTCAAATCCTCCTCCCAAAAATCCAGTCACAGAAGTCCAGGAGAAACCAAGTCATGCAGTCTGAGTTGCATTAATAGCTCAGATGTTCAGACATCCTCCTGTGGTCATTTCAAGGTGCAAACTGACTTCACAGACCGTGTTTCACTTCACCACAACATTGCAGAAGTCAAGATTAAAATCAGACATTGCCAGCAAGTAGAATAGTAAAACCTGAAGAATATAAGGCTAAAAATTCTTAATTTCTTGGGAAGTAAATACTTTTCTCGTGAACAGGCCAAGTTCAGGCTAGACTGCAGTTTTCTTGTTTAAGGCAGTATTACAAAGAGCACAGCCAGCCTATAATATTTAGGATTAATTCCAAATGCTCCTGCAGTTCCCAGAAATGCCAAGTGAGTGACAGCAAATGATCTGCAGTTAAAGGGTGAAGCAGGAGCAGGGGAAACCACGGATCATGTTACACACGTTCTGACAGCATCAAAGCATCAGGTGCAAATTATACACAAACACAAATTACCCACAAAGCCTGGCACTACAGTCAGACAGGAGACAAGTAAATATTTGACAATTTGAAATGACAGGCTGTGAAACAAAAAATAAGCATCAGAACCAAAGGCAGCAAAGCCTCTCTGACTTCACTGAAAACGAAGGAAGGAAAAGTACTATTAGAATTAATGTTGGCAAAATTGGTTGTCACCATTTAAATCCTGTAACCCTAAGCCTTGTCAGAAGGCTGGAAAAAACCTCTACATTCATGGTTTTCCTGATAAAATATTGCTGGCCTTGCACCCTGAAATGTTTCGGTTCAACAGCACCCAATTCCCAGCACTTTTAAAGCCCACATTCTGTGTGTCCCAGCAGGCAGGGACTCGAGCCTGTGAAGGGAAAGGGGTTCTGGCAAAAGCAAGGGGGAAAAGGTGAATCTCACAGGACAGCGTCAAGAAATGGCAAGGAAGTTTTCCACGTCCAGGGGAAGTAAAAGCACAGAACCTCTTCCCTTCACCCAGGTTTTGGGGGCAGCATGTTTGGGCTCAGAGGAGGGATGAGCCTGCAGCTGAATTGGTTCCAAAGTGGGGAAGGACCAAGTGGTGCTTCGTGATCACAAGAAGGACTGAACTCTTCTGGGCACTGTTGGATTCAGGAGGGTAAATACAATGCTTGCATTTTTGAAAGTTTGAGATGACAAATTATTCAATTAGCTGCGGTGTAGTCATGTCTAAATCACGTCAGTCAATGCATTACACGTTGTGAAATTTAAGTAGGAAAACGTTTAGCGGGTCAAGCACTGGTTTCCCAAACATATGAAACACAAGCCAAGTTCTAACTTTCAAGAATAATCCAGGTGTAAAATATAATATATAACATCATAGTATAATTTATCAGCTTTAAAAAACAAAGAGTAAAAGTAATATCTAGACAAGTCTTTCTGCTATGTGGCAACACTTGTCATACAGTTGACTGAGTGCATTAATATAGAGAATTGATGTTTTGAAGTCGTACCAAGCAATAGGAGATGATAAAAATACCCAGTAGCCCACTGATTCATAACTTCCTTAATTTCATGTTAACTCTGGAAATTAAACTTTTAATAGCTGCTGCAATAATGTGCACATGAAAATATTCCTATAGATTTTTTTTCTGGTGAGCAACTTTTGCTGGCCTCTACAGCCTTTGGGCAGGAAGAAAAGGATCTCAGGATAAAAGTCAGTAATATTAGCAAAGTGTGTAATAGAAGAGACAGAGACAGGTAATAAAGGCTCCCAATGTCACATTAAACAAATTTATAGACACACCATACACAAGAGGGTAGGGCTGTCACAATCCACTTAACTGAATGGAAACTGGGCCTCTGCTGCACATTACAAAGTATATAAAAATGTTTATTAGTATGGATAGGCACAATAACATGCACATAAATGTAACTTGTGGGACAAAACATATAGAAATCATTGCACTTTAACCTGTTTGCCACCAGTGCTGGTAAACCTGTAATTGCATCTGGCAGCATCTGATTAAATCACTAGAGCTGCTCAGTGCAGCAACAGAGCACATATCAGCTGAACCAGTTATCCCATAATCCTCCCTGTTATGGTGCTATTACAGTGCTTGACAACTGAAATATAGTAAATTTTTTTTTAAAAAGAGTCATAACTTCAGTTACCCTTCGAGGGACTCATGTTTTCAGCAGACAGTTTTTGGTTAATCATGCCCAAATCAAGAATTCTTCATTTCCTCCTTCAAAAGTGCTCGTGGTGCCTTCACATGAGCTCAGTACTTGAAAATAATTGAGCCAATAATTGAGTGAATCTCAAAGTCCAAAAGTTTCTTGTTATTTCTTGGCTGTTTGGGTAAGACCACGTATAACATTCACAGCCAAGGATTCCAGTGGCTATAAAATCCCAGATGGATTAGGAACTAGAACATACATTTGGGAAGGGTAAAGGAAGATTACAGGCACTTTTCTCACATTTTGTTGAGAGAATTTGTTAGTGCGCAAAAGGAAAGACAGTGCTAATGGAGTCTTAGCAAAATACAGTGCCAAGCATTAAAGTTTGTTAAATGACAGGAGATTTCTCAGAAGCCCAGGAAAAAACCTCCCAAAATAGCTTATTTTAATGAACCACACAGAATTCCATGCATATTATCTTCAGCACCATCTCAATTTAGATTCCACTAAAATGGTGGGAAACTTTCCCATCACGAGATGGATTTCACAGAATTCTTGAATGAAACACACATTAAGCAAATGAATCCCTATAGCATATTCGGGATGAAAAGGCTCTTTTTTCTTCACTGTAATTGGACACACAAGCAGAGATACACAAATTATGTGCTTGTCAGCTTCTCTCTGGTGAGAGGCATCATCCTCTATTGTTCAGAGAAGGAAAATCACCACCACCACCTGTAACTCTGTCACTGCTCATTCTGTCAAACCCAAGGTGTTGGTAATATTCCCTCAGCATTCCAGTAACACTGAGCTTCTTCCAAGAATTACGTAGTAAATGGCAAGTGAGCTTTCCCTGATGCTCTACAGAATCAAAAATAATTAAAAAAAAAGTGGGAAAAAATTGTGACAGAACAGCATCAAGAGCCTTCACATCAGCATCTGTGTGTGTGCTCAGTGTTTAGTATTCATCACACCACAGTATCTAAATGCCTATCATAAATATGTACATCAAATTATAACCTCCAATTAACACTTCATATCTAAGCAAAGCCAGCACACAAATCCCATTTTCATCTGTAAAAGGAGAAAACTTTCTTTCATATTGATGAATGGGAGGTTGCAGCATCCTCCGTATGCAAAAAAAAAATACCCCCATCTTTTAACACAGGTTAAAACATTCTATGGGAAGGAATTTAAACATCTTTTATTGATTTTCAAATAAAATATCTAGGAGATCTGCCAGGTGTGTAAAATATTTCCCAATGTAAGAATGTGGGGCAAAAGCAGAGAGAAAAGTCATTTAACCAAGTACTGGTTTACAATCCTTTAAAAAGAGATCGCTTCGCTCATCAAATTTGGAGAGGAAATAAATTAATTTTTACAAAAGAAAATAAATAAAAAAATTATCACAGCCTTTAAAGTTAGCAAAAAAAAAAAAATAAAAGACATTTGGGTTTGGGAGTTTGGGGGGTTTTAGTACCTCATCTATGAGAAAAACAGATTCCTCCCACATTTGGTGTTTTTCTACCAGGTTGGTTTCTAACTGACTAAGGTCACAACTTCTTACTCCCTGTGGAATCAGCTTTTCAATTCTTTGCCTTCAGGAAGCTCCCAAGAGTTTCACTTTGTTTCCATGCCCTCTATCTCTCCCTTTAAAATGGAAATCGGCTTGTAATTTTAGTCTTCCTTCTGACAAAGGCAGGACCATCTCAACACGCAAACAAAATCATTACAAAACAGAAGATACCGTCTGTTCACACAGAGCCTTTACCTCTCGTTTTCTGAGAGGTAATTCAATATTCTAAGAGCTATTCAGTATTTCACCAGAAGAAAGGAATGATGTTTTTAATCTTAGTGTCCCTGTCCTTTAGCAACCACCAGTGACAAGTCTTTTCTCCACTGTCATGTCTTCCTGAGCGTGTCCGTTTGGAACTCAGAGGCTTCCCAGTCTGGAGCTGGAACTCCTCCTGACCTCTGCCCCTTCACCTAAAAACATGCAGCTGACCTGGCTCTCTGAATTACCCCTGTAATCCTCCCTAAACAAAGTGATCCTACTTATCCTAACTTTGGATTCCTGAAGGCATTGCCCTCCTGTCACTCACCCAGTGTTTGCAACGTCCCAGTTAAACTGAAGTTCTTCCTCTGGCCTTTGCAGAGTTGGCATTGCACTTCAGCTCTTCCCTCCCATCCTCAGAGACACTACAATCTACACAGCATCAGTCAGTAAAACATCTCCATGAGGGCAGCACACTGGAAGCAGCAGAGTGTGAAAGAGTTCAAGTGCTTCAAGTCTCCAAAAAACACATCCCGAGGATCAAAGTAGAAGACTATTTTGCTGAAATTATATCAAAGTTCAGGCTTATAATTAAAACAGGCATAATAAATGGCTGCCTCCATGCCAGATAGCTCCTTATAACTGTTATAAATCTACCATTATTTCCATTTTACACTTAATGGAGAAGCTGAGCTCTCTCACTCCCAGCTCTGTGTCAGAGCTCAAACAGGTGTTTCTCCAGTGGCAACGGTTCATCAGTTCCCACTCCCAGCACACTCCAGGAAAGACAGCAACTTATAACATTTAACTGAAGGCTGAAATCCCTTCAACACTCCAGGAGGTCAAATTAAAGTCACTCATTTATACAAATCATACAGCAAGGAGAGAGCTGGCTGCATGTTAATGAAAACGAATGGCTGCGTGGGCAGGGGGAGCAGAGCCGTTCCCCGTCACCTGCCTTGCTGAACACAGAAGGCAGCACAGTATGCGCCATCCATTTCAACAGAAGGAGCAGAAACACGCTCGAGATATCCCCCCAAGAAGGACAGGCTAGCAAGGCAAACAATGTTCAGTCATACTCAACCTTCAGACAACACTAAATGTCGCCCAGCCCCGCGCTCAGGACCCTGCTCGGCTCTGACTGTGCGACCTCGGCATGACATTGCAAACCACCCTGGCTGAGCACCACAAAAGGAGCATTTACACTGCACACGTGCCCCTCCTGGCATCTCCTTCTACAAACAGTTCCCAGACTAATATGAAGCCACAGCACTACATGATACCACCTCAGATTTGAACACTGTGAGGCTGAGTTAATCTTAATTGCAGTGCAGCTTTCTCTGCAAAGGGAATAAGTGCAGCCTTGAAACATTTCTGACTATAGTTTGCATGGCAAGGTATGAAAACCACTGTATAATGGCAGCTTCTAAATAGAAGGATGTGGAATTAATGCAAAACATAAAAACTAGTTTGGAGAGCTAACTGTTGCAGGGTTGACACAGTCCTGTTTTTCCATGTATTTAGGAACAGCTTCATCTCCCCAAAACTCAACAATGAAAGGTCAATAAGAAGTGCTGCAGGACAACACCTAGGTCCAAGGTAACATCTGCTTTTCCTCAAGCCATAGCTTCTTGGTCACTTTGCTGCCAGTCTGGGGCTGGTTGGAACATTCACCCCCTCAGGTGGGATGGAAAGTGGCAACGCTGTCCCTGGTCACCAGTCTCGGTTTGGGGAGCTCCATGATTGCCACTGGGGATTTAACAGTCAGCTTTGCAGTGTTTCATGGAGGGCTACCAGCTCTCAGAGATCTCTGGAATATCTGTTGTAGGAGGAGGGACAGAAATGCATTGTGTTTCATGGGGTGAGTTGACCAATTCTTAAAATTTAGCAAGAAGCAGAGATTCTCACTAGGCAGATTTCACTGGGCAAATGGATTTTGTCATAGACTCCTAGAACGGGATGGGTTGGAAGGGACCTTCAAGTTCATCTCATTCCAACCCTGTCATGGACAGGGACACCTTCCACTAGATCAGGATGCTCCAAGCCCCACCCAACCTGGAGCAGTTCCAGGGATGGGGCAGCCACAACTTCTCCAGTCAAACTGTCAGGGCCTCTCCACCCTCACAGGGAAGAATTTCTTCTTGATATCCAATCTAAACCTCCTCTGTGTCAGTTTGAAGCCATTCTCCTTGTACTATCATTCCAGGCTCTTGTAAATAGTCTCTCTCCATCTTTCTTTTAGGTTCCCTTCAGGTACTGAAAGGCCTCAATTAGGTCCATCCAAAGCCTTCTCTTCTCCAAGTTCAACAATCCCAATTCTCAGTCTTACTTTGAACTAAGTTTTAAAAGCACTATTAAATTAGGTAAGTAAAACACGAAGAAATACAAAGGATTAATTCCTCTACCCCTTTCTTATTTCAGTGTACAGCCACTGCTTGCACACAGCCATCTGCCAAGTCCCAGAGTACAATCTTCGGGTTTATCACAGTACACCGAAAGATAAGCTTAATTATGACAGAATAAATCAAACATATCTGTTCGAGGGAGGGGGGAAATATATCAGAAAAAGTTATTTTTTCCTCCTGAAAAAAATAGCTCTGGGCAGATCTATCAGCTGCACAGCTCTGCAACCTCCTCCACCTCGACTGCAGTGTTGGCAGCAGGCTGAAGGTTCTCAGGAAAGTAGCAGATTCTGTCGCTGCAAAGCTCACTTTGATTTTGATCATGACAAGAAGTTTGATCCAGCAGTCAGGAAAAGGGCAGCATTACCATATTACAACAACTCCAGCCACATTTTCCCCTCTCAGAGAAATAAACACAAGCCCTGCTTCAGTGGTGAATGTGTCAGCGACTTCACTGTGGCAAGTTATCATGCACTGCAGTTTGGATTCTCATCCACCAAGTGCAAAGGCGTATCAGCAAGACTCAATATATCAAAATGCAGCAGTAGATGAACAGGTTTTTCTGAGGAAAACATCATAAGATATCTATAGAGCCTTAAAGAAAATTCATCTTGGGTTATTTCTTCCGTATTTAAAGCAATAAAACAAATCAACCAACCACATTCCTCTCTATGTAACACTTGACCTTGATGAATAATTCCTGCTACAGAAATACAAATTAAAAAGAAAAACAAAATTTGCCTGATCTGCCTGATCACCTAATAATTCTCTCTGTAAATCCCTACCAGTGTGGGAGCACGATCACAGCAACGCTCAGGGATGTTAAACACAGATCTGTGAGCACAAGGACATGGCAAGGAAAGAATGAAATCCATTTAATAGTGCTACATGTATTTTGATGGATGTTTTGAGAAGAAAGTAACAGAAACAAACAGAACATTAAGTAGATAACCTCTTAAAATAATATGATAGATTAATTTATTAAAAAATAAACTTTAAAATAGATGGATTCTCTAACTATTGCTCTTTCTTTCCCTTGGCAAAGGAACTGGGAATAATTAATGGATTTGGCTGCTTCTCTCCAGGGATGAAGAGAATCGATCTGTGGGGGAAGGCCTTTATCTAGCACAGAGATAGTGCTGGTACAGCAGAAGGAAGAGGGGGGAGAGGTGTTGGAGATCTTTTCCTGGCATACCTTCAGAGCTGCTTATCAGCTCCTATTGCTCAAACTGACTCAGCTGCAGGTACCTGAAACACTGGCAACATGGGCAACGATAATATCCCTTCTTTTATGAATTACACTTGAAGGGAGGGTTGGGGGGAAGAGAGGGAGGGTGTCCCTACTGTTAATGCAAAAAGCAAAACCTCAGAATTAATCCAGGAGCAATAAACAGGCTCCTTGTTCCTCTCTGGCAAATGCAGCTCCCAAAGCAAGGTCATTTTGTTTGTTCAGACATCAGTGGAAGGTGTCCCTGCCCACGGCAGGGGGGTGGAACTAGATGATCTTTTATGGCCCCTTCCAACCCAACCCAACCCATCCCATGAGTCTGTACAGTTACACCAAGTGTGCAATCATTGGCCTGACAACACAGGCTGCAGATTTATCAGAATTGAAGGGGCTTTAGTTATTTATTTTACAATTGCTCCGTTCATTATCTGCTCCACAGCTGAGTAGTTCTGGAAACAAAAGCCTCTTTTTCAGTGTACAAGAGATGCAAGTTAATTCATCTCCACAGCACAGTAGTGTGATTTAAACCTCTAACCTTTCCCCATCTTCTGTAGCCAGAAACACCTCTTGGAGTGATCATTTAAGAAACCTAATTCTCCACAGTTCTACAAACAAATACTTTCCATGTAAGACTAACAATACCTTAATTTTCTTGAACAAACTAACAGTGACTGTTTATTTTTTTCCCCAAAGTTTCACAACTCAGGATTAAACAAAATAATTGCATCAGCCCAAAATGAGCCCAAAAGTCACAGTTTGTGTATCTGATTCTCTGACGGAAAAAGATTAAGAAGGTAGGGTTTTTTTAAAAACATCATTAGGTAATCACATGGATCACATGGCATTGTTCAAAATAGCACATAAGTTGAAAATCTTTGAGAACACGCAGGAACCCAGTTTTCCCAAAGTCATTTTAAGAAAAATTAAAACACCTTGAAAGCACTCAGATTCTCCAGCAGACTAGAGACCTCCTTCCTTAGAGGAAGACGTAATTCAGCTCATTAAAATCACGGTACAAGTTGCCTGAAACCCAACCAGAAGAGCCACAACCAGCTTAATAAACACTTTAAAAAGCAGCCTAGACTTTCTCAGGTGCGGATTTCTTTTCCAAACTACCACAGAGCTTTCCTTTGTGAGGTGGGGGCAGTAGAGTGCTACAGTATTTCATCTATCACCAGAAAAGAATCTGTATTACCACTGTCAATCCCAAGGTGTTGATAAACTCATTATTTCAAATTAGCACAAACAACTGAAACCCCTTAAAAAAAAAAAAAAATCTAGTCCTACTGGTTTGTCAGAACTATGGTGAGAAAGACTAACGTGGAAAACAAAACTAACACATGATCTAACTGATGCAAACACCTGTTTACTGAGGAAAGGTCAAGTTCCCAGTTTATACAACTCTGAGAACCAGCAATGGCTGAAAGAATTATAAAATTGTTAAAGAAAACATAATGGGATGAGAGGGTGCTCTTAGTTCCTATTACAGGTTAAATTCTGCAAGAAAACAAAGCAAGCAAACAGCAGTGACTAGCAATTATTTTCATGATCGCTCCAAACATATAAAAATCACCCTTTTGATCTACCTTATAATCTCTGACCTCCTATTAAATAATAAACACTTTCCTTCTCAGCCTTATTTCAGAAGCATGTAAAAAAATTTCTTCATTTTCTTAAGATGCAGTTGATAATTTCGTTAAACTTATTGTCTCCAATATCTTTCAGTAGCAGATAAATAATTTAACACCACACAACTAAAAATCAAAAGTTTAACATTTATTCTTGTGGTACATCCTAACTGCATGTTCAAATCTTACTCTTCTTCCAGTTAATGTTTTGGCAATTGAATTCCAAATTACACCTAATTTTCTTCCTTTTTAGGAGTAATTAGAACAGGGAGAAAATGCAATCTGAACATCTAAAGGAAGGACGGAGCACAGATTACACATCCAGCCACATCCCACCTTCTGGGCTGAACACAGACTCAAAGTCATCAGAAAACATACCCCTTCAACTGCTGAAATCATCTGGATTTAATGGCTGGATCAGTAATCATTAAGTGCTTTATGAAACTTGGAAGCACAGGGACAAAGTTCAGCTCAAACAACCATTCATCTCCTGGTAAGCTGGGTAAATGTTCCATTCAAACAGCTGGGTCAAAATCCCACTCACCATGTCCACTAAGAGACCAACTAACCTTTTGCTACAGTTTTCAGATTCCATTCTGCTTTTCCACATCCATCATAACATCCCAGGAAATATGTACACAAACAAAAGCAGAAGGTGAGAGGACACAAAGCCACTGGAGTTCAGTGGGTGTGACAAGCATTCCCTGTGCAGGATAAGCAGGGAGGGAGCAGGCACATCCCAGCATGTCCTCTTGGCTTTTTGGGGGAAGATTTTAATGTACATGCAATGAAAAAGTAAACTCTCTCAGGGGACCAAAAAACTGAAATGAAGCTCTCCCCGGGCAAAAATTCCACACCAAATCCAATTTTGGGAATACAATTATAACAAAAACACACACCCCAAAAAATGAAATATTGGATGTTGTAGTTAAAGAATTTCAGCGATGAATTCAGGAAAATTAGTGGCAAAATGCACAGTCATTTTTCACAGTAAAAAAATCTTTACCACTTCCCCCCTTGAGTTTTTATTCTTTCCCCTTTCTTCCTGCCATCTCAGGCTTTTCAACAGCCATTTTGTGTCAGGCTTTAAACAACACACTCAGTTTTGTGAAAACTGAAAAAATTGTTGAATATTGAAAAGAAACTACTACACTGGAATTTATTACCACATCAGAGAATAACTGTATATGGCCTTTGGTCAGATATTGCAGCACCATCAAACTCCCTCTTGGAATTTGCAGTGCTTTTACACAGCCTCATGTCTCATCCTGGTACTGAAGAAAGTTTGACTATTTTAGGGAGCATTTGCAGCAAATAAAGAAATCCCTCCCTATCCTTGGTCTTCAGTTTTATTTTGCTAAAAGAACATTATAGTTTGGATCAAAGAAATTACTATTCAAAGTTTTAAGATATCAAGTTTGGGGATCTTTTTGTTTTAAGTGTCCAATACTCATAGTCTCTAAAGCCAGATTTTTTTGTGACCTTCAGCCACTTACATGAGAACATTTAAACTTCTCATTGGATGTGGTCAAAACCAAATTTCAGCTGCAGTTATTTCCTTTCCAAGAGAATTGGAGATTAGATTGCAAATGAACGTACAAGGTGTTAACAGCACAAATATTAACTGGCATTTACAAAGACATCATAAATTATTTGCCCAGCTTGTCAGGCAGCCACTATAAATCTTCCACAATATCCCCAAAGACATGAACATTAGAAGATTGGCAGCAGAAAAAAAATGTACAAAATACAAACAAGTATGAAATACTCATATTATTTGTACCATGCAAAATGGCTGTGATCCAACAAAGCTTTTAATTGTCTAAGATCGACTATTGCTAAGCATGACTTCAGCTCCGGTGTGTGACACACTGAATCATGCAGGACACCTGCATCAAAATATTTCTCTTAATGCTGACTTCTTCATTTCCAAGACCAATTAAGCTGCTGACTTCAAAAAAACCAATAATCAATCAGAGATTTGATACTATTCTTATCACTATTATTCCTTCCAAACACAAGTTGAGAACTGCAAAGCTTGGTGTCCCACAGGCAGGTTATGGCTGGGCCCTCAGGGTGTTGGGTTTGGGAGGTTTTTGTTGTGGTTTTCCGTCCTCCTCACAAAATAATTCCTAATTCCACATAGCTAGGGAGACACCTCTTTCAGCTCAAGGGAGAAAAGCCAAATCTATTTCAGTACAATTTTATTCAAAGTGTCAATGACTACAGGCTCTTAGACTATATTAAATTTCTAGGGGAAATCAGAATCTTAAGCCTGAAAAAAACCCAACCAACCAGCCCACCTCTCTGTATATATACACCTTTCCCTAGCCCATCAGAAATAAAGGTAACTTTTAATTTAGGATTCAGAATCCTGTTCTATAAACATGCTTTATTTGCTTTCTTGCTTGTGCAAAATGCTCTGGCCATTTTTATTAGTACTTTTAATTATCATAGGACCTATTATTTTGACAGATAAACAAAAGGCTGAAGGAACAACAACAAGAATAAACCCATAAAACCACAAAAAAACTTCCCAAAAACACAACAGGAGTTCTACTGTTAGCAAAGTCTCTCTCTTGGTACTTCACTGTTGCTTCTACTTTTTGCCATGTAAACAATTTTGGGGGTTCTGCTCTTCTGAAGTTTTCACCAACCATTATTATAGCACTGTTTAAATAACAATTCTGGGCCCACAGATAAAGCAGGGGCATCATTCTTTCACATGACAGCACTATTATAAGGAATATAAAAGTCTCCAGGTTTTTTCTATGGAGTGTAAGTCCAAGCAAAAACAATTATTAAATATATATGTCTTTAGATATAAAGGCACATTCACAGGTCAAGGTTTCAGGATTTTTCCAAAGCCAAGAGCCACAGTTTGTAGGACACACACAACAGATCGTGAACACACACAGAATGCACTGCCCAGTCAAGAATATTCCAGCCAACCCTTATCAATTCCCTTGGTGTTTTACTCCCAAATTTATTTTAGCTTTTCTTTTCCCCTCTTCTTTTTTAACCTCTTTTACAAACGACGTTTCAGACACCATCTTGCTTCATAATGAAGACCTGAATTGCAAACAAAGTGAAAGCAGTAAAGCAGAACAAACAGCTCTGATTATCTTCTTCAAATATTGTCACGTTGGCATAAAAACGTTTGACTCTCACAATGCCTTTCTTTAGTGTTCCAGACGTGAATAGGTTCAGAGGAACGGCAGCACAATGAGGACGATTCAGTACCTCTTTCATGGACACACAAATGCATTGTCAGAGCAAACATTGCTTTCTACGTTCACCAGAAGAGAGGTTGAAGAGGGAATTCGCACTGCACAGCACATCCCCATCCCACAGCAGCAACCAGAATTATTCTGCCAAGAAGAAATCAACTGGGAGAAAAAAACAATCTTGCCTATGTGTGTATATATATATATATATACACACACACACATAAAATTAGATTGTCTCCTCAATATTTATTCTGCCAGAATGTTCAGTTTAAAAACAACAATCCCATAAAACAGCAGGCATTAGCTTTTCTGGCTGAGGTGGATTCAACAAAAACAGTAAAAAACTCCTCTCAATTTTAAAACCACAACAACTGGGACCATTAGATTTATTAGAAGTCTTTGAGGGAACAGGGAAGAAAATACCAGGCCAAATTTCACGAGAACATAATAAACATGTCAATTGTTTTGGCATTCTTCTGCCAGTCATTCACTCAAGGATGCAAGATGGAAAAAAACTGTTAGTATTTGACAACAGGCATTACATCTAAACAAACAAAACTATTTTCTAATTGTTTTGGCATATTTTCTCTCTCAACTGACCAGCTTTTCTTTATATGGTGTGTGCCAACTTAATTTCTGCCAGTTTGCCTCATCAGCTTTCTAAAATAATTTTCCTCCTTCCTCAAGAAGAGCTTTCTGAGGATCACACATTCCCCGCAGTACCCCTGAAATAGAGCCTTGCTATTCCATCTGAGGAGAAAGCCCAGAATATCAGAGATCCAATCTCCACAGCCCTAAACTGCCAGGGAAAAAAAACAAGCCCTTGGGTTTGCATCGTTCTCATCCGAGGAAAAAGAGACCTCGAAGATCAAGATTCAGACAATCTCTTGCCACTTGGAATCTTGCAGCAAACAAAGCAAGTGCATTTTTAAAAACAGGACCACAGGAAACGTTCATTTTCAGAAGTGGGCACCTGACACGGAGGTGCCACTTGGAGCACAGGGAAAGAAGGAAACCAGAGCCTGAGTGGTTCCACTTGGAAGTGGATTCTCATGGAAGACAGTTTCACTAATCGGTCATTTGCAGCTTCTCTCACACCTGCTTAAAACTAGAATGTTGCTTTCCAGGCTAAAACCAGGATCCACAATGTAACAATGCTCCTCGGGTTCATCTACAATTTTCACAGCTCACACAGATCAGGGAGACGAGTTCAAATGCAACAGCCAGTGAAACCCAGGATCCAGCTAAAGCCTGCTCTAACCTAAGAGGTCTGGCTTTAGGTCTTCCTTAGGTTTTCATCCATGACATTTAGGGAAAAAAAGAAAGCAGCATCCATGGAGCACAATTATCTTAAGTATCAGTTACCATCCCCAAAATGTACTACTACTGAAATGTGACATTTCCAGGAAGAAAGCTGCTTAAATCAATCATTCAGCTGAAATATATATATACTGTCAATACAACAAGCTCTCCTCTCTGGCAAGATGCCACATCAATTTTCTCATCTGCTGCTCCACTGCTGCAAGAGTTGATTTTTTTTAATCTTTTTTTTTCCTAAGGGAACAGGAGAAAAATAACCTAAAAGATCACTTAAAATCTTACTAGAATTTTTGTATCTAGTTCCCTGACTATAAACTCTGTCCTGTCTCACCAGTCCTGACTCTCAGACACTGCTGAAAACACCCATTTGTTATACAGGTTTGACAGAGCGTTATTCACCCACATTCATTTTTTAACTTCCACCGTGCTTTATAAAAGGAATAAGTAGATTTTGACAAGGGAGGAGATGGCATAGCTATTGATCCAATGTACTCGTCCACTCCTCTTCAGTCTTTTCCATTCACAAGAAGACTTTTCTGTTCTCAGTGTTTTTACAAATTACATTGTGAAGAGAGATTTTTTAAACCACTGCCTTGTCACACTTCATGCACACTCTCAGGAATTTTCTATACATATGTTCCTTTCTACAGCAGATGTTGAAGAAATGGGGGGTTTTCCACATGAAATAGTAAAAGCAGATGATGACTCAGTCATATTCTAAGGCACGAGGTCAGAAAGGAAAAGATTTTAAACTCTGCACACCAATAGTGATTACTGTGAGCTGGTCAAAACCAAACCACACTGTAACTTGAAGATTACCACCTGGGAAGAAACCTGAAGACTCCTGAAGAGTAGAAAGGCAACAGCAGAAGGCAAAATGGGACTAGAAGATTATAAGCAGAAGGAAAGAACTTGTCAAATAGCAAAAACTAAGGAAAAAAACCCACACAAATGCATCAAAAAAACAGCAGCTTTTTTTCCCAGATCCCAAACATTTGGTCCAGCTGGTTTTAATTTTTCCCTAAAATTAACTACCAAGATATAGTCAGCTCTCCTGGATGAAACAAAATACTGAAAAAATCTTTTTGAATCAAAGGAAACTTGGAATTCTGTAGACAAATGTTCTCTGCCAATTTAGGTCACTACAGATCACAGAATCATGGAATGGTCTGGGTTGGAAGGGACCTTAAAGATCATCTCATTCAACTCCTGCCATGGGCAGGGACATCTTCCACTAGCCCAGGTTGCTCCCATCCAACATAGCCTTGGACACTTCCAGGGATGGGGCAGCCACAGCTTCTCAGGGCAACCTGTGCCAGGCCCTCCCCACCCTCAGAGCCAAGAATTTCTTCCTAATATCTAATTTATCTATCCAATCTAAACAGATATATCTACTGCAAGTCTTGCATTTGTATATGATGTAACATTCAGTAGCATACAGTGTTATATTCACATGCAGGCATGAAAGCCAAAAGAATTTTTTCAGCAAGTTCTACTGTTTAATCTCCCAAGCACAGAGGAGAATTCAGTTCACCATTTGTTTGTTTTCACTGTCCTGAACAGACTTATCCCAGCATAGAAATCCACAAAGCACTAAGGATGCTAAAGCCAGAACTAGCAAAACTCTAAACAACAAAGGTGATCCAACTTCTCCAGTGACACAACAAACCAAGTGTAAACCAGCTGGAAATTTACCGGCTTGTGATTTGGAATTCTAGGTATTCCAGCCATAGCTGACTGGGCATTTTCTTCCCATTGACAACACTGTGTCTAAACAGTCCCTGAACAGAAAAGTACAGGCAGCAGCTTTACCCTCCCAAAGAATCTGTGTTAAAACACCTTTTTAAAAGCACACAGAAAAGGTTAAAAACTCTGCCGTGGAACCTAAGGAAGAGATGAAGGTTTTTATTCAAACATAAAACCCCCAAGAATATTCAGTATTCTGTGGTAGAAACAGAAGTAATAAAGAAGTACAAATTAATCAAACAACACACAGAACTCCAGCCAATTCTATCTCCAAAGAGTTAGCAGCGTGTTGATCAATTATTTTCTGTTGATGTTACTTTCTTCCAGCAGTTCCTAACTCCACTCCATGTCAAAGCTTTCCCAGCATCTCAACAAATACAAGAAAAATATGCACATTACTGTAAGTATTTCCTTCTTATATGGCCATGTGCAGTCTGTGAAACAATTCAACATGCTAAGCCCTTCCCTTAAATCTCTTGTCTCCCACTGCCTACCTTGGCACAAGAATTGTCCACAGCAAATCACCCCACAGTTTGTAGTGGTTTTATATAAGTATTACCATCTTAAATCTTGGGGAGGCGGGGGGGGGGGGGGAAGAAACAACCAAACAAAACAACAAAACAACAACAAAAAAAGAGAGAATAAAATATTTACAAAGGTATCTTTTCACCCCTGTGAATTTTTAATTATTGAATAATAACGCAGGTCTCAAAAAGCATTGCCTGATAAACGATCGCTGTCCACTACAGAGCCTCTCAAGTGTCACATCTGTTCAAATTTCATGGAGTCAGAGGCTTCAATGATGGCTGAAAATTATCTATTTTTAAACACCAAGATTAAATAGAAAAAGAAAAAAGCATAACGAAATCATTTGGATAAAAGGCTCATTCAGAAAATGGTGGATAAAATCCAGAGCCTCAATAAGAGGGTATTACAAAATTGGGTATTACAAAAGGACTGCGAAGCGATGTTAATCTACATTTGTGACTTACAACCACAACAACAACAACAGCAAAATCACACCTACTGCAGTATAGCCAAAAAACACTATTGTATGCACAGTGGTGGGGTTGGTTTCTGCTGCAGAAACACCAGAAGTACAATTTGTCTACAAGGACAGGCTTGGCTGAAAGAAATTGGTTTCTATCAGTCACTCCTGGCACTAAAAATTAAATAAAGGACTTCACAATTGATCTTGACAGGCTGGGAGAGCTGGGGCTGTTCAGCCTGGAGAAGAGAAGGCTCCAGGGAAGCCTTAAAGACCCTTCCAGTGCCTAAAGGGACTGGAGAGGGACTTTGGACAAGGGCCTGGAGTGACAGGACAAGAGGGAATGGCTTCAAACTGACAGAGTGCTGGGTTAGATGGATATTGGGAAGAAATTCTTCCCTGGGAGGGTGGGGAGTCCCTGGCACAGGTTGCCCAGAGAAGCTGTTGCTGCCCCTGGATCCCTGGAAGTGTCCAAGGCCAGGTTGGATGGGGTTTAGAGCAGCCTGGGCTGATGGAAGGTGCCCCAGCCCATGGCAGGGGGTGGAATTGGGTGATCTTTAGGGTCCCTTCCAACCCAGGCCGGTGTGTGCTCCTGTGATGCAAAGCAGAACACAGAGTTACAACACAGGCACTCGAACAGCAACAGAGAAGATGAAAGCCATCACACATCTCAATGTTTTGCCTATTAAAACCTTTGCCTTTCAGAGAAAGGCATTTTATTATCCCCAGTCAACACTAGTGAATGATCCCACGAGATCACAGTTCCCCCATTCCCTTCACCAAAGCACGGGCTCTTTTTTCCCATTAAAGCCACGGACTCATCTCAGACTGCCAGTGTTTACTGCCACGTTACAGACGCTGTACATCACAGAGCTTCACAAAACGCTCTGAGACACAGCTCAGTTTTTTATTTTCCTCTCCAAATTCACTATCTTTCATTGCTTCATAACCTCTTTTGATAGAACAACAGCCTAAGCAAATGACTCCTCACCCCAGCATAACAAAATTAATTCTCTAGCCCAAGGCAAAGGAAAACGAACTATGTTAGCAAACAAATGGCTAAAAAAGAGCAACTTGACTGCCAAAATCAGTTTCTGTTACAATATTTTAATAACTACTAGCTTTTCCAAATGAACATATTTGTAATACATGAAAATGAACGTGGCAAATCAAAAAATGAAGTGAGAAAATACATTAATTTTTTATTAATGGAAAAATCTCTTCAGAAAAAAAAATAAATCAGAACATTGCTATAAAACACTCGTTGTAGAGTTTGCCTAAATCTTATATACTAATATTTAACAAGATGGGTATTTTTATGAGAAAATTGTGGTTTAGAATTAAACTTTGAAGTATTTTCTTTTGGAGAAAAGCTAATCAGATGAACAGAAGAAGAAAACAAAACCATAAACACGATAGAAAAGAGGTGACATGACAAACACAAAACACTATTTCCACTAAGTAGTCATTTGTTTTCTCTGTTGCAAATAAGTATCACAGAAAACACTATCAAAAAATAACCAGGTGAATCAAAAACAAGCCTAGTGAGATGTCAATCTCAGCATGACCTGATAAGGAATTAAAAAAAAACATGACAGCTGCAAAACTGAAACTTGACCAAATCTCCAAAAAACAAAGCAAAGTACCAGTTAAAAAATAAATCTATAAATGATCTTAAAAATTAAAAGACATAAACAATATGCTCCACCATTTCAGCAAAACAGTAAAATGCTCCTTGGGAAATATTATGCATTCTAAATTAAGTCTGCAGATCCTGGGGATTGTTTTATTGTGTGTTTCCATCTGTAGTCAAGTGCAGTTTTGCTGCGAGTTATTTTCCTTCAGAACCTACAAGGTTGGAGCACCTCAAACTTTCTGACCTTGAAACACCAACATCTACAATCCAACACAGGAAAAGCCCATTCAGATAGGCAGCAGAAAATATAGAATTAAACAACAGAAATTTATCTAAGTTACAGAAATGTAATTACATGGAAACTTCTAAATTCTTTCTTTTTGTGCTTTACCTGCCCTCAGTAATCATAATGTCTCTGTGCCAGCAAATCACTGGGCTTGTGTCAGTGTCAGTGGCACAAAGAAAACAGCATTTTCTATGGATTAAGGCTCTGGAGATAGAGTAATTGCCATGGTCCTTAGAACCAAACGTGTCAAAATAGTGATATATTTATATATTTGTCACATAGTTTTCATTAGCAGGGCAGTTCTAGTTTAAGTCCAAGCACAAGATTGTAACTGGAGAGAAAAAAAAAAAAAAAGCCTTTGAAATACTGCTGGACTCATTTGGGGTGAGCAAAATCAGCTTAACACAGCAAATAGTAACAATTACACCTTGAAATGTGGCATTGAAAATGTTTCTGGTGACGACCTCGCAACACAAAATCTGTGGAGAGGAACACATTTGAAAAGAACTACCTCCCTCCAATTTTAACAGGAGGAGTTCAGAAGAAACAGCGAAGTCGAAGACAGGAGTGTCCTTTCCCCCCACCTGTTCTTACCCCCGAGGTCTGACCAACAACACACCTGCCACAGCACGTCTGACAAAACGTGCAAGCTGAAAGCAATCAGTGAGATCAAACACGACCAGAGCAGAGGACAGGCCGGGAAAACAACAGGAAAAATGCTTTTCCTGAAAACATCAACCCCAAAGAGCTCATTAGGGCACGACAAGGACAACCAAACTGTGCTCTGCAGACAACCTGTGGTTCTCAAAACTCCTCTTTCCCAGCTCTGAAACACAAACACTGCTGTGCCCCACCTGCCTCACAGCTACTCCTGGTGGCTCCTGCAGCCTCGGGAACAGGCTAAATAAAGCCACCGTGCCTCCAGCAGCTCTCCTGCATCACAGTGTGCTGCAAGGAAGGCAGCTGGCACCACTGGCTGCTCCAGCTGCATCCCACTTGCCACACCACAGAATGCTGAGGGAGAGGAAGGAATCCTTTGGCTCTTTCCCTTCGTAGATACTTGGGTGTCGACACAGTGGGGTGGAACGGGAGAGCTGCCTTGCTGGTTCTGGTGTTCGTGCAGGCTAAACAAGCACTGGCAGTGCTCCTCTTTGCTCCAGGCTGACTGCTTTCCCATCCCCAGGGTTTACTGCTGTAAACAAGAAGATCCCAACCACCCAGCTGCTTCCTCATCCTCCTGCAACACCTCACTGCTGCCAAGAAGGCACGGAGGGTCTGGTCACATGAACTCCATTCCCTCCATTTGCCCAAACTCTGCACACAGGTATTTGCAAAGGCCTGAATTCTGTCTTGTTTACCTTAATCCACAACTATGAATGTTACTTAGAGGATTTAAAACTTTTGCCTCTAATACATCTTCAGCTCAAAGCTTCCATAAAATCACAGAATAGTCAGGGTTGGAAGGGACCTCTGGAGATCATCTAGTCCAATTCCCCTGACAAGGCAGGGTCACCTAGAACAGGTTTCAAAAGCAAGGCCATCAGCTCCTGCAAAATGTCATCAAATCCCACCACTTGGTTGCCTTATTTACTTTTGAACACTAAAAAAAAATGAAAATAAAGCCATAAGCAAATAAACAATAAAAAAAGGCAATAAAAAAATAGAGCCAAGTCCTTTGCTCAAGGGGATTGCAGCATCAAAAATATTGCTGCAGTTAGTATCCTCAAATTTAAAATTCTCATTAAAGAATCTGTATTACTTATGATTCTATGCAATATTCTAATCACACTGTATTACCTTTTTCCATTAAGGAGTCAGTAAATTCAGAGCACAAGATCTTTTTCCTCCTCCCGACAGCCAGCAGGGACAGAAAGACAGCCCACGCAGATCTATCTTGCAGGTTTATATCTACAGATTAACACCACAAGTATAAATCATTTCTGAGCAACTCCAGGAAGCTCCTTCTTTTGGTTTTTGGTGGGTTTTTTTCCCCCCAGTACCTTGCTGGCAATAAGAATCTAACCTTTTCCCTGAAAATACATCCAAGGTAAATGACAGAAAGCATCTCTCTTTAAGACTGTATTTTACCTGCATTTAACCTTGTCCAAATTTAACTGTGGCCAACTTAGCAGAGTGTCCAGCTATGAGCACATGGGCCACAGTTCAGCTTTTCTGCTGAGAAATAGGAATTTCAGGCTTATATAGAGCATGGAGCCAACCTCGGATCTTGAATGTTAAATAGTTGCACACATCTTTGCTTCTGACTTTGTAAGTCTTACCCTTCCTCTTATTTACCATCAATTTTTCCAAAGAGCAAGCAATCAAAACCAAACGTTATGCTGTGTCAGCACAGCCTCGGCTGGAGGGCTGAGATTCAGTTCACAGAAAGACAATGAATGCGTGAAAACAGGAGGGGAAAAAATGGTTGAATTAATCTTTCTTTTTGGTTTGCTTTAATTTTAAGAAAGCATCCATGAAAACTACTCAGGCCACTCATAGAATCAGCCTGCAGAAATAATAATCTCGTTTTATTTATAGTCAGGGTCATGGGAAATCTGTCCTGAAACATAAAAATATACAGCTTCCCAGATTAGTTTTGGTATGGGAATTCAAGGAATGAACTGCTATGGGAAAGTTTAAATTCTCATCAAATACACCTGAGTGTCCTTGCTCAAAATGATTTGTACTTTCTAACACTTATTAAGCAGCAAGAACAAAGGCAAATGTAAGTGCTGGAGTACCCAGGATAAATTATTGTGGTAACCTACTGTTTACCGGGAGTACCTGCACCTGGAGTGTTTACAGACTGAAGTCTGTGGTCATGGTTAATTACTGCATGATTAAGATATTATTTGAATGATTATACTTTACAAGAAAAAAATATAAAATTACTATATTTAATTAATAAAAGCAATCACTAAAATTTTATTGAGTAGCCCCCATATAGAAGTCTGCTACACACGCTATTGAATTAGTTGTATCAGCAGCACCTCTTATCCCAAAAATATAATCCCTGACAGCAAGAGGATGTGTTTCTTGTGCACTTCCTGCTGTCAGGTGCTTGCGTAACAGAATTCATTTTCTGTCACTTCTGCTTCACAGTTTGAAAAGCTGTTTATTCTGAGCACTGCATCAGCAAAGTACAGCAGCACAAACAAAGCGCCACGGAACCAAGCCTGAACCCCAGGACGGCCACTGACCTTGCAGAAATCATTCTGTCTCAGTTCAGTTTGTGTTCCTCCAAGGCCAGTCACTCACCTGCTGCTGCACTCCTGTCAGTGAGGCAGCTCTGCCCCCCTAGGTACCAAAACTGGAGGGAGAAGATCTTTGTTATTAATATGTTTCCAGCTGGACAGACACCTTGTGACTTCTGACAGCCTTTAAAAATGCTACCAGGCTTGAGTCATCCACATCTCAGAACATTTGATTACCCTCAAAGAAACAGCACCTTTCTGTTCAGGATCACATTCATTCTTAATTTCCTTTGATAAATATATGCTCTTGGTTTCATCCTTTCAGGAAAATCAATCACAAGAGCTGGATCTTAACCGTAAATCCACAGAGTGGCATGTTCTCCAAGGCTACCAAGGCTCACCATTTCTGAAGGCAGCTTTTTGCTGCCCTTGCGGAGTCTGGCAGACTGTGACCAGAGCTCTGAACATCTGATATTCATTTAAAATAACAGAGGTGACACCAGCACGTGCTCGAGCAGCCCCTCACGTCCTAGACCACAAGCAAGGGGAATAAGGCAACTTTTGTGATTCTGTAAAGCAGAATCATCGTGTTCTCTGCAGCCCCTTCAATAGTCCACTCTGTTCTCGCTGCTGCCTGCAGGACCTGAGCAGCCCACAGGTGACCAGGCCAGCCTACATGGGACAAGTTCTGTGTCACCCAGAGCAGGTACCCACCTGCACTGAGGTGGCTCGGGAAGGAACCCCCTTGGAGCTCACTACCATGGGAATGGGGGTTTTTCCCTTCAGCAATGCTGCAATTACCTTTGTCAACACTGCAGGTAAGTTAAATGGTGGTGTCAGGTGCCTGCCAGCTGGAATGCAGCCTGGAATGCAGCACCCAGGGTCCCAGCTGCTCTGTATCTCTTCCATCACATTCTCAAAGACAGGGGCTTGGCCCCCTCAAAAGGCAATAACTTCTCTAGGGAAGTACATTCATTAACCAGTCTGAGAATCCACAGCAGCACTCGGGTGACACGTGGTCCTAGAGCACCACACTGAGAGGTGCTGTCTCATGGACACGCACAAATACCTGCCTGAACCTCTTAATTTCCTTTAATACTAAAGTTCCTATCTACCCTTATGCCCTTTTTCTGCTCCATTTTTCCCTACCTTCATCAAGAATCCAGCTTTGGGTAATGCCCTCACTTGACTGAGTGTGCATTGCTGCTCTGTTCATACACATGCCATTTACCTATGGGTTCTCAACTATCAATATATTACACTCATATTTAATTCAACAATGCTAAATTGGCCCTGTAACAAGTGCTATCCAGCATTTTCCTCCACGGGAAATGAGTTAACATGATGATAAAACTTCTCATTTCTCTTTACCACCAACTAAAATCCCCATTGCTACATTGTGCCTGGAGTTGGCCAAATCCAGGGAGTGCAGCACTGGGATTTTTCACTGTTTTTGGTTTGTTTGTTTGTTTGCTTAGGCAGTTCTTTTGTTTGTTTGTTTTTGGGAGGGGGTGGTTGGATGGTTGTTATTTGGGGTTGAGGGGATAGACTTTATTTTGATTTTTGTTTGTTTGTTTTTTCTTGTAGTTGAGAGGGGATTTAATGATGGATTTCCTTAAAAAAAAAAAAAAAAAAAAAAAAAAGAAAAGTGGTTATTTAAAGCACAGAGACAAGCTTCATTTCCCTGAACAAAATCAAAACCACACCAGGTGAAAATTACTGAGTGTGCAGAGCAGAACCTATTTCATGCAGTTCTCTGCTCATTTCTGTCAGGTCACCAGATTCCCCAGTCTAGTTGCTGCTTCCTTCCCTGCCTGCAGAGGTCCACTGAAGTGCAATATCCACCTTTGACATCAGTGCTCCTCAAACAAGGAGGGAGTGCAGCTTATAAAAGGACCACAGACTCCACAGCATATTTCAAAGTGAACGTCACCCTCTTGAACAGTAACTGAGTTTGTTTCCTTGCCATCTAAGTAGCTCCAAGAAGTGTTGCTTTTCTTGGTGAAAGAACACACTCCAACCCAAACCTCATCCTTTTAAAGCAAACCTAAAACCTCACCAAACTGAATGTAAGAGTATTAAGGAATTATTACATTGTTCAAGCTAGAAGTTCCACAGTTGGCTTTTTTTTAGATGACTACAATAAAAAAACAATGACTTGCCAATCCAATAATTTCAGAATCTACATCTGAAAGAAAATAAAAGTACTGCTTTCCAACACAGATGTGGATCAACAGTGGAATTGGTGCAAAACAGGCTCACCAGGCATTCTGGCAAGGAACAGCACTTCCCTCTAAAGCTTTCCAGGTGAACAGTAGAACCCAAACCCACCTGACAAGAGTTCTGATTGCTTCACTTGAGAGGGGCCCACATTAATCAATTATCCATTTTCTAAGCACACAGAGCAGAAAGGCTCACACACTTTGTTACTTCAGCATCCAGGCTGACAGAAGCCAGAGATCATCTCAGCTCCTGAGACTTTATCAGTTTCACAGGAGACTGACACCAACCCTAAACATTCACGTTAATCAGTTGCCCCTCTTTACAGCTTTATAAGATCACACAAACTGCTTCTCCTTAATAATAACTATTTGGTCTTATCAGCAAGGGAGGCAGAGCAGCAAACTATGTGATGTGAGCACTAATTAATTTGCTCTTTGTCACTCTTACCATCCAGTGCCCTGAATTCCTGATTTCTATCACCACTTTTCCCATATACCTTAATCACTTCTGTCCTTCACACTGCTTGAGTGCCTCACAAAGCAAAGGATTTCTCTTGCAGAGGGGTAGGACAGTTCACTGAGCAAAACCTCTTATCACCTCCCGCTCTCTGCTGCTCACACCACAGGGGACTGCACTGAGACCATGTATTTTATGTCAGCAGCAAAGTCAAATCTCCTCCTGCTGACACACAGAAAACTTCCTTAACTTCTGGAATTGACTAGAAATTACCCACAAAAGTACCTATATTACAAAACAAGACAAACAGAAACACAGTTAAGGTGAACGCAAAGCCACGCTCAACTTAGTCAAGCCTTTGAGGGAAGCACAAACCCAGTGAAGAATCCACATCTGGCTCTCAGCAGCCAGAGTACCTGTATTTCACCCTGCTCAAAAGCAGGAAAACAGACCTATTTCTTCTTGTCTGAAACGATCAGGAAAGATATCCAGTGGTGCACTGCAGAAAAGCAACAGCCCCTTGGTGTCTTGCACAGGTAGGTTGAATTTCAGACATGAAAGCCTAGGCCTTTAAAGCGTAACATTTTGTGAAAGATGGATCATGTAGGAACTCCAAATTTAGATTTCCTAATGAGATGACCTAGGAAAACATTTGTCTCACATGAATACAACCATGTCCAGTCTGATCTCGCTTTTTTAAGAGTTGTTCTATGTATGCATAGAAAGCCTCTAGGAAAACATGCTTATTTTTCTTGAAGTATTCTAAAAATATTACTTCCTAATGAGGATCTCATTTGCATGACAAATTCGCCGTGCAGTGTCAGAAACATGTTTAAATGAAGATGTCATGCTTACAGGGAGTTATTCTGCACGCAGATGAGTTCTCACCAAACTTTGCTTGTGACAAGCTAATTTCATTTTCATCATCATGTGCTTCGATAGCAAGATAAGAGAATCAAAGCTTTTCCCCAGTGAGAATTCTTCGCTCATGCAGCAACTCAAACCGAGGAATCCAATCCAGTTGAGTTCAGCCCTACTTTTCTAGACAAATATTTAAAAACAATCATGTACAAAGCTAACAGGTAGGACATATTTTACCTGTGCTTTACAGCGTAATTCTTGCAGCAAACTCAACAACTAAGGAAAAATACTGCTAAAGCCACCAAAAGCTTTTCCTCCTGCTACACTATAGATTTAAATTAAAGAGTTCATTAAACCACCAAGGCTTTAAAAGTGAAGAAAATTAGGATGACTCTCTCAATTAAAAAACAAACAAACATACAAACAAACAAAATCTCTTCAGGAATTTAAACATCCCTACGTGCCTCCAGCAGGCTCAAGGCCAGGTGGGTGGCTGGTGATGTGGAGGGCAAGGAGCTTTCAGTCACGCTTCCCGGGAAAAAAGTCTCACTGGATCTTCACATAACGTGACAAAAGCTTTATGGAAGAAATAAAGAGGCATTTCTTACTGTACCTGAAGTGTGGGAATACGTAAGAGCTGTGCACCAGAAAGCTCAGGTCCTGTACACTTGTTTTCTCTCCTCAGCCCAAAAACTTTGGGAATTAATGATGAAGTCATGAAGGAAACCTGAAATAGACTCTTTCCACCATCACCAGGCTCACTTTCTCAGATTTTATCTGCTTTGGTTTCCCACTCAGATCTTATATTAGATTTTTTCCCCTTTCTTTCTCCACCTCCAAGCTTTTCCATTTTCTTACATAATACTGAATAAATATTTTATAGCCAAAGAGGATTTCTACCTGTTATGTAACTCACATTTTTGGAGGCAGCTTCCCATCACATTTTTACTGATAGGGCCTTCAGTGAAACCAGGAGCTGCAGTGATGTAAAAGAAGAATGTGCCTAAACTTAAACAAACAGCTACGTTTATGCTACATTAGAAATGCCAACGGGGAGGAAAATTCATTTCATCAATAATATGCATATGGGGCTGACAATATTGAGGAAAATATTAACATATGTACATAAACATCAACAAAACTATTAATTGTCACATAATGAGGCAGCAATTTAGGTGTGCTGAGCAGATGCATCACAGCTAAACTGGAAAGAACAGTCATGTTCTAATTCTGAAACAGGCCGGGATATGTGTTTGTGCTTGGGATGCCCAATCACAGATCCTTCCCAGAGCCAGAGGAATTTTGAAGTTGTCTCCTCTAAAAGGTGCTGTGAACATCTCTCAAAAACCTTATAGTTAACAGTTATTTTGTATTTAAAAAATAAAATTAATTGTGGTCATTTTCCCCCCATTTGAGTTAGGAACTAATAATATAGTGGTGCACCCTTATCAACAACAGTTAGAAACACAAAATATATTTAAAAGATCGGCTTTAAGTTTCATAACAAGAATAATTACATGAAGGATACAGATGTTATGCTGCCATCCTCTCCTCTCAGTATGTGCCCTGCATGTGGAATTTTTTAAGAAATGCAAAGAAAACTCCATAAAGCTATTAAGTTGTAATTGGATTTATTATAATCAGCTGCTTTCACTTGCAGTTTTATGCTAGAAAACAGATTATAGAAAAGAAACCTTGTGTATTTCCTCAGTGACTTGAGTGGCTTCAAGGAGACCATGCAACAATCAGAAAGGTCAAATTCCTTCCTTCCATATGGCGTTAAATAAATGGCAGCACGGAGCAGTGCAAATTTTTTCAATGGGTACAGCGTTCTGGGGTTTGCACTCTAAAAGAAGAATAAGAAGCTCTTTGCTCAGCACCGAGGGCTTTATTACACACCGTGAAAACCGGCTATCTGGGAACTGGGAGATTACCGACACAAAACACCATTAAGACGGTGCCAAAAAGATTTATAAACGGGGCAGGAGGGACCTTGAAATGTCTGCTTTGATTCTGGCTTCCTTGGAAAGCTTTCCTTCCTCCAGGCACCCAAACCCCCCGCCCTCGGGCACCCTGAGAGTCGCAGCTCGGGGTGCGCCTGTGCTGCGGGGGCACCGCAGAGGCTCCGAGAGCAAAGTCAGCGCGGGGAGATGCGGGACACACGGACATAACGCCGTGTGTGCGGGTGACAAACCCACCCCTCGCCGCACGGCGGTGTTTCGGGTGGGCATCGCGGGCAGCTCCCGGGGAGATGCTCCCGCCGCGCCGCGGGACCTGGAGCGCGGTGTTGGAGGCGGCGGGGGCAGCGCAGCCCCGCGGTGCGGAGCGGGATCGGCACAGGGGGGACCGAGGGGGTGCTGGGGGTGGGAAGGGAGGGGTTCGAGGGGTCCGGGGGGACCCCCCGTCCCGTCCCGTCCCTCCTCGCGCAGCTCGGCCCGCCCGGGAGAGCGGCCCCCTCTGGCGGCCGCGGCGGGCGGAGCCCCCGGCAGGGTTCGGGGTGACCCCTCCCTGCGGAGAGAGGTCCAGTTTTTTGGCCACGGACCCTCACCGGGGTCCTGGTGCAACGGGGACGTCAACGCCAAGGCCAGCTGGTGTCCTTTGGAGCTCCCCCACCTAACCACGAGCAGCAGCCGGGATTGAGCGCGCCCTCCGCATTCCCCCAAACCCAGGACCAAGAGCATCGGATATTTGTTCAGTAACTCAAAGGCCGCCGAGGCAAACTCAGGCACTCCCATGTGAGCGGTAAGGCCACTGCTGCAGCCCTGTGAGCAGCTGCATCCCTAAGTGCTGCAAACCCAAGCAGCGTTTAAAAACCCCATCTCCGACCAGTCCGGGAGGCTGAGGCTGCTGACAGAGCGTGGACATCTTATCCTCGTTTGATCGCCCGTTATCAGCTACTGAATGAATTCTTCGCAAGAGAGGAATGTTTAACATCCACTCTTTTGTCCTAGATCTTAAAACCCCTTTTTAACAATAATAGCTCAAAAAAACCCATATTCTTTGTATCTTAAGAAGATGTCAACTCAGTAGTTGAAGTTTGAATACGGTCTTCAATAGGGGATAATTCAGAAGTGAAGATAAGGCAAAGCATGAGGGAAGTGGTCACCCCCTCCCCTTGTGAGTGCCCTATTGCAACTCATGGGCTTTCTACAGCACACACTTGAGAAAATGCCATTAAATGGAGAAGAGGGAGTGAGTCAGATATATGGGTACTCATAAAAACATATAAACACTCGGCTGAAGAAACGAAAAGTTTAACAACTCAGAAAAATCCATCTACCAAGCTCAGGGACAAACCTGTTTCTATCCTTAGGTTAAAGGAATGACAAACGTGCACTAAACCCTCCGTAGCCCAGAGTGTGATCGCACAGTGCACACGTACTCCCTTCACCACTGACAAGTGATGGTTAGCAGAGAAACGCCAAGACTGGAATATCACTAACAGGGATTTGGAACCTCTGTTTGGATAAGGCATTCAATTCCTTGAAGCCTTAAAAAAAAAAAAAAAAAAAGAAAGCCCATGTGTTCGTTTCCCACTGCAGAAAGAGGATGTCTTGAGTCTCTCAGCAAACAGAGAGCATGGAAAAAACCCAGACATTGTTAAGGGCCTGAGCCAATGTAAGCACTGGCTTGGGTGGCACCAGCCTCTCACTCAGGGTGGGCTTCTTGTTGTAAAGAAAGAATTTTTCACATAGCTTTGAGGATCTCTAAATTACAATTCGTAATCAAAGGCGTGTTTATGCTGCCTATGCTACAACACAAATTAGACCTGCCCAGTTCAGTACAGATCTAATAATCTCAGCTTGCTCTTGGTGCCACAGTGCTTGGCATCCTGCGTCAGCACAAGCTCAGTGAGCTTTGCCTAGACACACACTGATGTATTTCTGGGTGCCAGCTCAGGCAGGAGAGCCCAGAGCCACAGTGCAGAGCCCAGCACTCGCAGAGAACAAGCAGCATTACAAGCAGCAGTGCCAGTTCCTTGGCTCCAGGGAGAGTGACAGCAGAACACACAGTGTTTCTGGCCAGATGAGTGTCCAGGGTATCTGTCCATCTCAAATATGAAAACAAGTTTGGTGACATAGTTCTGTGCACTTGAGTGTAAAAAATTTCCTTGATATATGCCATAATATCAGCTCACCCTGCTGTTTTCTCACTCCCTGGGCATAAACTACCACCAGTGAGTATTTTACACTAACAACTGCACGGAAATCAGCCTCCCACATCAGCAGTGATTTGGTTTACAGCTGGTTTGGTTACTGTATAAACAATCAGCGGTGCTGAAGGGTTAGAGATCAACACAAATGTTTTACCTCTTCAAACACATTGTGGTTTATACCCACTGCGAGACAGGCAGCGATGGCTGATAAAAGTATTAATGTGCAAATATAACAACAATATCACATTAACTATTCCCAGAAAGAGCAAAATATCATTGATATCCTTGACAGTGTTTAGTGCACGTGTAAACATTCCTGCCCACGCTCTCCTGCTCACCCTGTACCTTCTATGGGCACTATAAAAACACACTGGAAAAGCAGCAAATTCAGTGCAGTGCCTTGATACGTGACAGCATGAGCACTAGAATTTCCCATGTTGGCAAGAACACTGAGGGGAAAAAGTCTCTAACTGCACCTTAAGCCTGCAAAGTTGGTAGGTTATCACTCCCCAGCAAAATTCAACAACAATTCTGACTAGTCACGTGTGTAAGTGTGGTACCAAAGAACTGGAGACTCACACAAATGATACTCTGCTCCTTTTTAACAGCCACTTGAACATTTCTAATTTTTGGTTTTTGTCTTGAATTCTAAGAGAAGAAGAACTGCACTATAAGTAAAAAATTTTGGTCCAAAGTAAAAACTTAAAAAGATAGATCATAGCCAAAAGTTAAAAAGAAGCATATAAAGATATTTCAAAGCTATACAAATGAGTTTTTCATCTTCTTTCTTACTCTACCCCACTCTTACAAGAAAAAATACTCTCAGCAAGAAGTGTTTCACAGACTATACTACTGAGAGATCATTTTTATACGGGTTTTTTAAGGCCACCCCTATGCTCTATTTAGTTCTGCCTTCCCACTCACACACAACACTTTAAAATTTACAAGTTAGAGTGATATCAGCAGCTTTGATAAAATCCATTCCCCCTCCCAACAAAACTTGCTTCTCCTGAACCTGCAGCCATTTCAGTCACCACAAATCAAGCACTGCCAGGTTTCACACAGGCACTGAAGTCCAGCACAGCACACAGAAGAGTTCATTTAAAGCATACAATGAGCAAAACAAAAACCAGGAGGTGATGTAACCCCTTGAAAGTATAAAAGAAATTCAAACCCAGCCTTTTCCACTACTGCAGGACCAGCTTCCCTTGGAGGACTGTAAGGGAGCTCCCACCCAGAGCAGACACACACTGAAACCATGTGTGCTGAGCAAGGTATGTGGGGAAAAGGTACATAAGAGGGGGGAAGGAGTCAAGACAGAAAAATCTTTTATTTCCATCCATGTTCTTGCTCATTGCAAGCAAGACTCCCAAAGTATTAATCCTGCTTTCCAGAAATTACACCAACAGGCAACCTGGAGCTATCCTTGTAAAATGTGGGCTAATTTTAGGACAAAGGACATGCTATTCACTCAAATTAAATTATACCCATTTACACCAAAAGTGAAATATAATGTGCTATTTTAGGGTTTTTCAAGCAAATATTTGGTTAAACTGACTCACAGCAAGGCACTAAAAGACAGCATAAAATAGCAGCATATCCCTTTTGTCATCTACAGGATGCATTTAAATTGTTTTACAGAAATAAAATGCCAGAGAACACCTGCAATAGTCTTAAATTAGAGGTTTTTGAGGCATCCATAACCATGCAAAGTCAAAAAAAATTTACTTTTTTCTAGACAAAGCTTCTGCATTATGTATGCCCAGTAGAAACACCTTTGCCCGAAACCAATTGAAACCATCCATCTGGAGCAAACAAGAAAATTAAGTACTTGAGAAAAAAAAAAACTGTACAGCTTTCCACCCTCGACCCAGGGAGCCTAAACCTTACTTTACACAATAATTCTCAAGTATTAATGTTGTCCAGTAGCATTCTATAAGAGCAACTAATCTCCTTAGCTGAAATCCACCAACTGGAAACATATTGAATATACTGTGAGAACAGTTTGAAATTACAACATAAGCTGCCAGAGAAAAACAATGGCAGTCCCATAAAACATTCTGCAAGCAGAGAGGGGAGGAGAGACAGGAACAGCAGCCTCTAGACCAGAGGAGAACAAAACAAGTTCAGCCTGAAGAGTTTTAACACTTTCACTGGGCCTACCTCCTCACTGATGGTCTTCCCATCCCTTGGGAAACAGAGAATGGGAACTTCTGCACGTCCTTCTTTCATCCTCTTCACAGCTTGCCACAAGAACATCCAGACAGCTCCAAGTTCTGCAAGAAATGCCCATCCTTGCCTACAAATTCTAATTTCTCCCCCTACCAGCTGGGCTTTACACCAGCTCAGCTAAGCCCCCGCTGTGTGTCAGTGCCCTCTCACCACCAGCACTTGCCGAGAGCCACTGGAAATAGGAGAAGCCAGGGAGCAAATGGGAGAAGGAAAAGCAGCTGGGGTGATATTATGACCTAATTCAAGTCAGCTGTGATTGATTTAAATCACTAATGAGTGAAAACAAGAAGCCTGGCTTCCTGTTCCAGATCGTTCCATGAAATAAAATCTTCTTTTACCATTTTGATTTGAATAATTTTGGACTGGTTTGATTTTTCGTGACAGTTCCTGGCCTCAGAAGCCAACAACTGGTGTAAGTGTTTGTTCATATACTAGTGAGGTGAGCTCTGGCCATTGAACACACAGCCTGACAATGGGTTGTTCCCTGTCTCAGTGGGTTTGTGCTGGTTTTTTTAAAGTTATTTTTCCATGTTCTGACCAGTCACTCATCTGATAGACCCCAACAGCTCACCAGGGTAGTTTTTCCTCATTGGGCTAAAATGACTCAAATTCTTGTTCTGGAGACATACAGGCTCAGATACTCTCTGCTTTAGTTCCTGGCTCTCAGAGCCCTGGCTGACATCTGCAGGGGGCTGAAAATGTTTGCTGCTCTCTAACCACACCCTGTGTGCTCTCCTAAAGGACATCCCAGGGACCACCCCAGCTTCCAGCCCACTGTGGCAGCAATTTCAGAGAAATACCTGCACATTCATTGTTGCATCTCTGCCTGAAGTTTTCTTCCCTCTGCTCCTATTGCTGGCCATGCTTCAGTTTTAATCTGCTGTATAGAAAAACTGCTCATTTGCAATATCTTAATTAGCATTCCTTTTTGTGTTCCCAGCATTCTCTGTTCCCAAATAACAGTGTCAGCTGAGTGCCCAGCATGGGTCCTACTGTCGGCCTGAGAGCCAAATTAAACCTATTTTTGTTTGTGCCCTCCCTCCAGAGCAGTGAGGCTCAGGTTTGAAGTCTAAAACACCTCCACCTGTGTCTCCATGAAGTTCAGCTTCCACCTGTGGCCACTGTACAGTCAGGGAAGGGAACAGCTCTGTCCTGGAGAGCCTTCTCCTGCAGCAAACATGCACAGCTCAGGAGGAGCTGGAAACACTGGGTGTCTCCTGAGACAGAGCTGCTCTCCAAAGTTTGCAAGACTGGGTAGCTCATGCTTGAAATAAGAGGCTACTTCTTCACTACAAAAAGAAAAAAGGCATTTTGACTGCAACTTCTGCTGTGGTCCCATTTGTTTTTATAGGAAGAGTAAGGAAAGCTTCAGGATTTGTTAAGGTATGAAAACGGTTCACATCGACCATGTGAAACCCATCTAAATAAATGTCATTAAACTCACAGCTGATGGCACTGAGGTCAGTACTGTGGGATCAATGCAAAGAAACCCTTCCTGCCTTTAGAAGTCAGTCATACCTACCTAAAGAGAAAACTATCAAGGCAGAGCCACCAAGTGATCTGCAGCTGGTGGCATTACTTCACTTAAATAAAACATTCATTTAATATCAAAACAGGGACTCCTTTGAGCTGCCTTACTTTTTTCAAGAATTATTAAGTAGAGAAAACATGGGGTTTTTTGCCTTCAACCATACTGCCTCAATCCACTTTTGTGTTTAGTTTTCACCTGGGGGGCAGGGGGGGATGAAACAAAAATATCTCTCCTAAAAAGTGGTCTTGACAAAAATTATATCAGTATAATATCACCTCTCAGGTAATGATAAGCCCATTCCCTGGACTTCATTGACAATTGCCCAGAAGCTACTTTGGATTTCATAAGAGAGGAACTTAAAGAATATTAACTTTCCCTGCCTCTGGTAGAAAACTGAGTGTACGTTTGAGAAGGCATCACCCTCCATCCAGTATGGGCCGAGGTGTTAGCTCAGCACCAGACAAAAGGCAAGGCAACAGATTGTTAAGAACAGCTAGGAAACTGCAAGAAGCTGTGCTCAGGAGCTTCATTTAGTTTAGCAGAACACGGTAAGATGCACTTGGAAAAACAAAATCACATCCCCATCAGGATATTATTTCCTTCATGTAAAGTGCAAATTGTAGCTGGGCCAGGAGAAGGCACACGGGGGGTGTTTTTTGGAAGGTGGAGTTTTGTCACATTGGAAGGGGACTGAAAAGCCAAGTACAGCCTATTAGGCAAAGGAAAGGACTCACTATGACTCATGTCCCTGGCCAGAGGATGCCAGCCTCTTAGGAAGAGTACCTGGGAAGCATTCCACACCAGTGTTACCATTTCTCATCTGGGGGTTAATATATAATTTAGCATATGGGGCAGAGGGATTTAGGGAGGTTTATTTTTTCCTGTATTGAGGAAGGGTTACCAAGGAGGATGGTTTCTTATAAACTAATACCAAGAAACCAAATTTTAATTACAAGAGACACACAGAGCAACTTATCAACCTTCTTTTCCCAGTGGTGCTTTTAACGTGAGAATTTAAAATGAGTTTCAAATGCTCCTGACTTCATTTTTCCTTAGTCCCACGTTTTTTCCTGTGTCTTCTGAAACCAATCTGAGCCGTGTTTTGACCAGAACGCTCTTTAGAAATTCACACTGTGAACAAGGATCATAAACAGAACAAAATATTCCCACCATAGCTCCACTCTCTCTAAATTACAGAGACCAAAGAAGAGATAAGTGTGCACTGCAGACCCTACTCAGAACTACCACATCTGGAAGATCTCAAAGTGCTGGCATGGATTAATTTCTTCTCAGGAAGGTGCTGAAGAGGTGAAGGAGTCACAGCACAAGCCCCACCCAGGCAGCACAGATGGCCAGGTGATGCTGCAGAAAGCTCAGGTGCAAAGAAGGGAACAAAACGCCAGTTCTGACACCTGTAACACTGATCCCGGACTTTATCTGATCTTTGAGCCAATGTAAGTGCCTTCAAGAGCTGCCACAGGCCTCAGTGAAGAGGCAGTGTAGGCAGCACTAGGAGAATTTTCATTCTAAAGGAGCCTTTTCATGGGGTATTTGCCATTTGAACTCCCTCAGACTTCTGCTATATTTGAGTGACTTATCTAGACCAGCTCCAACACAACTGACAGCCTCTGTCTTGTGCTGAGGAATCTGGAGGTGCAGCATTACCCCAGGAAACAGAATGATAACTTTTTATCCCTCCTTTGAATCAGCTGAAGCAGTAAACTTTATTCCAGGCAAGCCCCAAGTTTTTAAAAACACTAAGAAAAACTAACAAGAAACCTGCCAAGGCAAAACACTCCCGCAGTCCAAATGCACAGAGCACTCATTTGGAGAAGAAAGCAACTGAGAGGAGCTGAGCCCCAGGAATTGTTTTATATCCTTGATGCCTTCTTGTGCACAGCATAATAAACACAGAGCACTCTGCAGGTACTCATGGCCACGGAGACTCCAGCCTTCAACGTGCTCTCTGGATGTGGACAATTATTCAAAGAGGTCTGCAAGAAATTGTGCAGTTCCTGCATACACACAAATAAATCTCACTCTCTCCAGCCACTATGCCCAGGATCAGACTCTTCAAACTTATCTCACTATGGCAGCTCTTTACAGTTTTCCCCATGCCTTGTTCTTCTCTTTCCAAACTCGCAGTGACACATTCTGCACCTGGTGCTCCAGCCCACAAATCAAACATATTCCCCTAAACAAGAGAATAACAACTCACTGTTTAAAGAAAACACACGTGCAGCCAAATTAGGAGAGTATTTGCCATATTCCCACGTCAGCCCCCTGGCAATAGTTGTATTTCATGTACTGCAAAAACCTAAGGAAACTGAGCTCCTTATCTATGAAAACTACTGTACTTCTTTTCTCAAAGATTTGTCTCCAACAACAACCAAATGTCACATGAGTGAAAGTCTGAATGATATTGCACTCATGTGATTCTGTTTCTATGCAGGCTAAACCTCTCTTTTCTGTTTTGCATGACTCCACAAGCTTTTTTGAGGTTTAAGAACTAATCCTATTTCACCAAAACATTTTTGTTTGCCTCACATCCAGTTCCCCCCTCTCTCCTTCACTGGCAGTGGAAGTTTGGAGTCTTTTCAGTTTGCAGGCAGAGAAATACATTTACATCCCTTAAAAACTTTTAGGGAAGGAGCAGAGGACGTTGGTTATAGCTCTTATGAGGATTTTACGTCCCGAAATCTGTCTCGTAGGTGTTCTGCTTTGGCGATGACTCGCTTCCGAAAGTGTGGCACATTAGGGGAGGGTATTTCAAATGCTTATAAAACAAGAAGTGTATTAGCATTTACTAAAGTGAGCAGGACTGTCATTCCAGCAGACACTGCCCACCACACACTTGTGTCATGGATTTTTTCTGACAGCTCCCACTTTCACTGTTTGACTGGGAGGTTTGTGAATATTACACAACTCTTGTAACATTGCCCTTCCAGCAATTCAGTTGCTCCATTCTTAGTTTGTAATTACCTTTCAACGCAGAGGTAGCGTTTTGCTGTAACATTTTGTGGGTTATCTGACAGAGCTGGTAGTCATTCCTCCTCTCTGATAGGCTTAGAGGTGTTTGGAAAACATTTCCTGAAGGAAATTCTAGTTCAATCCTCTAGATAATCATTTATCCCTTGCTGTTCTTCTTGTAAGAGTTCAAATTTGAAAAAAATTTTTTTTTAAATCCTCTTTTTTTTGGATTTTGGTGCAAAACATACCTGCAGGGCCTGAATGTACCAGCAAAACTCTGGTCTTATTTTCCACATGTATCACTGGGAGACAAAGTTAATTGGGTGGCTGGATAAAAAAAACCCACAAGATAGACAATATGGATCATCTGCAGTAGTTAGTCGATGGGCTTCACGGAGTGTTGAGAATTCTCAACAGAACTTTCTTGTTATAATCCAAACTATTTCTCCTTTCTTTCGTATCTGGAGACCTTGAGCAGATCCAAAGATTAATCACTGTTAGAGTTCCAGCTACGTTACAAGACTGTGGCAATCAGTGATGCCACTTCAGTGATTTACACGGGCGATTCTTCTCCAGGAGGAGTGGAGAGAGAAGTGCTGCCATGAGCTCACTGAGCAGCAGAAGATTTTCATGAGAGGAAAGGAACAAAACTCCAAGTCTGAGCCAGGAATATGCCCAGACGAGTATGGAAATAAGGAATTTGTGGGCATGCATTTTCTTCTGATTTTTTTTTTGACAAACAGTATCTGGCCTGCGGAAAACCTGCCCAACAGCCACGTGCCTAACAGACATCAAAGGAGAAAAGCTTTGGGTTTAAAACTGGGAATGATGATTAACAGATAACAAGGAGTCTTCCTCTAGAGCAAACCACAGGAAATGCCACTGAGCAGCACAGTCGGTGCTGCAACCAACAGCTCTGCACTGCACCTCTTCTCATCCCCTGCACTGACAGCTCCCTGCCTGAAATTTAATTTCAGCCACTCTTCATTAGGTATTTCTTCCGAAGTCAAACCATTTTAATCCGAGTCTGCAACAGCAGAATTTCTGACTACAGTAAAACAAACAAAGAGAGCTTTTAGACCACTTATCAGAAAAAAGCACGTGTTGCTTTTACTGTACACATCGTAAATAGCACATACAGCTACTGCAATAATCAGATGGTGGGAAAAGCCCTGGATGAAGAAATAGCTGCACTTATTCAGATGAAAGCCCCTGTCATAGAGCATGGATCCACTCTAGTCTGAATTATGCATGTGTGCTTTTCTTGACAAGCCTAAAAATAATACACACTTTAGAGTTTTAATCCATTTGGAGAATTAGATTGTGATCAAACAAGTACAGACATCTGAGATTTTCCTACTTTCAGTCCTTAGGGAGGGGGTTGCCCATATCACTTATCAGGCAGCATTCTGGAAGTAAATGGACTGAGTTTTCTTGAGAAACCGGTCAAATTGCAGTCAATTGAAAACTTCAGTAAAGAGAATGTCATTTCTCCAAATGACACTCACTTAGCAGAGGAACATTTTGCAGAAGTCAATGGGATCAGTGATAATAGAGCCAGCAGGAAAAATTAAGGGTGTCTTGGGGATAGCTGGGCAGTGCAGAAGTAAGAGAAAGAGGTCGTGACTAAAACTAATCCTTCTTTAAGTCATATTTGACCAAGAGGCTGAGCTGGAAAACAATGTGAGAGCAAAAGTTTCAGAATGTAACACACCTCATTTTGAAATCAGAGTGAAATGTTTCTTTCTGGACAAGTTAATATTTCATGTTAAAATATTTTATAGTGTTAACTTTTCATTTCAAAATTCACTTAAATTTAAGGAAACCTTGAAAACATTTAGTTTTAACTGAGCTGGCAAATATTTTAGGCTGAAAAGTAAAGCCTTATACATTGTTTTGCCAGCAGTTCTGTAATTGCTGTTTTGGTTCGAATCTGGTTTTGTTTCTTGCAAGATTTTCGTTTCAGCCACTGAGAACAGGAAAGCAAACAAAATTCGCCAACTGTAGCTCAGGAATAATTCGCAGGGATCTCAGTTCAGTATGGAATTCAAAGATGCTCCTCATAGCGGGGTATAACCATCCTTTAAGCTCCTCACAATGCAGGTGCCCATCCACTTCACACAAGAACAGGGCCAGCAGTTGGCTCCTGTGCTGAGAGGTAAATTAAGAGTTGTATAGCTAAGAGGGTATTTCAGGACTCAGATGTGTTCACCTTCTCTAAACCAAACCCAAAACTTCAGTGGGGATAAATAAGGCAAAGGACTTTCATTATTAAGTAGTGATAGCACTGAAAGGGCAAAACAATAAGTCTTCACAGCTTCCTCCGAGAAAATCAAGATAAAAAATGTTTGATGCCAACAACGGGAAACTTCCTCTAAGCTCTTACCTAGGAATACAGAGAAAGGAGGGGCCAAGGAAACAGTTAAGAAAGAGGCAGAAAAAAATAACCAAAATTACTGTAAGTTTGCTTGGTATGGTAAATTCTGAGGTCTTCTCTTACAGACTCCTCCCTTCCTCAACAACTAGCATTTATACTTTGACTCCTCCTAGTTTGGAATGCTGAAAATAACTAACATTTCAGCAAGGATAAAAGGTTGTGGAGTCACTTACCTGGAACAGGGGCAGTCCCCAGAGGGCAGGGGTCACACAAACACACCTTCAAACCAGGAGTGGAAGGGCCACTTCCAAGGAGGAAAAAGCAGCTCAGTCATTATTCCTTTTTATTGCACTGGTACCCAGGCCCTGTGTAAATATAATTTCTGTCTCAGTAGTCCCTTGCTGAGCCAACCAACAAGATGCCAATTAGTGATCACTTTCTAATCTTATTTTCAGTACTCTGCTTTAAACATCTATTTATTGCTAAACAGAACCAGGTCCCTTTGCCCACAGAATCATTCCAACAACAGTTCAGCTCCTGAGAGCTGTGTAATATTTATTCTTTCTCTTAATACCTCCATAACCAAAATGTGAAAACCCAAAACAGAGAAGAAAAACAGAAATCTAAGTACACACATATAAAAGTCCATGTCCACATGCAAAGAATAAATATGCTTTATATTTCTACAACATCTAAGCCAGAAAAAAACAACTTTAATTATCGTGGTGTGCATGTAAATGTCAAACATATTAGCAAGAGGCGAGGGAGACACATGAAACAATCTCATAAAATACAAAATATTTAAATGCCAAGAAAATGTAATGTATTGCTAATTTCCTCAGTTGCTTCTGCTATGTTTCTCTGCTCTGTTCAGTAGTCAGACATGAAATGACATCCTTCAGAAAAATATTTAGCCTACTGCCCCTAAAACAAACAGAAAGAAGAAAACATTCCTTTTGCACCCCCAGGATACAGAAAACAGAAAGATTGCTTTCTCTGGGTGGTAAATAAATGACACTGAGGACAGCATGTGAGTGTTTATGTGCATGTACTCACTCACCACTTACCCCCAGTGGTAATCAAATGATGTTTTGTTTGTACACACACACACTTATCTTTGCCAAACCAAAGAGCGCTGAAAAACAGATCAAACAACAGGAAAACCAGCCAAGAGTGAGACAGAATGCATCAGGTTTTAGGCTTTCCTAAATCTGTCATGTATGAAGAGCTGGTAATTAATACATGGTAACCCTGCAAACAGCACAGCCCTGTCCTGGACCCTGTAATTCGTAAGGCTTTTGACTTGTTTGACCTCCATAAAGGCTCCTCTTCTCTGCTCATACAAGTCATTCTTCTCCTCATTCACATCATTTACATTAAAACTTGGCATTTCTAAATTTGACTAGGACACCACGAAACATTTTGAGTCATTGGCACAGGGTCACAAATGTGACTAAAGCAGCACTGAACAAAACTGAGATTACAATCTTTGCTAAAAGGCATGGACAGATTTACAACAACCTCTAAAGCTTTGCCACGTTGGCACAGGTTGCACTTCCGAGCCATTTGCACTTTCTCAGCAGAAAGTGAATTTTTAGAGTTAACAGAAACAGTCAAGTGACTCCATGGAGAATTCCTGTGTCTGTGCTCGAAAGAATTTATTTAAACAGCAATTAAATGTCTCTATAATTATTTTCTATAAATCTTTGTGACTCGTCTTTCTAAACAGCTACACAAAGAGGAACTATACTGAAAACTAAAAGTACTTAATGCACACTAAAAGGCAGAAACCGAAAGGAAAGTTTACTTTTGTAAGACCTGTTGAGGAAGGAGAAACTTGCTGTCTGTCTGTACAGACTCAGAGATTAGGTGACCATTAGAAATAATGGTCAATTATGGACAATTTTGTATATATATTCAATAGCTTGGAATCACATTCAGCCTGAATTACCATTTTCCTACCTTATAATTATTGAAAAAGCTGTATTCTTCTCTCTTTCTATAGGGTAACTACAAGACATCATTTCATCATTAGGGCAGGCGAAAGAAGAACAACTTACAAATATTTTTAAGGAAACATTGGTAAATAAAATGTGATTTTGACACACATTACTCATGTCTCTGCCAAGCAATATTATTGCCCTGGTAACCGTGCTTATTTTCAAGTGTTTTACCTATTTTCTGTACTAATTACCTCTAAAAGGTAACATTTATTCATATTAATTTCTGTAATGTAATAACATGGCAGTAGATTGTCAGTTTATTCACCTTCTGTTGGTTCACTGATGGCCATGCAAGAAACCTCCTGAACTATCAGATCAGAAAAACTGAAGAAAAGCAGTGATTTATCAGAAATGCAAAAGCAGATAAACAGTGAGGACATGTCTGTGCTCTCTTCAGGAGGGAGCAAGGCCACCCCATCCAAATGCACTTAGGAATTTGCCTTTATCTGCAGAACACCGAGGAAATGGAAAATCATACCTGGAGTAAGTCTGGACGCTCAGCCAGGAGAGCAGCTGCAACACACGCCTCAGGTCTGTTTGTCATTTTCTCCACAGAGGACTCTTAAGCAGTCGCCCATCTTCAGTCCAACAGGAAAAAAACCAACACAAAGTACCTGTAGATAAAGCTCTGCCACTTCCCTCTGCTTCTGTGCAGGTTTTTGGGGGAGCTCAGGCAGAGAAGGTTTTGCCTCATCAGCTGCCTTGTCTTCTTATCCTCCCCAGAACCCACTCATGTTAACAATTCAATTAAAACATTTTCAGAAGTTTTTCAACTCTTACAGCCTTATTTTTGGTTTTATCCAACACTTGAAAACATTGAGCTAAACTCTATCTGAATTGAGATTGGGAAAAAAAAACCAAACACAAGAAAAACGGACACTTTTCCGCCCATCTGACACCACAAACTTTCTCTTGGTCAGGGCATTTCCTTGGCTTGCCCTCCCTGGCTGCCCCAGGTACTTCTGTCAGCTCCGGTAGCCCATTCAAGCCCAGCTCTCTAAATGCTAATTTTCCTCCAGTTTCCAGCGTTGCAAGTCAGGGGAAGTACAGCTGGATGCTGAGAAACGCAGACACAAAACATACTCTTCCCCACCTGAGAGTAACTGCAGACTCAGCCAAGGATTTCCCCGCATGCTCTTTTGAAAGAGCCCTGGGAATGCAATTCACTTTTTATGCCTTCATCCACTTCACACAGTCATCAGACCTGAAACTTCTCCCAGTGAAAACACACACAATACACTAAACTCTGCTGTCTGCAGAGATACTTGTCATATTTGTAGCACAAGAGTACACACAAGTCAGGCACTCTGTGCTGAAAAAAGAGCCCAGACAGGATCCCCTTCACTCCTGAGGCTGCCCAGAAAGCAGATAGGATATCCTAATCTGGGACTACCTAGTTTTATAACCTTGCTGTTCCCTAAAAAGTATTTTGCATATATCAATTCTTTTTTTATTTTTTTTTTTAATAGCCTACCAGGAAAGGTGAATCCTCTGAAAGTTTAAGTCTACAATTGGAATTATCGTTTGAAAGATTTATTCCAGCACCAGTTTCTCCACACTGGAACTGCACATAACTTAGATGATAAAACATGTCTTATTCGTGGGGCTTCAATACTAAGTTTATAGATACTAATCTGACAGCACTTGGATTTAATTTCTAGAGGAAACAGCTCTTTTTTTTTTTTTCTTTTTTCAAGTACAGGAAAACGCTGAATGCTACGACTTAATTTCTATAATCTGTTCTAGTACAACGGCACCACAGAGCAGATCAAGGCTCAAACCTCAGATATGGAGTTTCTCCATTTTCTCAAGCTCATTAAATGACTCTGTGTCTGTAAACCTGCTGGCAACTGGATACTCCACTTTCCCTGCACTTCCTGCCCCAGTGAGTTTAAATGCTATTTTACACTCTCAATTGAACATTAAAAGGGCAACCTTACACACCAGGAATTTCATGCAGCTGTACAAATGCTGACTCCTCCTGTAAGCAGAGAACTGGCTTCCAAAGAAGCCCCAGAATTATCTTGTGGACATTATTACCAAGACATTGAAAAAAACAAACAAAAAAAACCCCAAAACCTACTCAGCTCATTCCTTATAGAAATGAGGAAGAAATAAACAAAATTAAGGGTTTGTTTCTTTTTAAAGCAGCATTAGAGACAGTTTTAAATATCTTTCTGTGCAGTTGTGAAGGATTTTTTTTAAACAATAAAGGTGTTTTTGCAGTATTCTCTGACTCCAGGAACTACAACTTGCAAGGAAGCATCACATAGACTGGAGATGATGCACAGAAAAACTTGTGCCAGGAGGAGAAAGTTATTTAATTTAATAATGTGTGAGTGACATCACAGCCCCACCTATACTCACATCACTCACCTATAAAAAGCACACCTCTTTGGCGTCTCCCTGGCTACAGCATTCCAGCACCATCCCCACTGAATCTGGTGTCTTCTAAGATCAAATCTTCCCCTGCAGCCTGCCTTACTGTTTATAGCTGGACAGGGTTTCACAAACACTGGTAGACAGGAGGTGCTTCACAAAGTTCCTCGTAATTCCTAGTTTTTCATACAGGAAGAGTTATTTGTCCCTCAGAAAGCTAAGCCATGACTGTGCACATCAACAGGCACCTTATGCAGTATGCACCTTTAATGTATGTTGTATTTAAATACAAGGCTTTACCTTATAATGGTCTCAAACAACTATTCATAGAAGTAACAAGAGTGTTGTGTTGTTTCTATGAATCCAGCAGAGATTACAAGTCAGACTGATTTGGGAAGAACTTCCAACTCCTACCAACCCTTGTGGTGGTAAAAAAAAACATCTTGGATAATAGACTCGGGACAGAAAAGAAAGAAAAAAGAAATAGAAAAAAACCTCACAATTTGAAAATATCCTGAGTTTCTCAGACCAAAGCTATTCTGAGCACAGTTACTGTGCCTTTAACATCCACGATCCTGCTGCGTAAGAATGAGAACAGTGACTACAAAAAGCTGCCGTCAATCCCATCGTGCTACAGCAAGAGACCAGCACAGACACACAGGAGCTGATCCCTGAATGCAGCTGAAGGAAACCTGCCTTCCACATTCAGGAGGAATTTGAAATGAGAGAATAAATTCCTCTGAGTTGACAGATACATCTTTTCCTCCCTTATTACACCCTTTCTCTCCTGTTCCTATACACAGGCTCCTGCACACGTTTCCATATTCACTTGTAGGTCATCTCAAACAGAAAGGGAGCATCCAGGAAAATGCCACGGTCCTGGATTTGGGGGAGGGGGAGGACTTTCAGCCAAGCTTCCAGGTCATCACTGCCTCTGCAAGTTGATTACTCAACTCTCTGCTAATCTGCTGCACAATGCAATTTGATTTCGATTTCCCAAGGAGGTGGAGGAAGGGAGAGAGGAGAATGTATCCAGCTGATGAAACCATGCTTAGGTTAAAGTCTGTTGAAAGCTCTCTGCAGGAAAATGCATGGAAGCAAAGTAATTAATGTCTGTTCATGTTCCCCCACTACCTTTCCCTTTATTAAATATTTTTGTTAACTAAATAAGCATGATCATTTTGTTCAGCTTTACTCACAATATCCCCTAACACACACAAAATCCTTTTTTGAAAACGGGTTTTTTTTCTAATAGGAACAGAAAGTGGTTCTGTTTCTTGGATTATTTTTCCTAATCAAAAATTATAATTTTTTTTGTATTTAAAATTAGTACTGGTACTTCATATATGGTTTTAAACATTTTTCCTTCTCCTGGAGGCAAGATATAAAGGCCTCTGGCACCTTCACTGACTAAATAATTAAGAATTTATTTGCCATGCAACCTTAACAAAATAGCTCTGGAATATTTTATTAAAAATGCTGAACTTCTTTTCAGCAAAGAGGAAGCTCGACAGAGAGTTATATTTTGAAGAACTGGTTTGGCTTATTATGGTTTCAACATTAGACCATCAAACACTTCATCAGTTTACTTCCAGTCTAATCCAGCATTTCCCCAGCAATATCCTACTGGAAGTTACTCAATCTGCATATTTCACAAAGAGCAGCTCATTAGTTCCTTGTCTACCAATCTGCTTAATTACATCACATAGTGAAACTTCATTCAGCTTAACAGAAGTCGTTCTGCAGACTGAGTTTTGTATTTTGATCCCATTTCTAATAGATATTCTGAACCTTGTTACAGAAATTGCCCTTTACACAGCACCAAGTTCAGAAAGACAAAGCCCATTTTGTGTAACTTCCAGTGCCAAATGCAGCCCATGAGGTCAGAGACCACCCTGACATTACCAGGACCTGTAACAGCCAACCTTTGGATCAGACCAAAATGGCACTTCTTCAAAGCTGGCTCTGCTCTAATCAAATATAACGCAAAGCAACAAGGGACCTTCACTCAAATATTTACAGAGGGGTGTTTTTAATTATACAACTGAAATATTTTAACTATTACACTGGGGAGATTTACATGAGCTTATTATGACTTTACAGACTTGATCTGGTTTAAATTATGAAAGTCCTTTATAACTTCCTACATAAGGATCCAGATTAGAGTTTCTTTAATCAGCTCAAATGTATAACATTTGAATTAACCATTCTTACAGTGTGCTTTTCCTGGTGGGGACTTAATGCACCCACACAAAATAGGTACAGAGACTTGTTCAACAGAAAAACATGAAGCAAACAAAGCAAAGGCAGCGTGCCTGTGACTGACAGGCAGTCAGCTCTGGGTATGACTTGGGCCCTACAGACTTCTTTTAAACACTCCCAGTACTTCAAAGACTATTTCTGAAAGTGGTCTTCTAGATCCACTTGCCACATATATATGTATATAAGTGTATACATATATATATACCCCAAATCACCATGGTAATTCTATTTCATCAAAATATCAGAATATTTTTCAGTCAAAACTTTGTTTTATCAGAAGTCCAACTACTCACTACTTCACCCAGATTTCCATTAGAAAGAAAAATTTTTATAAGTGTCCCTAGCTGTGAAGGTGACTCTCATAACTAATATACATTTGGGGAATCCTGGGCTGATTAATTTGAAGTGATCTGAGATGTGGAAGCTGTGCTGTCAATCAGAGCAGGGACTGGGAGCAGGTTTCTCAAAAGCCAATCTGTGCCTCAAAATCCCTGGAAAGGGAGTGACACACTCAAGTTTCCATCTCAGTGGAAATGTATGTTTTATAAACTCCCTTTTGCTACAGATGAAAAAAAAAAAAAAAAAAAAAAAATGTCTGGTTAGCTGTGTATGTCCATGTTATAAAAAACCAGGATGCATTGTATTTTCGTTATTTTAGCCTGATCACAGTTTCTAATTATCACTTTCTGATCAATCCAGCCACCACAACCACTACTAACTCTACGTGAAGCCTTTCCAGAGACAAGATGACTAAAACTAGTTAGGAACCCTGTTTTAAAAGGGACTAAAATGCAGTGGTTAGCTAGATTGCATTGTAAGAAAAGAGGTGCTAAATATTTCCTGAGAAAACAAGCAGATCTTATGTAGGTAACTCTAAAACTGAGAGCCAAGTGGTTTTTACATGTACTTGAAAACTCCTTGGCAGCGTTACCGGGGGTACCTGGGGCCAGAAGCCCGTGCTTTGAACTCCTGAGCACAAACTGCTCTTCTGATGTCATGAGGAAAATCCTCACTCTAGAAGTCGTACCAAGAAACTGGAACTTTGCTTTAGTAGATAATACAGGTCCTACAAGGGCAGCAGTTTTCAGTAAGTCTGATCAGTCTGCAAGCAACAAAAGAACACAGTTTTTGGAATATCGGAACACAATCACTCCCTGAAACTTTCACATCCAATAGTTCTCCACATTAATTGGTCAGTGCACAATGGCAGAAATTTTATAGAAAACATCACAGCACAAAGGCTCACAACATACCTCATGTCTGTGGAGAAAACCATCCTTCTCACCAGGTCTGTCCGTGCAGATACAGCCCCTAATTCAGCAAAGCACTTACCCTGATGTTTAGTGCTTCATTCCAGCAGAATGCAAATGCTCATGTAAGTGCTTTGTTGAACAAGGAGAGATTTAGGCATATGCTTAAGCACTTCACTGAACTGGGACCAGGCTACTATTTATAGAAAGCTTTTTGTTCTGGTTTTATTGTTCAACACTGAAAGTCATCCCATGGCTTTTTCTTCTGTATACCTTCCCCTCACACAGCAAAGCTTTTAGGGCTACAATTTTCTTCCAGATGTTCCAGATTTAAAATCAGAATGGATATCGTAAGCTCCTTCAATTATATTTTTTATCATATTTGTGCAGAAATATGCCAAAGGGAAAAAAAAAAAAGAGGCTGAGGAAGGAAAGTTATGAAGCCAAAAGTGGTGTGATTGAAAAATCCCATCCCACTCCACCCCAAGCATTGAAGCATTCACATGGAACCAAACACTAACATTTCACTCCAACTTGTCCCAGCGTCCTTCCATGTGCAATGCTCTGTTCCACAGAGAAATTCAGGCAGAGTCATGTCTGAAGCAGAATTGTATTCATCTTGAAAAGCCATCAGTGTTGTAGACTCGTTGCTCTGCAGAGGCAGATTGCAAACAGCACCGGGTGGTGCTGTGAGGAGACAAAAATACTTCTGAATGACTTCCAGCTCAACACCAGCACCACTGCATTTTCATTTTTTTAAAAAACATGACTCTGTTGCAGAGGGATCTGGACATACCAGCTCATCTTTCAGTGTTGATGAACATGTTTTCACCAATCTTTGTTTTGATTAACCAGTGTCTTTTCACAGACAGTATGATAACAAAAAAATCTCCATCTCCCTAAAAATCTCTAAACATTTAATCTGTTTTACTGACAATAAAAGCAATCCACTGGTGCTCTTTTACAGATCTCATGTTCCCCACATGGGGCTTCTCTATCTATACACAGATTACCCGAAGACAGTGCTGTGCTTCTGGGATGCTTGAAAATCTGGTTGGATAAAGCTGGTAGGTTTAACTGACATCCCTGGAAAAGGCAAGTTTCCATCCAAAGCGATGGCAAATGTAAGACTATTTAGGAATTCAAATGGTTTAAGGGGAAAGGATTCATCCTGACGTTTTTTTGAGAATGGAAGGAGAGAGCTAAAATGAAAGGAGAGAAAGAGAAGGAGTGATGAAAAGAGGCAGCTCCAGCTCCCCGGTGGTGCGTGACAGCAGCGGCTGCGGCATCGGCCGTGCCTGCGGGAGGGAGGGAGGGGAGGCAGGGCACCGCTGCTGGGGTTTGATGCAGAGCCTGTGCTGCACAGCAGAGCCGCTGCGGAGCCCCCTTCCCACTTCCCTTCCCAAGGAAATCCACTCTGAGCTTTTGCTCTGGAAAGCTGGCAGAGGGAGACTCACTTTGCCTGGTGCTTCCTGTGCTCAGGGGAGCAGGATCTTGTGTCTCCTTGTAAATATTTGCACAAAAACAGCGGCAAAGACTCCACCATCCATTTCTCCTGTAATTCAGGACTTTCACCTCTGGCTACCAAGATGGGCAAAACCATCCCCCCCAGGCACATTATTTCATCAGAGCACCCTAACAACAAAGCCACTAAAATCACCCAGAGAAACTTTTCACCGTTTTTAGGAGGTACTGAATCAGACTGCAAAAACCTTCAGCTGAATTATTAATGGCAACTTGTAAGCCATTATCATGGGAAGATTTCTATTAGTCACCAATTTAGAGTGCTGTTTTCAAAAACATCCACCTTAAGGATGCACAAATTCCATTGACAAGCCAACAGGACTTAAAATTCCATTTGGCTTCCATTCCTCCCCTTTTTAAAAATCCTTCTGTTACTACATTAAACCATTCTACTGCATTGTCTATAACTTATTTGACAATCAGACTATAAATGTTACTTTACAAGAATACAACATTTGGTGCTAAGTTTACAAATGCTATTTTCCCTCCCTGGAGCAGGATGAATTTTAAATGCAGTGTATTTAGTTCTAGGCAGGTTCTTTTATTTGAAATGCAAAGGTTCTCAGAATGGTGCCCTCAAGAAGAACAGCAAAAATCCTGGTGTTTTCATGTACAGAGGAGACTGGGTTGGTTGTGTATGTGCAGAACCTGACACAATTCCTTCTGTTTAAGGGAGTGGATTTAATACTCTTGATGTGTAACATTACAAATATCTGGAAGACACAAACAGTGCTTTTGCACTTACAACAGCATTTTCTACCCAAAATTCCCAGGAGCTTTACAAGCAGCGATGAATTAACCCTTGAAACACGCAGCTTAGGTTCACACTCTAGCAGTTTAATTATAAATCTGAAACGATTTATACAAGTCAAGCAGCTTGTATGAAGGCAGAAAATGCTCCTTAAGACAGCAAGGAAAACCACACAGAGTCTTAATTCTCCATCTCACCACACATATGCATTTTTTTAGTCTTTCCATGACGCTGCCTTGAGGAGGAAACAAGGGATATTATGAAGGTGGTGCTGTGCTAACAAGATAAAAGTATGAACATGCAAGTCATTACTAACACTGCAGCTGTATTTTATTCTGATGAATAGGAAAACATTGGCTGAGATTTTAAGGACAGCAATACATTTCAAGTAAGCATTATCACAATTCAAGAGAGCTCACTTGTACCTTGAAAGGAAGATGTGACAAAAGCACAAAAAAAGAAGTGGAATTCAGGGCAACAACTTCAGCAAACTGCGACAAATGATTTGTAATGTCTCCTGAAGAGACGATCAAGGAGTTCAGGAAACTGATAATTACCGACAAAGCACGTATAAAATAGTGCAACAGATTATCTCAGTGCAGAGGGAATATAGAAACATTGTAAGAGACTGTTACTGTTACACCCGGAGCCTTTCAAGACTTTGACTGTCAGAAGAGATTGTACAGAAGGTGAAACAAGTGCGCTTAACAAAGAACAAGCAGAAAAGAATGGCACAAACGTCTCAGGTCTGATCCAGATGAGCCAACACACAAAAGGATCAACAACTAATGAGGGACATAAAAAGGCAATAGGAAAAGGATCTATAAATACAACAGGAAAAAAAAAGTGGGAGACAAAGATAAGCAGAGATTCCAATATTTAATAGGAAAGGAGAGAAAATAACACATGGCAAAGAGAAAGCTGAAGTACCCAGTACTTCCTTTGTATTCTTTTAATGTCTCCATCTAAAGGATAATGAAAAGCAAAAAATTTTCCAAAGTGATTTTTACCAAGAAGGCAGGATTAGAGGCCTGAAGAAAAAAAAAAAATAGGCTAAAAAGTATCAAAAGAAGCCAGACATACTCAGTCTGATAGAGGATGATGAAGTTCACTGCAGAGTACTTAGGGAATTACCTAAAGCCATCCCCAAACATTAGCTATTATATTCAATAATGCTCAGGGGGTAAAGTTCCCAAAGTACAATGGAGAGGCAAAAACAGCATGTGGCTTCAAAAGGAGAAGAGGGTCTGACTCAAGGAACCACAAACCAATCCACCTCCCTTTCATACTGAGGAAAATGCTGAAACAAGTTTAACCATCGCATAAGCACCTGAAGGATTAAGTGCCTGAAAATAATCAGGATGTCAAACCAGTGACATTTCCTTTTTGCCTCTACAGAAGGACAACCCAGCACCAGGCAGTTTAGACTGTCTACAGTAAGGCTTTCAGTGACTGACCAACATGATATTTCCATGGGGTGTAAGGACTGATATGAGACTGCAGATTAGAAGGGGGCTGATATGAAGTTGCAGCTTAGTGTGTGCAGAGTTTCTTAAAGAAAACCAAGAAAACCAGCACTCACATTAAAGGTGATCACAAAACCCACTGGCAATGGAATGCATCTCACAACTCATTGCCCATGTTAGAAAATTCCATAAGGGAAAAATGTTTGTGATGTAAGCAGATGGGGTTCAGATCACCTTAGTCCACAAACAAACAAGATCCGAACTCAAATTAAAACTTAATGCATTGCAGAACTTGTTGAAAAGTGAAGTGTAAGCAGAGAAACTGCAAATCTAGACATCAAGTGGAAACACAAACTAGAGATAAGCTGAGTTCTGCTGAAAGGGATCTGGAAGCCACTGTGAGTAACAAACATTACAATGGTACTTTTAAAAAGGCATATGTCATGCCAGGATGTCTGACAGGAGTGCCACACACAGAGCAACCTTTCCATTTTTCTCTACTGTCCAGAAACTTGCAAAGCCTGAGTGGTGGGATAAAAAAAAAATCACAAGAAAAATTCATAGTAAATGTAACTCTGTCTTGTCATCTTATTTAGCCAGGGAGCAATAAATGTCAGCAGTGCCAAGGGAAAATATGAGGGGAACACTGTTGGGTCACACAAAAAGCAATGTAATACTTTATCTTTTGGAGGGAACACACCCATTAACACCAAACATCATAGGCCATAATGGCATTTTCTTGTTCCTTTCTGTCTCAAAGTCTTTAGCACTTGACACAGAATCACCAGGGCTGCAGTGTATAACACTTTAACTTTTCAAAGTATTTAACCTTTCAGGAAGAATCATTGTACATCTTCCAGATAGGTCCTTGTGGCATTTGTATGTTTAACCAAAAAAACGGGCCTGTTTTTTGCCAGGGCTTAGACACTTGGTACTCACTTCAACTAAGAAAAACCCAATAACATGGAATAGATCTTTTCCAGATAAAATTTTGACATTTTTTCTTTCACTTGATTACTTTCTACTATTTATAGGCCAAAACTCATGCGCATCTTTTATTTTTAGTTCACATAAACTGATTTAAAGCTTGTAAAACACTTCACACGTCAGCACATGCAGACTGTAGAATAAAGCAGTGCCTTAACACTGCATTTGAACTTAAGACTACAAGTTCAGTGCAGCAAAGCAGTTGTATATACACCTCATATTGCCACCAGTTAGTTTTTATTGTGTAATTTTATTCTTAAAACTACCATTTTGCCTTTTCTGTGACTCTAGGCCAGCACCTAAAAATGCACAGATCGACTTCCTTGGATGACAAATAATATAAATCTTAATTCTTTTGGAGTTATTACCTTAAGGTTCAGCAATTGCTGAGAAATCTGATGATAGCAAAGAATATGTTTCTGCTCGATTATCATAAATCTCCTCATTTATACTACTGCTTAAAAATATTTTGAGACACCTATTAAAATACTTTCTAGGAACCCATCAACCTATTGGAATTTTTTGGTTTGGGTTACAGAGAACATTCCCTGAAAACAAAATTCCTATTATTTCAATCCTCTTAAACTGTATTAGCCTCTTTAAACAATAACCACATTACAGAAAGGTTTATAATACCAAGAAAGTACCTGAGTCACAAAAAATGAAATGCTGGATTGTCTAATATATGGCCCTATTTTGCATGCTCTGCTGAATCCAATCACACCTTCCACGATGGAAGGTTTCCCATTAGTGGGAATAACTTCTATTGATGAAGAATTGCTATTCAATAAGCAGGACAGAATATAGATGATCAGCAAATACATCCAAGGTGACACCGTGACTTTTGCACAGGAAAGCTGTCCAGAGGCTTGGAATCTCCTGCTCATAATGAGATAACTAAAGGAATAGGCTTGGTGTTTGTTTCACTGACAACCACCAAGGAAAAGCTCCTGTTCACCAGAGAACTCCTGAACCTAAACCATTTCAAGAAGAGATACAGGTGATACAGAGCAGACATCAGCAGCTGGAATACATTTAAGCAATCCTCATCCCTGCTCCAGGATTTTAAATTAGACATAATTTTCATAAAGTTCAATATAAATTATTTAAGGCATATTAAAAAATAAATTAGGCTAAAGGCAATTCCCCAAACACTTTGGAATTAATGACTTATTAATCTTAGAAATTGAAATGCTGAATAGAGACAGCTGCAGTGTTCTGACTTCACAATGCACAAAGGTTTTCAAAACTTGAGATATGCATCCAGGTTAAACTGCTGCAGAGTTTGGTGGGTGTGAGAGGGAAATGTGATGCTTGCAGCTCCTGATCCTGTCCCTTCAAGGACTAGAATCAACCCTTGATGAATTTGCACACCCATGGGATTGGTTTCCGTATCCACATGCAGTGCATACATCACTGGACTGCTACCTGCAGGCAGGAAAACATCTCCTTCACGAGAAGTACCAATGAAAGAAGGCAGGTTTGGTTCTGAAAAACCCAATGCTGTGACTTTTTAAAGGTGTTCCACTCGACAATGAATAAACTCATTGTGCAAACAAAGATGATTTTATTTTGACAACTGTACTGCCTAACACACAATATTGCTGCTCCCTCACAGATGTTCAGCCACTGCACCACAACATTGCCTTCATAAGCATTTGGCATCCCAAATGTGGCAACCTGGGGGAGCTGAGCGGCTCTTGGGATGTATGGCCTTGGAATAGGAGTGATGGGAAGGCTGCAAAACCTGCCAGCAGTGTGAGGCCTTCAGATGAGAGGAGAGAAAGAGCTGAAGGCAGATAAATAAGCTCCCACAAGGGAATTGCTATTGAGGCCATGAGGGCACTGACTTGAGCATTCAGACTGAAGAAAAAGGCTCTTCAGAAATGTTTTCTCTGCACTCTTAAAGGTATACAATGAACCCTCCAAAACATGCTTCCTATTGTGTTAAATATGCAGCAGCTCCTGCCTCCAAGAAATATTTGAACCTTTTCTGGTTTCCACTCAAGAGCGTGGAGGGTGTCCCCACAGCACACCAGCTATTTTATTTATACGTTACAAAATATCCCAGAATTCTGAACAAAACACTCAAAATATGTAAAAACAAGGCCTTTTCCATGATGACCTCCAGATAAAAAGTCCATGCTGATGCATATGGAGTGACTCAGGATTATGCCAGTTACACATCCCTCAGGATATGCTGTATTGGATCACATAAATGTGAAGAATCAGTCACACCTGTAAAGTGGAAGCTTGAAATATTTCACTACTAAATAACTCCATTTATGAAGAGGACAATTTTTTAAAGATTAGGCTTTGGCAAAAAATAAGCCTTTCTTATTTAACTGATAATTCTGTAGCATGAGACCAATGTGTATCTTAGCCACTGTGACACACATTAATGTCATTTCTATCGTATTCATATTATTTGTTCATGCTCACTTTTCCTTTCTCACATACTTTGGATTTTTTCTTTTCGGATAATTGTAACTATTTTATCCCTTTGCATTTGCCACTTCCCTACTTAAAAGAGTCTGCACTTTTATATTTATCTAGTTCTTACATTTTTTTTTCTTTCAAAAGACAACTTAAGTTCCACTTTGAACTTTGTGAATTGCTGACATTTACTGCACAGCATACATAATATGTAAAGCTGCTTTTAATAGAGCCCTTCAGTCTGGCACACACATTCCAATGGTAAGCTTCATCAGAAGTTTGAGCTTTGTTCAGATGTTTATTTTAAAAGATTTCAGCCGTCACAAATTTTTGTTTAAATGTAAACATTTGTCCTGTTCCCAATCATCTTCTCCACTATCATCTCCCATCAGACTGTCACTAAAACAATCACTTATCTCCTGTATAATTCCTCTGCTTTTTCTCTGTGGTTAACAGAGATTATTTTTCCTGAACTGCAGACAACATCCTGCACCTTTAAGTTACACCTTTAAGTTACAATGCAAGTTTTAGGATGTTTTGAGTGACAGAACTTTCTTTTTAACCTCATTTGCTACACTTTAAACTGCCTATAATAACCAGAATATGCAGGGTTTGTTGATGCAGATAAACTCTAAGCAAGCACTTAGAGGATTATCAATATTCAGACAAACAGTCCTAATTTCTACTCACACAGTTGAAGTCACTGTGGCAAGCGACCTGAAGTGCTTTATTCTTGGCTAACCAAGGATGAAGAGCCAGACCAAGGCAGCAGGTTTGACTCAGCCATCTACAGAAAGGTAGCAAACCCCATCTGAGGTGCCCTAGTGTGTCTGATACGTGACATGAGACATGGTGGGGACTCACAGCCCTTGGAGGGAGTGCCAAAGGCCAGGGGCATCTCCAAGTGTCTATTTGGGGAAAAGCAAACCAAACCCAACTCACTGGCTATGATAGTGGTCCATTCAGACTCCCCACTGAATCCTATCAGTGACAGCATTACAGGACACCATAGAAATATACCCTCCATCTCCCCATGGAACTTGCCAAAACCAAGAGAACTGTGCTTAGCATAATCAGGAAATAGGGAAGGGAATTGAATGGTTAAAAGACATGGTCTGGATAGAGAGACGTGCCAGACATTTGGATCAATATCACATCCAATAGCCTGGATAATCAGGAGGCTTTGGTCCTGGATTTACAGCATGTGAGCAAAGGACAATGCTGGTAATAATATCAAATAGGAATTCAAGGTAGCATAAAACTCTGCATTCATTCCATTAAATTATAAAGGGAAGATGTTCGTACTGACATTAAACTGAACATTTAATACATATTCTTTTGCTTTAGGAAGAACTCACTGCAATCCTCACTTGGAAAATGGAGCTTAGCATTTGGTCATGAAGTCATCAAAATAATACTGAGTTTATTAGCAAGATACACAGACATACATAGGCAAGCAACCGTTTCTTCACATAAAAGTCATGAAAACGCTGAATCCTACTTGAGTCACCACATGAAAATTAGTCACGTGTAGATGAGGGGACAGGATCAGAAACGAAGTGCTACTTGAGAACATGATGGTATGCATGCAGTCCCGCTCAAAGAACTGCTTACATAACTAAGGGCTCGCAGTATCTACCAGCCATACACCAGTATTCTTTAAAAGATATCTTTTTACTCTTTGGGAGTTGAGTTTCAGCAGTGTCAGCTTTCACACCGTTCAAAAACTTACATTTTAGCTTATTTCGGCAGCAGTGAAGTCCTACTCTACACCATTGCTTTCAGCTTGCCTATCTTCCCAGCACCTTATCTTGGTATCCATGCTTCTCAAATATCACTTTACTACAAAATACGCTTTAAATAAAAAGAAAGTAAAGAATGTATTAGCACAGGATTAGGTTGGTGTGATGTGATAAAAAGGCACAATAAGATGGGGAAGAAAACACCCAGAAGCAAAAATGATCAGCAAGAACTACGCAGAAAGAAGTAAACTTTTTGATAGTTTAATTCAGCAAAGGAGAGGTTTCCCCCACCTATGAAACAAGAGGCCTTTCAAAGATACATAACGGAAGACAGCGCTCCTTCTTTCACATTTCTAGTACAGTCTCCAAATCAAGATTTTAGAGGGGAAAAAAAAAAAAGAGCCCATTATGTTCAGTGACAGTAGGAAAGCACATCTTGACGACGTCCATGCAAAGGTGGTGGCGAGCGGGACTACAGCGGCCACCTCAGCCGGCCCCCAGGGGCACCTCTGCGGGTGCCTGGTGCACCGGGGACCCGGGCAAAGTTACCTCCCGCCGCACTTCTCGGGCTCGGAGGAACTCGCAACGCCTCGCTAGAGCACTGCGAGGCTTTGAAAACTACTGCTCGTACCACATTTAAATCCCCTCGTGAAAGAGAAGGGGGGAAAGCCCCGGCGGTAGCAGAGCTCAGCCGCAGGCGCTGGGTGAGCGCCGGGGACGCGGCGGGGACGGCGCTCCCGGGCGGGCTTCTCCTTCCATCAGCCCCGCCGAGGGAGCAAGGTTGAGGGGTATAACCTCCTCCTGACCCTCTCAAATTAATATTTCTGAGAGGAGCATCATCTTCTGGCACTCGGCGCTGCTCCTGCTCCCGCCGGGCGCGGTGCCGCGGGCGCTCCGGGGACCGCGGTGCCTCAGGCGGGCGGGGGGCTCCGATACCGGCAGGTCCCAGCCCCCGGGCAGGACAGAGCGCGGCCACCGCCGCCTCCCGACCCACTCCTGCCCCCGCGATCTTGAGGTGGACCGACGCCGGCGGGTTCCATCCATCCACCGCCCCAGCACATCCCGCATCCCCGCTGATCTCGGCGCCGCTCCGGGGCGGGCTCGGCCCCCCCGCCCCCCTCAAGGTCACCCCAGCGCGGGGCAGCCGCGGGGGTCGCCGCTCCATCCCCCCCGCCCTGCTCCTCCCGCTCCTACCTGAGCCGGCGAGCGGAGCCGAGCGGAGCCGCCGAGCGCGGAGCCGCCGCTGTCCCTCACCGGCGGCGCCCGGGGAGTCCGGGCCGCGCTCGGCGCCTCCTCCTGCGCCGGGGCCGCTGCGCTGCGCGGGGAGGCGGCGGCTCCGTCACACTTAGCGGGGAAGCCCTGGAGGGGGGCCGGGCAGCGCCTCTCCCCACCCCGCGAGGTGCCGGAGCCGAGCCGAGCCTCCCCCGGCGGGTCTGGGGCTCCCCTCAGCGGGGACAGGCTGAGCCGCGCCCCGCTCCTCCCCGCCCCGCTCCGCCAGGACAGCGCTCCGGGCAGCGCGACCCTCCGGGGCTGGTGTCGGGAACCCAGAGGGGACGCCGCGCAGGTGAGGGCGGCTCCGAGCCCGCCTCGGCCACACGGGGCTCAACCGCGGGGGTTTGACACTGTCACCTTGCTTTTGCTTTTCTTTAATACTCACGGTTTTCGGTCCGGATTCTCCAAAAATCACAAGGGGAAGGCCTGACCTTGATTCTGAGAGATGGAGAGTCCCGCCCTGGGAGACAGAAACCGTGGGAAAATGAAAAATGTATCTGTGTTTTCACTTTCTGAAAGAAGTACAATGTACAGGTGATGGGCATTAAATAGATCAAGCAGCTAACACTCCAGTTTTGGAAAATTAGTAATAAAACCCAACTCCACAACTTAGATTTGAAAATACTACTTTTGCTCACAACACTGCTAAAAAGAGGATGGCACCTTTGAAACGTTGCCAGAGTACTTCATATTGGGTGTTTAATTAAACCATCCTGGTTTTACACATAGGTTTAAAGTAGATTTCATAACAGTTCTCTTGTGCCACACAATCTTTTCACCACAAGAGTTAAAACCAGTTACCAAATGTCTCCAAGGCTGAACTGAAACAGAGTGACTTTTGAAGAACAGAAAAATATATTTAGTAGATAGGATGGGGATTTTTTTTGGTGTAAAGGATATACACACATCATACAACACCTGTAGACTGGTACAGCAAACAACACTAGTGTTTTACTTGGAATACTGGAAATCTTCCACCACTTTTTATTGGTGACTAGCAGTGCCGGCCAGCCCTGCTTGTTGGAGAGATGATACACTGTTAATTATATTCTGATTACTATCTTGGCTTCTTCCTTAACACCATTTAAATTCCAGTCTCCACCTTATCTCAGCAAGGACTTAAGGAAAAAGTAGGACAGCCAACATAACAAAAGTACCATTCCCTCCACATCTTTAAAAACTATTTCTGACTTATTTAAAACCAGGAGAAGCTGTGACCATATTTTTGTAGTGCTTTCAGACAAGCACGTTAACAAAATTCAGACTTGTAGAGTTCTCACCAAGCTCAGTTATCAGCTTTGAAATGAAAATCAGAAATCTGTAATTATTCTGCAAATATCTAGATTAGTTTTCTCATTTGTTCTTAAACCACATGCTTACTGTCAACTACAAATCAACATTTCTGGTGCTTTGCCCTGCTACATCTCCCTGGGTCATGACAAAGATGAAACCAACTGAGGACAACTAACCAAGAGTAGCAGCATCTCTGTTTTGACAATGCCTAGAAAGATGGCAGAGAAAGCCTGAATGAAATGTTTGCAAAAATAATCATGCAAACATTAGGTAAATGTGGTGCTATTTCCAGCTTGTGCTTATTAATCATTTAAAGCAGATGATTGGGGCACCATTTGAAAAGCATTAGATGTGCATTCCTACTGGCTGCCTGCAAACACACTTGGCTGGTAATTCTGTGCTGCACAGAAACATTACATCCTGCGGACTGTTTTCACAGAAATTCTAAATTCCACACACAACTACACCTGTTAAACACTGAGGATCACAGTGCAGAGCTCAGGATTTAAATATTACACAGAAGGACAGTCTCCAAGCATGTGATTCCTCCCATCATAACATCCTCAGTGGGTCAGCTACTGCAGCTGGAATTCATAACACCGGAGCAGTACAAATGATTACTTTCCTTGCTTCCTCTTCATCTTCAGCCCCTATGGCTGATTCTGGCAACCCCAGTGAGACAGCAGAAGTGTCTGGCTGTTTATCACTTGAGATAAGCAATGACAGGGCAGCTTTCTTCATTTTAATACCTTCTGCCTGCGGAAATCTTTCCCCATGCAAACAGTTAAGTAGAATTTCATACATTTCTGCCAACTTCAGAAGTTGTCCTTATTTTTTACAGACCATGGCAGAGGTCTCACCACTTCTTTTTCTCCTTTGGAGATCTCTTTCTTTTACTACTGTACTTTTAGGAACTCAACCTCTTATGTACAGGTTTAAGATTACTTAAAACATGATGTCAGCAATTACAGCATCAACTAAATACTAAAATTTAATGCTTCTCATGTTTTGGAGATTAGGACCATTTGTGTTTTTTCCTAAAATCATTGTATCTCTCTGAGGTGAGATTTAGGAATTCCTTTGGATTCTTCCTCGTTTTCCTGGTTAATGGGGGAATATATGCATAGTGGAGGTCAAAGGAATGTAGAGGAACAGAGATCATGTTATCACAAAGCACTTTGGCACTAAGTTTGCCTCAAGTTTGAATAAGCTAATAGTGAATTATCCTTGTCAGACAGTTCTCAGGTTTGAGCTTCACATCATTTCCACAGCCTGCACCTAAATTTCCACACTAACAAAACAGAGGAGGGATTTCAGGGAAAGGCCAGTTCAGCAGCTTATAGTTTGGCTGTATTATGTTAGGATGAAATAGCTATTTTTATTTCAGCATCCTATACGAAATTTCTAAAAATAGATGTCTGCATCAAAGCACATAACTGTGACGTTCTGATACCACATAAATGTAACCTCTTCCATCCCACAGAACCCTTTTGCACCTACAGAGATTACCTGTAAACACCTGATTTGCCAAAAACATGGTTTTTGGCTCTCAACAGAGCAAAGGGCAGTGGTAAAACCTGCCATAATTCCCCACCAAGCAGGCAGAAATGTTGTATGAGGAGCTGTTATGCAACGGTACAAATGTTTGTGGAACAGAAAACAGCAGGAAGGATATTTGGAGTGCCCAAATCGGACTTGCAGATGTGAAGTTTTGACTCTTTTATAACAAATTTGGACATTTAATTACCTTGAATGTCCAGACCCAGCCCTAGTTGCCATTAGGAAAGAACTCCCATGGTATCATGTGCCACCAAACCATGGCACAAGTCCAGCATCTGATAGAGTTAGAAAGCATATCCCTGTGAATCGCCAGTGATCTCCTGCAGTAATTTCACACCCTCACATCACAGGCTCCCAGGGAAAAAGCCAACCAGTCCTAAACCTCTGCGCTTTTAGGAGCAAAAGGAATGACAGACAAGAGTGCATAGAATAATCGTGAGAAAGCTTTTTGCAATATTCTGACCTTTTCGCAACACTTTGAGATGACCCTCTTAAGTTATGCAGCCTGATTTAAAAATATCCCAAATCCTATGGAACACCCATTCCACAGATTATTGGGGGAAATCAGTTGGCAAATTTAAAAGTTTTAGAACAAATGACATGGTTTTAAGAAGAACTCACATATTTTGCTGAATGTATTTATCCACAAGAAAGAACACGAAGGAAAATGCTCAAGTGGACGTGAGTGTTGAATTAAGAACTCTGAAAACACTGTGAGAAACAAAACATGGTGAACTACTGAATGTTAAGTCACTACACAGTTGTTTTACAGTTCAGAAAAAAAGATGACTTTCAGCTATATAATAATCAAAAATAATCACAGACATAGTTCTTGCCTTCAGATTTTTCAACTATTTTTTTTTCCACTTTGTTTTCCAAGGAAAAATATTGACAGAATCAAATAAGTACCAGTTTGCAAAATTCTTAGTGCAAGTAGCTAAGTTCCTGGATGTGGAAGGCATTAAATCCTTGGACATGGGATGTGGGTCATTTCAGAAGCAAGAGTAAAATCCAAAAAAAAAAAACCTAGTGAAAACAAAGCAGCAGCTAAAGGTCAGTACTGGAAAACCAACTGAGTATTGGCAAACTTGTCTCAACATTCCTATAAATTTAAAAGTCAGTCCTTGCTGTCTACAGCAGTTTCCCAAGGGGAAACAGAATAATTGATTTAAATACTAGTTGTCACCAAGGGTTTCAGTAGAAATTTCCAGAAAAAAATACTCCCCAAAAATACCTAAAAGAAAATATTTCTCAATTGCACAGAATTCATGTTGCAAACAAAAGTGAATTTAGTAAGGCAAACAGAATCTAGACGTGGTCCCAGTGGTCATTTTATAAATACCAGATTGAACTTGCTGCTCTTTGGGTAAGAGTCATTCATGTGCTTCGAGAATAACAACATCTTACAGTGTCTCCTTCAGACTGAAGGTTGTAAATGACATTTGTGCTATTTTTTCAGCAAGCCCACTTACCTTTCAGACTTCAAGCCTTAATGAAAACCAGCACCAGGGCAAGGTGAATCTGCCAGCATGCATTTTAAGTAAGTGATTGCTTTCAGTCAGAGATGCCAGGAAAAACAATCAGGAAGCCCTTGGATGCACTCAGGAGACCCGTGTCCCTGCAAAAGGAAGTTAACAATGCCCTTACACTGCTCTGCAATTTATCAGCACTGAAGTCTGCTTTTCCACTCTCCCAGCTTCTGGCCAAAAACGTCTGCTAATGAATATCGTGCTTATTTCTCCACTGCACTCTATAAATAGTCACCTTGAAACTCTGAGCAATTCCAGCAAATGAGGGGAGCTGAACATGGGCATCCCTGTCAAACACAGAGAGGCCTCAGTGCCTGCAAGCAAAGGACTCCCAGATTAATCCCCCAGTTCCCCGTGTGCCTGATGGGATGTGCTGTCCAAGGAGTTTGAGGTTTAACAGCAGCAGGGGCACAGTTCGTGTCCTGGGCATGCACAGCCCTGACACTGCATGTAGTCCCTCCTGCAGGCTTTCATTCTTAAAGAGGGGGTTCTTACCAACATCCTACCTGTACATTTAACATCATGTCACGATTGCACAGGATTGCATTCACTAGAGTGGGTCATGGTGCTGAAGTTTGGAGCATTCTCAGACTCTGGGGTGTGTGTCCTCACATGTATATATACACATGTACATATATATATATCTGTACACATAAGGAAAAGTACATCCAGATGGCATTCCAGATCTCCTCAGCCATCTTCAGAATCATCATTTCCATCTTTCCACTATCTGGAGAGGAATTTAAGGTGACTACACACTTAAGGATTAATTGAGAATTAATCTCTCACATTGTTTTAGAATTAAATCTATATATCTGTCTAATGATCTTGGGCATATATTCTAGTGATGAGTGCAAACAGCACAAGGGAAAAAATGTGGACATGGATCACATTATGGATGAGAAAATTACAACCCTTTTCTTATCCTTCATTCAGCTTTTTTTGTTTCCTTGTAGTATTTCAGCAACACATTGATTTAAATTGATCTAGACTTCTTAGACAAAAAATTACTCCCAGTTTCAAACTACTTGCCTTTTTTTTCCCCTCAGCCAATAAATTCTGATTTTAATTGCATCAGAATAAATTTATAGTGTCAGCTGATTGCCTCAGATAAGAGAGGGGGAAAAAAAAAATCTAAAGTGCTCTTTAATATTGGCAAAAGAGACAAACAGGGCTGCATCAGGCAGAGCATTGGCAGCAGGGCAGGGAGGTGATCCAGCCCTGCTGCTCAGCTGGGGGGACACATCTGGGGTGCAGGGACCAGTGCTGGTGGGCTACCAGTGCAAGAGAGGCAGGGACTTACTGGAGTTCAGTGAAGGACCAGGGATGGGAACATCTGTCCTCTGGGAAGAGGCTGAGAGCACCCAGACTGTTCATCCTGGACAAGAGAGGAGTCAAGGGGATTTTATTCATGTGGCCAAATTCCCAATGGCAGGGAAGAAAGAGCCAGGCTCTTCTCAGTGGTCAAGGGGCAACAGGCACAAATTGAATTCCAGGGAATTCCATCTGAACACTAAAAACTTTAAAACCAAAAGCCTACTTTTTTTGTTTGTTTGTTTTTGAACTGTGAGGGTGGTCAAACAGTGGCAGGGATTCCCCAGAGAGGTTGTGGGCTCTTCACCCCCTGGAGACACTCAAAACCAAACTGGACACAGTCCTGGGTAACCTGCTGGAGTTGAACATGCTTTGAGTAGGGAAGCTGGAGGTGCCTTCCAGCCTCAGCTCTGCTGAATCCACACCAAGGAGTGAAATCAGCCTCTCCTCCGCCATCCTGAGCAAACAGAGTTGTTGAAATTTCTTTCTTGTTCCTATCCCTAGGAAAAATGTCATTTAAAGTTTTAAACCTGACCTTTCTCAACAGCAATATCCTGACAAGGAGCATCCAAACCATAGTTTTTCCTCTCAGTATAACTTTCCACACAACTTCTAATTAAGCATGGATCGACATAGGGATGAACTTCATTTTAAAATGCTTTTCTGGAACGATCTGAATTTTTGCAGACTTGCTGATCCTGAAAATACTACCTTATCTTTAGCATTTCCAGTAATAATTGGATCAAAACTACCTTGGGGATAGTGTTTGACACAGAATACCAACGCATCATAGAAAAATATTCCCCCCCAGCCCCTGAAGCTTTAAGATTTAATTACCTCTTAGAGATGGTTTATACTTTTTGTTATATGTGAGCGAAATTCTCACACAAACAAGTCCTTGGGAGAAGTATTATTCTCTTGCAATGGCATTTGCATGTTTTAGGTTTCTCTGCAACACCTTTGCAAACAGTATTTTCCTGCTGGTCTGCTCTTGTTCTTGGGCTGATGCAAACCCTGTCCTCGTTTACAAACACTTCTTAACGAGAGAAATATTAATTTTATATATTATAATTTATATCTCTCACCAAAATAAACAATTTTCTGATTGAATAGCAGACTTTAAAAAAAAAATACTATCTAATATCCCATCTTTCCTGAGTGTGGCAAATAAAAGGGTTACTGCACACAGCCAGCTGCCCCAGTTATGCCTAGAAAGCTGGGATCTCAGCAGCAGGAATGAACTGGGATGTGTTGGAAAACAAAAGCTAGAACAACGTTTGAAAAGATCGTGGTGGGTGGTCTGTCAGGCCTTCTGTGACTTGCCAGAGTTCTGGGATGACTGGTCAGACTAAAAAAAGTCCCTGAGCCTTTCCAAAACCCTCCCGTTTGTGGTTCCGTAACTCATTTTCACCAGGAATGAACAAGTTGGGATGAGTATCATCATCATTTTATCCCTAACACCTCTGGCTACTCCAAATTTTTCCCTTGTTTCCCCTGTGATGAAGGGGAAGGAGGGACGTGCTTGCCCAGAGTGGAGGTTCCAGGGATGGGCTGAGCTGGGAACAGCGGAAGGAGCCATGCAGGGCTTGGGCTTGGAAATTAAGTTATCACTGTTTCCTCTTTCAGTTCCCTGCTGTCTCTGGTTTATTTCTTGGTTAAACCAATGCTCATTAGTTGTGTCTGCATTTACAACAATTGGCAACACTGAAAATGCACATTCGATCCAAGTTATGGGAGCCACAGCAAGGAAAATCCAGGAATTTCTGCACTGAGGCAAATGCTAAAGGTTTAGATGAGGCAGCAAATCAACTCACAGAGTGCAAAGTTGTATCTGCCCAGATATTATGATCCTTTTTTTCATCTGCATAAAGGCACAGAGGACAGTCCTAGGGGTATCTTCAGTTATTTAAAAACAAAGAAAGCAAACCCAGGTACGGAGATACAATATTTGGAGATACAACATATTGAGATACAATATGCTGGAGACAAAATATATGGAGATACAATATTTGACAAAAAGGCTGTTTTGCCATACAAGAGTAAACCCATCAAGGAAAAAAAAACATCTTTCATGGCCCAGCAAAGACACCAGGAGACCTTCATCCACTCCTTAAAACTTCTCACAGACTACATACACTCATTACTTACTTTTAATGGGCTGCAGTGCCATATATTAATCAGAGCCTATACTAAAGCAGTAATTATTGCAAAGTTCTACAATTCTAAGGGGGTATTGGAGCAGATGTACTTAATACAGATTAATATTCCTTTAATTATATAACTCACTGGGATCTGAATAAAAATGAAGCCACAGAGTGTGCTCTGAGCTGGCAGTGGTAGTGGTTTCTCAGTGGCAGGCACACATGACAAAACTTCACCAATCTCTCATCTTTTTCCCCCTCTCCTATTCATTTATCCTATGGTTACATAAAACCAGCAGGGAAATGAATTATGCATATTTTTTAGCCCACTGAAAAGTTAATGAAAAGTTAAATACAACTTAGGTGTGTGATTGCACAAAGCACTTATTTGACCATGCTAAGCTCGAAAAGGCATTCTAAGATTAGCCTGGCACGTATTTCAAGTGTACAAAAAATACAAAATTGGTTCTTAAAACACTAGTTCCGACAGTTTCATGCCTAAATCCTCGTTATGTTCAGTGTATTTATAGGAAATGACTCAACTTTAAAGTGGGTTCTTACTTGTGGTGCTCATATGTTCAGATGCTCCTCATGAAGCTCCAGCCTTCAATAAATCATGTTCTGCACAGGGGTGAACAAAGACTCTGCAATTGTTCCCATGTACCAGTTTTTGTCACAGTGGCTGTGAAATATTGCAGTATTTTACAGCTGAGCAAATGGGAGGGAGGGGACAGAAGGAGGTGAAGGAGGGGGAAGAAACTCCAGCCCCTCCACCCTTTTCAGTTTCAGGGTTTGCACACGAGCCTGAGAGCCCCCAAAAGCCCATGGTGACACTTTCATCCTCCAGCTCGCTTTTGCTTTTCCATTATTTGTTAAATCTCAATTCAGTGTTAGGCCTTGAACCTCTTATTTGCCCAGGGGCAAAGCAAATTAAATGTAAAGCGAACAGAGGTGCCAAAGGTAGAGCAAATTCCCTTCCTCCAGCAACACAGAAGCAACACTTAAAACCAGAATATTTTATTCTCTGCTTTATTTCCTGTTCTTGTCTAGCAATGGAGAAGAGGGCAGCTCAAGATCTGATGTACCACATACCAATCCTCCATCCCCACAAGGACCACAAGGGTAAGAGTTGCTTCTCTTTATCCATTTGGGAAATAGAGGCAACAGATTAAGGAGCTGAAAAAAAATCCATGTTTAGTTTGATATCTCTACGTTGTTTCAAGCTCAGCAATTTAAATACTGCACTTGAGATGTAAAAAATTACTTCAGTAATTGAGCTCTGCTGAGAACTGCTGGACAAAGTTTCAGCTTCAGCTGACAGAAGCAGATCAGGTCCAGGTTATCTTTACTAATTTATCCAAAGAATGAGAGCATGAAGGATGTTACATTACTGCCCCTCAAAATGGTAAACACAGATGAGCTGGGGGAAGTGATTTTTAACATCATTAAATATCATTATAGTGGGGAAAATAGAGTATCCAACAGAAAACCACACATGACACTCAGACAGGGGCTCAGGTACCAGCAACAGGAGCACTCACCTCAAATCCTTATAACTTGCTATTGACCCTAAAATATTAATTAAGCTAAAAAAATATTTTTATTCTTGTGTAATTATTCATTTTCCCTGTAAAGGAGGAGTCTTTACAGCCTTTTTTGTCTGTATTCACTACTGTACTGCACTGCATTGATTGTTATGGAGCTCCTGAATTCCAAAGGACAAACCCCTGGTTAAGTTATGTATGTCTGACCAACAGTTATAAAAATTTCTTCTCTCAAATGCACCTCTTTGTATCATGTTCTCCATTTTTGCCACTCTGAATCAATATAATATCTTGCAGCTTTTCCATGGTCTTAGTGTTAGGGAATGATACATTTTTTCCAATTAAAAAAAAAAAGGTTTTAAACTGGCAATATTTTAGGCAAGTTATTACAAAGGTGTATAAAGCCTGTTTGATATTATTGCTCCATGTAAATTACTTTGGCCTCTTGCAACTTTTAATACCTTAAAACCCTCAGCTTAAGGAGACAATCTTGCAATAAAGAGACTACATGTGCTCTGTGTTTCTGTGCCCTTATCTTCACTTTCTCTTTATTATATACAGTTGCATGAAAATCTTTCACTTTTTTACCACTCCATTCCTTTTCTCTTCCCCCTCCTATTGTGATGGAAATTATTTAAGAATTAACCTGCTGTCACCGACTCCTGGGTCAGTTTCTCTATTTCTGTTTTGACATCACATAATAAAGATTAATTTGGATTCAGGCCCAGAATGGCAGCTCTGGGAGGAGTTCAGAGCCAGAGCCTGCACTGCTACTGAGATGAAGAAAAGCAGGACAAGTCTCACAGGCTCCAAGTTTCTCTGTTAACTTCTGAAAATGCCAACCTACAAAATAATCAGCAGATCTCTCACCTTAAAATAAATCATGGGTTTGGGTTCTTTCCCCCTCAACGGCTTCACTGTTGATGTCACGTGTGCACGATGTAATTAATGAGTTTAGCAAGTTCTTTTCTGCACATCCCAAAAGATATCTTCAGAAAGCAGCAACTAACCTGTGACAGGCTGAGAGCCCTGTGTTCAAGGAGACAATTTAAAAGTATAAATCCACACTACTGAACCATCAGCTGCACAGTGCCTCTCTGGAAAGCAGCAAAGTACCAGGAGTACAATCCTTGAGAAGTTCCAGGTGTGTCACTGATGGTGGGGGGCAACAAAAGGGGTGTTAAGGCTGGACCCCCTGGAGCAGTCCTGGTGTTAGTGCCCTTCAGGGTCAGCACAGAGACAGGTCCTGCTTGGGAGAGGCAGCTTTGAGTCTGATGATCTCTTGAGTCCACACACAGAGAACTTAGAAAGGCAGGAATGAAAAAATGCTGTGCCAGAGACAGAACCAGCTCAGAGAAACATGGAACAGGGAATCCTCAGGATCCTCAGGGCTGTGCTGTGCAACCTCAGGTCAGTACACCTAACAAATGTATCCTAGGTCTAGGCTGTGCCTCCACCAAGAGAACAGCTGAAAACAATATTTTATACAACAATCAAGACCAGTGATAAATATTTGACAGTTTTGTCAAGCTCCATTTGAATGAGGTTGCTCTTGTCCTTCCTGATGAGCTGTTTGTGTTTTGAACTCGATGGTACCCACAGAAAAATGGCATTTGGACACAGACCATTAAGTCTACCTTTGCAGTCTCTTTTTGTAGATTTTTCCATTTTCAAAATTATAAAATGTTGCTGTTTTCCTCGAGGGAAGAAGGACATCTATTTGGAATGCACAGAGCCTGAAGTAGCCCGTGTTTCTTGGCTAATGTACAGAAGTGCTAAAAGCAAAGGCACAGGTTCACAGAGCGGTGGCTTTACCAAGCCATGGAGGGGGAGGAATCCAAGGCCTTCTGTAAAACTGGGATTCAGAACTCTGTATTATAAAACTGGGGAAGTCCAGCAGCAGACAGAGGTTAGAAAAGAACATTAACCCTGCCACGTTAACCATCAGTACCCTTCAAACATCACAATACAGACGGGCTGGTACCGTGCCATCAGTGCTGACATCCCCACACAATCCCTGAGCAACAGTCACTACGTGGCTGCTTTGGGACTCTTTTTTTTTTCCTTCAGAGACACGCAATATTTCCCTAATTTAATTTTAGGGCGAGGAAAATAGAAACACTGTGGCTGTTTATTCATCTCCTCTGTCAGCTGGGAACTGTAAGTTTATGCCTCTGAGAGGAGGGCAAAGCAGCTGAGAAAGGCATTTTTTTACTAAGACCATTAAAACAGGGTAAGGGAGAACCCAAGACACTTTTCTGTACTAATTAATTTGGAGAATTAAGATCCCAAGTCCACAAGACTAATAGTATCACCCAGTGATTCGCAGTCTAAGCTGAATGTCCCAGTTTAGGTTTGTCCCTTACATTGTCCTTTGGGGCAAGTAGTCATCATACACAGAAATAAATAGAACCTGTGCTGGTTTGTTGTTTTTAATCCACTTTCTGTGCCTCTATTACAGTCACTTTGATTCCTCTGACAGAGCTGACGGTCTAAGTTAGATGCTGTTTAACACCAGGTGAATGACAGGATCTTGAAGGTGCCCAAAAATTGCCAGCAAAATCCATTTGTGCACCTGGCTTGTCCCTGCAGCAGCTGATAAACCACAGACAGAACAGCCCATGATGGGATTCAAGCCAGCTCTGACTCACCCAGGCAGCAACAGTGCTGGCTTGGTTCTTCCAGGTGACATCAGAATACAGCTCAGTGTGAAATCAAATGGAGGGCAGTAAAATCATCCAAGGTACCAGAGGTGTTCAGGCATCAGCATGATAAACATGCTATCATAGATATCCAAAGAGAAAACACACCTTTTAACTAACAAACAGGTCCTTCCCTTGTATCCACAGTAATTTTGATAGATGAGCTAAGGACAGCCTGAAATTTGACCAGAATTTTTTTGCAGAGCCACCTTTTCCTCAGGTGAACAAAACAAACTTAAAAAGCGGGCCCTGAAAGGTTTTGTGAGGTTTCCAATCTGCTGTGGTGGTACAACTACCCTCAGCTCCAGGAAGAGCAATCTGGATCCAAGCACTTCCTTGGAGACAACCCCTTCTTAAACCCACCCTTCATGAAAATCCTGTCCCCTTCCCAGGCCACCCATTCTAGGGACAGATTAATTCTAAGGCTGCTTCTCCTCATGTGTGGCCTGAATTTCCACCCAATTTAACTGCAAATCTCTTGAAAACCAGTTCATTACTATTCTCTTTGCAATTACTATTTCTTTATTGGAAGACTCATCACATCTCACCCTCTTCAGTCTTCCCTGCCATAGACTAAACATGCCAGCTCTTCCAATCTTTCCCCACAGGACCCATTTCCCAGACCTGATTCCTGTTCCTCCTCGCTGGCTTCCCTCCAAATTGTCAACATCTCATCACAGGGTTCCCAAAATTGGACCTGGGGCTGCAGGAGCCTTATCAGTAACTGAGTGGAAAGATTACTTCATCATCTTACAGACAATCCTGCTTATGCAGCCCAGCACGTGCTTTTTTTGGTACTCGTGTTCCTTGGCAGGAATATGAAATTATTAGTCCTTGTTTAATTACTAATCCGTGGCGACTCCCCTTCCTGTAAAGCCTTTGGTTTCCAAGAGCCTAAGCCTGGTTTTTGGCTCGTTCACTTGACACAGAAAGCAAGTTGGTTTTTTTTTCCATTTTACAAACATTTACATGTCTTGAGGAACATTCAGGATCCTTCACCCTTGTTTAGACTGGATAACCAGCAGGATCTGCAGCACAAAATCTCCCAAAGTAATAACTTCTCCAAGCTGCTTCATCTTCCCCTCCTCCCACGTGCAATGCCTGGCATATGATTCCCGTAAAGATCCCATGATTTTACACTATTAATCACAGAACACACACATCCCAGCTCTAGATTTTGAGAGCCTTCACCTTTGCAAAACTGCTGACTCGAGAAGTAAAGGATATTTGTCCTTCAGGCAAATGATATTCCCTGGAAGTACCTCCTGCACAGCTGTCCAGCTGTCACACCTGATCCAACACAGCAAATATTTAGTGCCAGGGTGCATTTTGCTTGTTTGGGAGATTTCAGCTGCACTGTTTTGGACACTGAGAACTGGAACAAATTGCAAAATGAGGATAATATATACAGAACTCCCTTATGGTTTAAGACCCAAAAAAGTCTTAAAAAAACCATATCTTTAGGAGCAACTTTATTCTAATTCCATCTACAAGGAACTTCAGAAGCATTCTGAGGAGCTTTGTGACCCCTAATTAGAACTTTGCACAGACAGAGACTGGAAATGAACTGAAATACCCAGACATACTGAAATAGGAACCTCTTCCCCCCCGCAATTACGTAAAAGCTATAATTATATTTGTTACATAAACAATTTAACTGGGGGAAACATTAGATAATTGAAGACAGCCCCTCCCTCCAACCCCAGTTCCCCACCACTCATAGCACAGCAAGAGTAAAATTAACTCAGCAAAGAGTGTTCCCACTGCAGAGCTAATTCTGTGTGGGGACAGGGCTGTGCTGCTCACTCTTGGCAAGAAAAGTGTTAAAGGAAACCATCTGAGCCTATTTTGCAGGTCACCTTTGGTAATGCAGCTGCATACATTACATTTTCAATCTGTTTAATCAGTGTCAAGAGTCCATCCTGTAAGAAATCAGACAAAAGAGCAAAAAAAATGACTTGACAGACTGAATAATTCCTTTGTGCTTAACCGGTAATGACAAGAATACCCAAACTGCACCTTTGCTGGCAGAAAACAGAGAGATTCTGGGCTGCAAAAGGGCTGAGGGGTTGGTCAGCTGAGATTCAACTCGAAACAGAGTGAGGAGAAACCCCAGGTTTGTATTTTTGTGAATCCAAGCACATCCCTTGTCATTTGAGGTGCAAGTTTGTGACTGTTGCCCACAGACCTGGAAGAGGCAGTGAGGTGACTCTGGTTTCCAGCCAGCCTGGCACTGCTGGATCCTGAGGAATGACAGGAGCTGGACTGACAGGGAGCAATCCTGCTGCTCCCATGGCTTGGCTGGAGTATCTCAGCCTATCCCCAGCCTCACCCAGGGCCAGGCCCTCCTGTCAACCGTGCTGCCAAGGGTGCCAAACAGGATCCGCTACGGAATCCTGAGCTGGTGGAAGCGAATGGGACAGAGATCACTTGGAGCTCAGCCCAGGCCCCACAGGCTCAAGGGGGTGCTGTTTGAGACAAGGAGAGGACATGGGGAGGGACACAGCTCTGTGTGTGTGTGGAGCAGGGAAAGGATGTCCCAGTTTTTCTGTTTTAAGCCCCAGCACTGTGATTTCTGGATATGACAACAGATCTCTGTTGTACCAGTGCCTACAGCTCCCTGACAGCACAGAGACAGTCCAGCTCCTGCAGCACATTCCACTCAGGGGGAGTGCTGGATGGCCACCAGGTGAGGAGCAACAGTGGCCAGCACCAGAACTCAAGAGTACAAACTCCTCCAGGCACAGCAAAGGGTGGCACAGCTCTGTGGTGCCTCAGCAGTGGTTTCTCTGTGCAGAGTCAATAGTAGAGTCTGGGACCTAATTTGTGTAACAAGCTATTTAAGAGGGAAGCTAATTGAAGTACATAAATCCTGAAGAGTATGACATCAAGCCAAGATACTATTATTAGCCCAACCTAGATAATGCTATAGACGTGCATCAAGAAACCTCAATTAAAAAATTACTGGGAAATGTTCCCCACTTCAAGATCCCTAGAGAGAAATTCTCTCAAGCAATGATTAGATATTATCCAGAACAACAAAAAGGAATACTAAAAATGGATGTGGAGAAGGAAGGTAGAAAAAGCACAAGTTCACCCAAATGGGTCACAACTTGTTCCTAACATTCCTTCTCAGTATGCTTTGGAGGTAAGAGAGCAGAGCCAACTAACAGAGTGGCAGCTAAAAGGAAAATTAAACTATGGTTGTGCCACAGAATTATTTTTTAAATGACATGTTACTTATGTAAATGTTGATGTACAGTTAATTGACAGAGCAGCATTTCCAGCAGCATCCTCTGATAAACTCTGGTCTTGTTCTTCCATTACCTGTCCTAAGCGTATTGAATTTTCCCCTCTAACAGCTTCTACCAATCCTACCCAAAGACAGAAATACCCTTCATGGGTATTTCCATCCTTGTGATGTGACCAGGCTGGAGCACAAGGACACACTTGGGTTTCTGTTCCAGTCATGACAGCCCATGAGGAGTGTGTCCATCTGGACAGGAAGCCGCAGCTGAGAAACTAAAAGCAACCAGATTAAAAAAACCCAAACCACACAAACAAAACAAAACAAAAGCAAAAGGAAGAAAAAAAAGAGGAATGAAGTGTGTGCAGGGAAGAAAGGAGGCTGAGGTGAAGCAGGACAGGGAAAGCACCAACACACTCCATATGTGTAGTACTTCTGACCCTGAAAAGCAACAGGGAGTGTAATTTTGTGCCCTTACAACACCCACTTAAAGTGAACTTTAAGAATCAGTACCTTAGAAGAAAAGCACAATCAAGTGACAAGAGACATCAGCTTGAACTGAGTAGCTCACACCACATGCCCTGCAGAGTACAGCTACCTGAAAAGTTCCTCTCGTTTCTGAATTCAAGCCTCCTTTAGAAAAGGGAAACACACCTTTTTGAAGGATTTCTGGAGTCAACATCTCCAACAACAGATTTAGGGCTGGCGAGGAGCAGAGTTTTGCCTTTCTCTGACAGACAACCCTCTGTGCCACTGCCACCTGGAACAAGCCTTCCACCATTCCCTGCTTCTAAGTGGAAGTATTTTCTTAAGCTGTTCAACTTGTGGTACCATTGACTGCCAGCTCAAGCAGCAGCAATGTCTGTGTTAGTAAAGGTAACACTGAGACAAGTCTAGCAGACCTCACACCAGTTCAAACAGGACATGCCAACAGGTGGTGTCCCCCTGTGACAGGGGTGTTGGAATACAAGGGTTACATTACAGGTGCTCCCTGTGCCCACACTGTGCAGACTGGAAAAGCAGCTTAACATTCCACCACACTTTTGGCCTTAAATTGTGTCATTTTTTGTGCTCAGACTGAAAACCCCCAGGAAGGCATTACTGCAGCCCCCTGTTTGCACGTGAAGTTGTGGTGATGCAGAACCAATAAAAACCCAGCCATGCTGCACGCTGAGTCTGTGCTGTATCATCACCTCCTGCTCTGGAACTCCTGGCTTCCCTCTCCCTCTGGGTTTTAGGTTGCTCTGTGGAACACTGTGATCTCCACGATCCCACACACGCTCCAGGCAGCAGGCACAGGGTGGTGATGCTCGCACAGCAGCTTCCCGCAGCCTGGGCACAAACCACGCTGACTTCAGGTCACAAAAATCAAGTGCTGTCTTTGCTGACTGTCTCTTACAGTCTGTTGCCTTCACGTAGGTCCTGAAGAACTACAAGGCACAAACAGAATTATCAGCAGTATTTTTCCTTCATCCTTTTATGTGAGTAAATAATTTAAACTCTCTGCCTCTGACTGCAACTTTTACCAGCATGTCTTTGTCTGGTTTAACACTTGCACCCCGGCCCTTGCTGTTCTGCAGAACATCTTCCCAGAGAAAGTTCACAGAGGAAGTCCAGGGAAAGGCCAGATTTCATTTTCAGCATAAAACAATTGGTTACTTAAAGGGAAATCCAGGAAACCCAACTCAGCTCTACCTCACATGAGGCATGGGATTATTTGACTCGGGTCACAAGAAGTATTTCTTCTCTTAGAGGCAGACTCTTTTTACAGTAAACAGCTATAAATATATTTGAGAAAGAAAGAAAGGTTCTGGTGATGATTATCTTTTTCTGTTTGTAACTCAGAATGAATCCATAAATCTTGGCTTGGCTTCTAAATTCACTGGAAAGCACTTATATATATTTACACATATAAAACCTAATCCAGTCCTTATATGGAACTAGAAATAGAAAATACACACGCACAAAATGCTAAATCAAAAATAAGTCTTGAAAAATGCAAGTGATGCTGTGCCCTCAGCTTGGCTCATTAAGAATGAGTTAGATTGCAATCATTTGCCATCTTCATTTACTCTCCATCCATAATAAAGCAAAGTTACTCAGCTTCAGAACAGCAACCTCAGTTTCACAGATGAAACCTGGATGTTTTTAAACATGACAAAGAAACCCCACAGAACACCCTCAATTTGATTTCCATGTCACTGTGCAAAAAAAAAAAAAAAAAAAAGATAAGCCAGATGACTTCCAGGGAAAGGTAGAGGGCAATGTCCAGTATTTCTTAAACTGAACAGGCCAATGATTCAGGAGGTCCAGACACTGCCATTTTTAATACTAATATAAATAATTTTATATAAGCTGAATGCCAGGGACAAGGTTTACTTCTAAGGAGTACTTACAATTTTGGTATGGCCCACCACTGCACAGTAGCCACACAGAACATCTATTTATAGTTATTCCCACTAACACAGGGTTATCACAAACAAGCTTTGGTATTCACAGTGTAAAGACTAAAAACAGAGTCATGGAAAAACATGCTCAGCAAGACTCTGCTCTTGTCACAATGTTACCACAGAAGTACCTGTCAGTACCACCATCTGAACAGCCCCTGGTGTTCAGCACAGACATTTCCACATCTCAGGTGTCTCTGGGTGCTCCTGATCCCAAGTGCTGTCTTCTTCAGAAATCCTAAGGAAGCAAAGGACTCTGAACACAGGGAAACAAGAGTTTGGAGATGAAGCAAATTTATTGTTCCAAGTGTTGAATTTGGGGAGTATTTTAAATCAACAGCCACACACTTCATGAAAATCCAGCTAGTATGAATGGACAAATCCAGGTAATCCTTAAATAAGTTACAAAGCTATTGTAGGATGGTGTACATGTATCAGAGAGCCTTGTAGGCAACTCATGGTTTAGAAAAGATGCCCTCTGCTCCAAGGACAGGCAGAGAACAGCATCACTGAGGTACTAGTCCCACTTCTCTCGGCAAATTTCTGCATAGATATCTAAGGTTAAGGAGTTCTGACACTTTCTGAACAGCTTTTACAGCATCATAAGGTAACATACTGAAAATACATTGTATTTGAAACCAAAGAGCAGCATATTAGACATGCACTGGTAGAAAACAAACATCCTGTGTGCCACTAGAGATGTTAAAAGTACCATACACAACTTGGATGTTCATCTAAAAGCATATTAATTTCCTTGGACTTCAGGGGTTTTTTGTGGAAAAAAGTCCCCATGGTCTTCTTCATAAAACTGGAGCTCTCAACATTCAGCTGTGGTGGGTATGACATGAACATACAGGGTCTTCGTGTTCAGGTTCTTCATGGAGACGTCCTTCGTGATCTCTGAACCAAGGAAACAAGAGAAACACCACAGTTAGGGCTCCTGCTTACAGGGAAAACTTGCAATACTTTTTTTTTTTTTGCTTTATTCAGACAGTTCTGCTGGTTCCATCACAGGGGGAGTGGGACAGAAACTGCTCAGCTCAAAATTCCCTCCTGTTAAAGCCCCAGTGCATGAAAGGAAGGGTCACCACAAGTCAGGATTGCCCCTGCAAGGGCTAAAGAGACTGTTCTATGGCACAGAGTAGAACTTTTTGAAAGTCTCTGTCAGCTGCCAGCTTCACATCCATGCCCTGGTATTAAATCAAAATTAACAGTAATCACAATGCACTGAAAAGCCAGAGCCCCTTGTAAACAGCATGGAAGAGCAGCCATACAGAGAACCAGCTCCTCCAGCAGCCCAGCTCTGACAGAACAAAACCCCTGTGTGAAGGAGAACAAGAACAGGAACATGCAAACACTGACTGCAGTTTATATGTAAAACATGGATTGCAGCAGTACCTGCTAGAAAACTAACACTGGAACCTTGTCGAGAATGTCTGAGGAATTTCATACCACACCGGATCAATTCCCTAAGTCTTTTCGCAGCTACATGCCCATAGTTTGGAACTGTAACAGAATCAAGTCTCCCCAACAAACCTCTGAAGGACAGAGCACATTTCTAACAGGCTGATTCAGGGTTTGTAATTACCCCTGGAACACAAACACAGAGTAATGGCACTTTTGGCCAGGGAAAGTCACCTGCAAAGTTTGTAGGAGCTAGAAGTCTCTCACTATTACATCTTCCATTTTCCCCAAGGAGTCAGGTGTTTGCTGGCTCAATGCTTCCAGCACCCATCAGCTCTACCAAACTCCCCCACTGAGAGAGAGTGTTTGGAATGCTGGGAGGCACAGCCTTGGAACAAAAGTCATCTCAATAACAAACACATCAGAGGCCTCTTTACTGAGAAACTTCCGAGTGACAAGAAATTGGAAGGTAAAAGCACACTGATAGCCCAGGTAAGGAGTGTTGGGGTTACCCTGCACGCTGGAACCCCCACAGCCAACCCCAGCAAACAGAACACAAGGTTCAGTTTGGGCACCAGCACAAAGGACAGATGAACAACCTCCAGACTGGCTGGGGCTTTCAGTGCAAACCCTTCGGCAGTGCCCTGCTCCAGCCCCAGCCCCGAGGGCTCATCTTCACTCAAACCCTTCGGCAGTGCCCTGCTCCAGTCCCAGCCCTGAGGGCTCATCTTCACTCAGCCCATGTGGGAGAGGCACCTCGGGGGTGCATCCATGGACACCAGGTCAGGGCAGTTCAGTTTTCAGGAACATGATGTCCAAGTGAAAACTGACACCAGAAAGGGCAGGGAGCAGTTCTGCTTCCATGCATGGGCCTTCCAACGTTAAGGTCCCCACCTTGCTGTGAAAAATATGACATTTTTAGACTGAGCAGATAGTCTGCACTGATGTTCAAGGCCATTTATAAATTAAAGAATTGATAAGTCCTTATGGATCACAGCGGTACTGTTTTCAAGGAATCCTCTTCCACAGCGTAGTACACTCTGCTTTAAGCAGCTCAATATCCATCCACAGAGCTAAAGCAGTGGAGCTATAATCCAATTCAGCACTTAGGGCTTTATTCCCTCACTAACCTGCCTTCCCTCTCCAGGACCACGTTCCATCAGGATGTAAAAGCGCTAGTCTGGTCTGCAGAAGCAGCCAAACAAACTATGAACTTGGTCTCCAAGTCCCTGAAAAATTAGGAACTACATGAAGCTACTATTTTCAACAGTATTTAATTCCATAATTACTTTCAGAAACTGGAAACTTGATTTATCAACAAAGGACATCCTCCTTCCTATGCCAATTCCTCCATGGAAAAGCTTTGCAGGGAGCACATGGAAGTATCATCATTATCCCCAAAATGGCTCTGAATGAGGTACCTGGAACTTGTGAATAAGCAACATTCACCACTGACATTTATTTATGGAATGTTTTCCAAATATTACAACGGAGGAGTGAAAACCACATCTGTTTCTGAAAAGCTGGTGAGCTTTTGTGCAGGGGACAGCAGATGCCCAAGTGCCTGGACCAGAAAGGTTTATAAAAATAACCTTTTCAAAACCAGTAACTCATTTTTCACCAAGTGACTGGTTTGCTTTTTATAAAACAGCCATCAACTTTTCAATTCATGGGTTATTTTCATCAAACATTTCCAATGGTTAACAGCAAATACTTTTGTTATTTTTAGAATAAACCATAAGAAATGTCCTCAAGAGACTGAACTTTTTTGTTTTGAAGGTAAGACCTTGAATAGATGGATTAGAAGATGAATAGGGGACTACAAAGCTGTAACAATACAGAGAAACATTACCTGACCTAATGTTTTCTAGAGGCAAAGTGTTTTATAAAGCACTTATTAATCATAAAAAGAGATGTGAAGATAAAGTACAACAATTTCAGTGTTCAAACAATTTTAAGAAGTTATTAAGGGAGCTGCATGGTGAGAATTAAATCTGAGACAGCAGCAGTGCAGCAACCTGGCACAGAAACATGTTGGCTGCACAAATAAACCTCTGGGACCAAGTTCTCTACAACCTAAAAAAGACCAAATGCTTTGGCTTTGGAAGAGTTATCAAATCTGTTCTTTCACATTACTGTGAATTGTCACTTTATACAGTTTAATTAAAGTTGAAATAGTTCTGAAGAACCCATATTACAAATGTTATAGCAATTCAATCCATTTCCCTTTCAGGTAAAAGGCATTTTTAAAATCCTTATTCAAAGTGAGCCTTAAAGGCCATGCATTTTCCTGTCCTGACAGTTATTGCCCTCTTCCAAAGCTCTAAAATTTTCTACAATAGCTATTTCAGTATCTGAACTAAATCACAGAGTGCTGTAACAGTGACAGGAACCCAAAAGAAACTGAGTATAACATGAACTGCTCCTGACTGGCTGAACACCCAGTCAGCAAGGCTGTGCTCACTGACTTTGTTCATGCAAATGAAATGTGGTTGATTTACTTGGTTCTTGCACCTTGTGCTGTTTCTAAACACTCCAGTTCTGTTTGTTAACACCACCCAGCACGTCATTTTTGGCGTCAGCTCAAACTACCACTGGAAAGCCTCATCAATATTTGAGACCCCTTCTTGCCACAAAAATGGCTTTTGAATAAAGAGTTCAGGTCACATGACATCAAAAACAAGCAACCAAAAATCCACAATAAAACACCCCCCACAACTCCTGGCTCCCATTCTTTCCCATCCTACCTGAATCCTCCAGCACTGGTGGACACCTGAGTGAGCCCAGCTCTCAGCAGCTGCACCAGAGGTGCCCTTCTCCCCCTCCCCTCAGCAGCTGACAGCACCTTGAAGAGACCCAGCCTGGCCTGTGGTGGCCAGTTTGAAGCAAGATGTCCAACTTCTGGACAGGTAACCCAGTGTGTGAAAGCCAAAGGGTCATGGATCCCTCCCAGACAGCTCATAAGCCATGTCACTGATACACTGCAGACAGAACCCTTTGCATCATTTCATTCCAAGAGTTGAATTTTCCTGGATATAGAAATACCTGTTTTGAGTTGTTTGTTTTTTTTTTCACCAGGTGGTTTCCAATCCATTCTTCCTGTCCAATGTTAAGTCCCAAATCTCTCAGGTCCAACTTTTTAGCCACAGGTGGCTACAGCTTTAGTCACATCTTTCTCATGAATCCTAGATTTTGTTTCTCAGCCTCACCATCTGTCTGTGGTTTTGGACGGTTCTTTAGCATTTCAGATCTGTGACTGTGTGTTAAAGCTTTCTGCTTCCCAGGTATTTGGAATAAACAGGAACAGCTGTACCCTACAGAGTCTGATCTACTCACCTACTCCAACACAGATCCAATACTCTATTCCACCCACTCCAGTTCTCCAAGAGGAAGACAAAGCAACAATATGAGCATTACAAGAACAATCTGAACAGGTTGTTAAAATATTCATACTTTAGCCTCAATCTTTTTTAGGAGGAGGTTCACTCTGCTTAGTCACTGCAGTCTGGCACTGCCATTCCCACTCTGACTGACCTTTACTGTACAAGGAAGAAGCTTTGACACTTGATAAAGGCAATGCATAGGAGCTTTGAATTTCTAACTGTATATGTGTTCTTAAAGGATTTTATTTAATAAATATTGGATTACTGGACAAACGTAGAAACCAGTGTGTAAATAGTGTGCATTTAGTGATTCAACTGGATCTCAGATTACATGACCTACTTCTCAACAAAAACTATGTCCTTGGAAAAGCAAACCAAAGATTTGTGCTTACCATGAGTTAGTGCTTCATCCAGGAATAGTTTTAGCCTCCTGCTTCTGAGCCCAAAAACTTTTGCTGTTTCATGGAGAAGACCTTTGTATGTTAATCCATTCTGACCAACAGGGTTTTCCATTAGGAGAGTTCCCACTGTTCCTTTCTGACATTCTGTACAAGACAAACAGCTGAGTCACTATTGGTGAGCAATGAGATTATTTCACTTATCTTGGTAAATTAAAATTTAGGATTTCCTCTTCCATTTCATCTCTGTTTCTTCATAGTACTGAGGGCAATACCAGCCTACAGAGATTCACTAAGTAAGTTCATGGATTATAGAATCAGAAGGGTAAAGTGACTACTGACAGCTTGACCAAGAGAACAAAACTTTGCAGAATCCTTTACCTGGGCCCACAGGGTAACACAGAGCCTGGGAAACATGAAATATATCAACAGGACACAGAAACCACTAAGTGAAGAAGCTCACAAAGCACCTCATGATGATCAAATCCCTTGTAAAAACCACACTTTTGGCCCCAGCAGGTTCCCAGTAGTGTCAATAAGACTGCACATGGACAGTGCAGAAAGGGCTCATAGCAGGGCAGAGATTAAGCAAGTTACTAACAACAGAGCTGCTCCAACACGAGGTTTCAGAGTAAAAGCTGCAAGATTTGCAGCCAGGAAACACACACACACACATATCTATAATCCAGATCAAGTTAATAATACAATTCATTTGGCTTTTAAATAGCACTAAGAAGTGTCTCACAGGCTGTCTCCAATGTCTTGATAAAGAGTTGGCTCTTCATTCAGTTTTGATCCATTTTAAACCCAGCCTTTTCAAACAAGCTGCACAGAGGAGCTGATGGTCAGAACCAGAAAAACAATGCCCAAGGGCTCATGTTTAACTGCTGTCCCTTATCTCAAACTGGCTCTCCTTTTTCTCTTGGGAAAAAAATGGGAAAAAAGCTAAATATAAACATTGTGTTTATCAGAAAGCAAATACTAGAAAAAAAATTAAGAAAGTCACCATCTACCAACGAAAACCTATGTCCTTCTCTTCACCAGCAAGTGATGACGGCCAACGCTCCCATCCCAGAAAGCTCAGCCTGTAACTGAGATCAGTACCCCACACACCTTGTGGTGCTGCATTCATGAGCTGTAAGTTGATATACTGGCAGAGCAGGGCAGCAGGAGAGCTGAGCTGTGCAGGGGCTGACCCTGCTGTCACGTGCAGAGTCTTTCCGCTCAGGCCCAGCAGGTCCGTCTTGTTTACCAGCTCTGGAACAGAAAGGGAGACCAGTCAGGCCACGCTGGGGAGCTGAGCCCACTCCACTGCAGGAGCTGACCACAAGGCTTTCTCACTCCTCACTCCACTGTAGGAACACAATTCCCTCCTCAAGAAAGGTTTGAAAAGCAGGATTTGTGCTGAAATATTTTGTTTTCACACAGAGTACTTCGTTTGCTGTAGAAATCAGCTCCTACATAATGCTCTTTATGCACATAACACCAACTACTTACGCAATAAAAACAGTACAATAACTTCAAACAAGCAAGAAATCATTCACTTACTCATTACTATCTCATCAAATGAAGACCTGTGATCTTTGCCAGCCTTTGCTTTGACTCCCCCAAGCTGAAGCAGCACTGGGAATGTGCAACCATGCAACGTCAGGATACTCATTAATATTGAATACATTAAAACCTGTATATTCATGTATATATATACATCTCTATAAAGCTTTAAAGAAAAAGGCAAAAGTTCATTGCTGCTGCTACTCCAACTGAACTTCCAGGAGTGCAGATGTCCCGGTGCTGCTGCCCACCCAACACTGCCCTGGCACGGCTGAGGTGCCAGGCACGTGCCCCAGCCCACAGGAGCAGGAGCTGCTTTTGGTTTTACTTCCAGGAAAGCAAGAAAACAACTAAAGTATCCAGTGGAGAGGAATTACCAAGACCTCATCGTATGAAAGAGGAGCCAGGGGCAGGGTTTTCCCAGCACAATTTAGGGGTCATGGTAGGAGAGAGAAGGGTGCTGACAGAGCTACAAACACCCAGCTCTGGTAACTTCCAGTTTACCATTCCCCAGCTGCTGGGATCCATGTGGATCCATGCAGGGCAAGGAGGAATGAGCTGCAGTAATGGGGGTCTGCCTATTTAACAAATTAGCATTTGGCATTCTAGGACTGCTGACATTTTCCCAGAGAAGAGCTTATGCATGGTGCTGTCAACAGAGCCTGTTCTTAGAACCCTCTAATAAGAGCAAGAAAAAGGAAAAATGTGAATCATTTCTTCATATATAACAACAGACTTGAAAGCAAGCAGCTATTACAAGTGCTCATCAATATTAAAATCACTTTTAAAGTCAGCTCTCCCTGCAGCTGGGATTTAAGTGGTAATGCTCTGCTAAGGTGCCTTGCAGCCTCATGGCCTTTTAAAAAATTAAAGACTAAGAAAATAAATCTTTGTGCACTATTGTTCAGAAAACAATGCTAAGAATAGATTTTTTAAAAATTAGCCATCTGAAGATGAAACAAGACCTGGACTGAAGAAGTTTGTAGGGGGATTTTTGTCCCCCCCTCCTGTCCCCCTCCCCTTTAAGCCCTACATGATTTACAGATTCATTTCTTCCTATGAATACTGAAAAAATGAATTTTGTTTCAATAAGACTTTTTCCAACATGGGCTACTTCCATGAAAGATGAATGCAAGTCTAAAAGCATTCCCAACAAGAAGATTAGAAAGTTTCCAGCAATTCCAAGCAAAAAGAAAGTCACAGACAACTGTTTTACCATCTGACTTGAGCCCAGCCTTTTCCCTGTGAATGATTTTTTTTCTTTAATGTTAAGAGACAAATTCTATTCTCTGTTTCTGAAGGGCAGTATAAATCCCAGAGCCTTGCTCAGTGATTGTGCAGTTCCTCAAAATACCTGGATACTCTGTTGGGAAGGAAATGTTTATCCTATTATTTCAATGCTGCACTGAAAAGCAGGCACAGGACATATTTGAGCCTCCCTTAATACAAGAACTGTCTGGTCCTGTGCCATTACAGAAACCCTAAGTAAATCTTCATTACCATTAGAAAATAAGATAATAAATTACTGCAAGTAAAGTGGACAGCCCTAAAAACCACAGGAAGGGAAATATGGAGCCAGAAATACGGTTTTAGTGGGTCACAATTTTATTAACACACATGGGAACAATTCAGCAACAACTTGTCCAGGGTGCACGACCTTCCTCTGCCATTCCTCTCAGACAGAGCAGCTGATCCCAAGCCCTGCCTCACCCAAGGAGGCCCTGGAACCACCACGAGGCCTCACCTGACATTACCCACATCATGGCTGGGCAGATAAATCAAATGGACTGTATCCAAAGCAAACATCAGGAATTCCAGTCCTATTCTCTGACCTAAGAGGTATTTTCCTTGCACATGCTTTCCAGCCTGACTCCTCAGGGAGCTGTACCTTCTGCTGATCAATACTTGTTTGACAAACTGCAACAAAAGTGAATTTGATAACCTAATCTTTCCAAAGGAATTTCCATATTGTTACTAAGTGGGCAGGGTAAAAAAAAACCTGCTCTGCCCAGACCACTTGCAAAGAGTGCAAGTTAAAAATCAGCACACCAAGATGGGAAGTCCCCAAATGATCCCTATAGAGCAAAAGTGACATGGAAATGAAAGAAATAAAGCTTTTGTTACTGCAGTAGAAAAGAACCTCTCAGGAAGAGGGAAGGTTTCCATTTTCTTTACCAATTTCTTCAGGAATTCCACATTAATGGATTTATGCTGCATCCTTTTTGTGCTATTAGTGACCAGATAAGGAGTTAAACTGCTCATAATCTTAATGGGATGAGAGTTTCCCAACTTTTCTTGGCCTCATGCAGGTCATCTCTTAATATCTGTGATGGCAGTGAACAATACCAGTCCACAGCCACCTCTGCAGGTACAGACCACGCTGCTAGGAAGGATACCCCCACTATTTGGAAAAGGACTTCAAGGAAAACTATTTCCTCCTTTAAACACAGCTGAAACTCGAGGAAGATACCGAGGGATCTCCTCTAAACCACCTATAACTGAAAGCAAAGAATAACCCTTTTGTGTGACAGGACTGTTCAGTTCAGCTGAGCACAACCTGAAAGAGCTTTATCACAGCGAGGGAATGGGTGACATCAGATGTGGAAAGCCCCAAAACATCCTTCTGGAAACACTTTCAGGATAAATCAAGAAGCTAAAAATAGAGGTGGTAACAGTGACATTACAGACACAAGCAAGACTGTTCCCCTACAGATGTCTTTGGTGGACAAACTGGTGATCCCAAGTAGTCCCATGGGCACCCCAAAACAGACAGTTCAAGAACCTCCCCCTCAGATGTACTTCAGAAATATTTCTATGAAAAAACACCAAGGGAAGGTTTTGTAACCATCCAATTACCGTTTTTGCAGTATTTTTAGTATTTGATAGGTTTTTCTAAAAGGAAGAAATGCAGAGAATCCTCAAGTTTTCCCAGGGTGAAAAAGCAGCTTTTTTTTTTTTCTACAGGCAGTGAAGTTCTCACCCTGCCCACTGAGGCATTAGGAAAAGGAAAGCATGGAAAAGCTGATGGCAGCTTGCCATCAATTCATGGCACAGCCTGGGCCTGCTGGAAACCCTGAAATAAATCAGATTTTGCCCTGATGAGAACTGCAGTGGAAGGAAGATCACAGAGGAGATGAGCACCATTTAGCAGCACCTTTTGGAAACATTCTGATGTGACTATAAACACAGTCTCATAAGCTAAGTGCTATAAAATGGAGTATTTCCTTACCCATTTTCTTGTCGATTTTATATAGATAGATATAAATTACCCAGTAAATAATTCCACAGTAAACAACTCCTAGATGCTGTTAGAAAGACTTCCAATTTCCCTTGTCATACTCCATTTACCCGTGTTTCCATTAAAAACTGTCAGTTTGGAATTTTTAAGACCAAAAATGCAGGAGACAGCATCTACAAGACCAGTGAAGTTCAAGGTGTTATCTCCTTTTGGATTTTCCAGCAGCAACACACCATCTAAAACCAAAATTAAGAAATTAAAATGCAGTTTGTGAGCAACATCCAAGTTCCAACGATTTTCCAGTGATGCTTTCTCATCACTAAACATCACTTTCAGTGAGTTTCTAAACTGGCAATACTGCATCTTCCTGAAGTTATTTTAGTAAGAAAGGGAAAGAGGAAAGAAAACAGGGAAATGGACTGAAGTGTACTTCAGATTTAGTGTATGGAAGTTTTATTTGTTTTTATTAACAAAGCAGTCAAATTTGTATGTCCCTAAAGCATAACCCCATATTATACTGATTAAAAACTGGCAGACTCTGTGCCCTCTGAGATGGTCACCAAACTTTTACAGCTGGATTCCTTATCACTCAGGGAGCAGCTCTGTGACCACATTAAACATATCTGTATCTCACCTGATGCATAAACTGTCGACACACATAGGAAAAAATTTCCCTGAGTGCATTTAGTTTTCCTTCTTTTATAATTTTATAATTAAACCTTGTAATACTTTTACCCATATCACTGCCCTCTTTATCCAAGACAGTCATTCTATCACCTAGTTTTATTTTATAATCATATGATAACAATATAAGCTATGATTGATATAACATACATATTATTCTCCAGTATCCTTTTCAGCTCTATACTTCATATCTAAGTTGATCCTCCCCATCAAAGCATCACCTGCACTGACAGCACAACATCAAGAATTCGAGATTCTCAAGGTCCATGCCCTGAGCACACCCCTGAGAAATCAGGCTGGGTACATTCCTACCTACCTTGCTCTGTCCCATTGACACAAATCTTGAGGTTGACGTAGGCACAGGCTGGACCGACAGACTGACACACCCCCCCTCGGACAAGGGTAATTTCTAGCTCTGATCCCTTCAGCTGAAGAAAGAGAAATATTATCAGGGTATGGATATTGTTTTATTAAACCAACACAACAAAATATTTTCCTTAAATAAGCCAAGTGGCCCCTCCAGCCGTTCTGTAAATCAAGTTCTCAGTTGGGTATATCCTATGCTCTTGGTCTTTCTGGTCCAGCATGACATTTACACTGAAAAATCCTTCACCCACGATTCTGCTAGGGATGTCTTTTGGATGGAGTAAGTCTGAATCAAACCAGGGCAGGAGTGCTGTCAAATATGTCAGAAGAAGCAATCAAAGAAAACAAAGGAAACTGCTGTTCCTTTTCAAAGGCACATTTGAACTGTCTGTGAAACTGCACTGTCACCACAGAACAACTGCAGCACCACGGGGCAGGGAAAAAAGCAGCCTTAAATATTAATAACTCAAGTTGGTCTTAAGACAAATTTAGCCTTGAAGGAAGTTCCAATACAAAAGCATATTAACCTAAAGAAATCAGAGCAACAATATTCTGGCTGTCTAAACAATGCACTAATCAAAGTACAAATAACTGTGTATTAAGCTTATACAAGTAACTAATTATTCATTTATTTTGGTACCAGAGCAGTTTTCAAAAACACTACACGTACAGAAACGAAATATTTTCTTTTGTAAACCAAAACACCAACATAGACATTTATAAACAAGAAACAACATCCGCTATATCCCCTAAATAAATATTGATGTTTTTCTGTAATTGGAGCAGTTTGTTGGGTTAAAAGCAGATAAGATGAGCTATGCAGTCAGAGCTTTTCCTTCTTACTTGGGTTCTTTCCTGGATGAGAACTTCCTTTGAGGTAGGCACCGGGTAAGGCTTCAGCTCAGCCTTTATTGTGGCAAAAATGAAATCCGCGTGTTCCTTGATAACGGTGTCCAGGTATTCCCCCTCTGGCTGGGACCTGTAGTACACTGAGATCTCATCTGTAGGAACCAGATTCCGCTGTAGGACACACAAATGCACTATTACTGACAGCAAAATCACAAATTTAAAGAAGAATACTTGTTAAGTTCAAGAAAAAAAGAAATCTTTAGGATATTTACCAGGGATTTGTCAAAAGTTTTCACAATAGATTCAGAATAAAACAATCCTTCTGTCACAAGGTCAAGAGCCTTGAAACATGGGAGTGTATGCAAGATCAAGTATTTTGAGATTCATTTAAGTGAAAATAAATTATGGCCTCATGTCACTACAGAGCTAAATTTAAAACATCCAACACCATACAAGTTTTCACAGCCACATTCCTTCCCAGCTTTATTTTTTACAGAAATAAACCCACACAGATTTTATTTTTTATACATATGTGTGTTTATATAGCAAAATGTTCATACATATAAATCTACATAGGTAGGTGTATATATATAAAATCTATATAAATGTAAATATAAAAATCTACATAGTTGTATATATATATACACACATGGAAATCTACATTCTTATATATATATTTAAATATTAATATAACATAGAAAAAGCTATTATTTTGGTACAGATTTGTAATTTTTCAGTCTTATGCTGAAGAAAGGTCCCTTCCAACTCAGATTACTCCATGAATCTATGATTTATGCAGCCTCAACTGCACAGATATCTTTTCCAAATAACATGTCCCCAAAAAATTTTCCTTCCACATCTCTTGCTCTCTTGCAAGAGCTCTAATCAGAACGTTGTACATGAGGAGTAAATGATACATGGCTTCATGTTTAATTAAAAAGGTCAGTTTCTGTTCCATATTGCTCAAAGATTGCTGCAAAGGAAATTAAAATGCCTTGGCCCAAACCATTCCCTCCTCACCTTTTTGCGAAGCTTCTGGATGCGATTAATCACTTCCCGGGCAACTCCCTCATCCACCATGGACTGGTCTGGGGTAACATCCAGCAGAACTAAAACCTGAGGAAATGCACAAAAGAAGGATGAACAGGTGACAAACTTGAAACAAGCTTGTCAGGAGTTCAGGATGCTTTTCTAGACTCCTCAGTTACAAAATACGATGGTGAAGAGACTATTCAACAGCTCCAGAAGTCAAGAGATGGGCTTCCGAAATAACCTGAACCAACAATCCCACCACCACAGCTTTGCTTCACTGTTTTCCTATTAGTTTTAGAGGAACTCTTCTCTTAATTAAAAAAAAAAAGAAAAAAAAGGAAAAAAAAAGAAATGCCCAATAAAACACCTGAGCATCGGAGTGTGCCTCAAACTGGGAGGATCCTTCTGCGATCTGGTACATGAGCCGGAGATCTTCCCCATGGAGTTCGTGTCCTTCTACCACAATGGTGCCTGCACATTGCAGAGGAAGAGCATCTCTTACCAGAGTAAAAAACCACAACTCTAAACTCGAAAGGCTTCAAAAACAAGTCTCAGACTTCAAACACACGCACTGCAGTACATCTGCAGTACAGTCAAACAGCAGTTAAGCACCAGTGAGCAGCAATGAACTACCCACATTCCCACTTCTCACACAGGCACTTCTCCAGGCAGCAGAGCTCACTCACAGGCACTTCAGCAACTGTTGGTGGGGAACCATCTGAATGGAATAAAACTTAAAAATACCCTGTGTACTCCACCAGATCCTAATTTCCATTTAAGGAGTTCACTAAACAGATATAGCTGCTAAATTCACACCCACTTGTAATTCTGAAACTGAAGGAACGTTTTTTAGAATAAAAACTATTGCACAAATACCCAGTTCCAATCTGATTCAGTCTCACAGAAAGCTTATTCCCTGCTTCATCTTGGCCTTGCAGCAGCATTTTAAATTGCAGAATATTCTGAGTTGGAAGGGACCTACAAGGATTGAGTCCAACTCCTGGCCCTGCACAGGACACGCCAACAACCCCACCACAGACCTGAGAGTGTTGACCAAATGCTCCTCGAGCTCTGGCAGCCTTAGGGCCATGACCACTGCCCTGGGGAGCCTGTTCAGTGCCAACCACCCTCTGGGGGAAGAACCTTTTCCTAATATCCAACCCAAACCTCCCCAGATGGGAAGAACCAGTTTAACAGAAGGACAGTTTAATATCGGTGTACACAACCATTTCTGATCTACTGTCAGTAAAATAATAGTAAAAATAATAAACCCAAATTTTCCCCTATTCTCCTAGCAAAAACTTCCTTAGGGGATGATAAGAGGGCAGCAGGCCTTACGCTCCCATAGCCCACAGCAGGATACATTGCCACCGTTCGGGGGTTTGCACCGCTACAGACCTGTCTCCTGGAACTTTTCCAGCTGCTCACTCTTCAGCTCTTTGATGGCAGCCACGAGAGGTTTGAATGCCCCCTTGAGGCGCTTGCCCAGCACCATGTGGTCTGGCTCTGCCCTCAGCCGCACCCCGTACTTCTCCTTGTCCGCAGACAGCGTCACCCGGCGAACGTTGAGCTCCTGGATGTGGGCACCAGGGGAAAAGACAGTGAAGCTAAACACAGCCAGCTCTGACAGCCATGGGAAGGAAGGGCACAGAGCAGGAGCCACAGTCCCAGGGAAGGTGTAAGCCTCAAGCTGCAAACTCTGTATGTGGCTGTCTCTGTGGTCTAAGTCACTGGCCAACACTGGAAGAGCAAATAAACCCAACCAGCATGGAACCGACCCTTCAGCAGCACGTCCTGCCCTCACCCTCAGCCTCTGGGTACCATTTCTCTGTTATTAACAGACACCTGCCAGTTCTCAATTCAAACCAGGCCCCTATTCAACAGCCCTTTTTATTTTACCCTCACAACTGCCTGAAGAGCTAAACTCATAACCTCAGTGTGCAGTGACTCTGGGAATGGCCTGGCAGAACTCAGGAAGGAAAATTCTGCTGAAACAGTCCTTTCAGTATGCATTGAGCCAGGAAACTAGAACCAGCAATTTCATGGTTTAAGCTGTACAAAAGTGCCTCATTTTGTCTCCTTCCTCACCTGTTCATTCCAGGTCCTCACTGCACAGAAAACCAGCCTGGCTCAGAAAAGCTGCCGTGTGCGCCCTGCGGCACAGAAACAGTGTGCTGGAGCAGCCAAAACAGCTGGCAAAACTTACGTGAAACTCAGGAGGGGCCCCAGACCAAAGATGGTATTTTGCCACTACAGAAACTTATAAATGCCCATTTTTCTAAGTTACTTGTGCAGTTTTTGTCCCCATGTCTCAAGGGAAAATGGTGGTGCTGTGGGAAGCTATATAGAATAACTGACTGAGAGGATGGTGTTGGTGCCACATGAGGAAAGATCAGGGCTAGAACCCTTTGGAGAGAGGAAAGCTGAAAGGGGACATGACTGAAGTTGTAAAACATGAGAAGGTAGAACTGCTATTCACCAAACCCCTCAAGTGAGGGAACATGCACTAGAAAGAACAGGAGAAGGGTTGAGAGAAAGATACAAGTAGTCAACCCTTAGAACTAATGCTACCCGAAGAGCAAAGCAGGAGGGTAACACCAAGTTCAAAAAGGAATTAAGCCCATAACAGTAGGCACATGGAAAGATGTCAGAGGGAACGGGCAGGCACGTGCCCTGCAGTGTCTGTAGTGAAGTTGGTGCCTACAACCCCACTGCAAGGGGTGGCAGGCGCTGCTGCTGCCTCTTCATGGCCCCTGCACTGCAGGACACTGCACACACAAGGCAGGACTCGGTACAGACATCTCCAGTTTCACACAGTCTCACTCTATTCCTGGTCTAACAGAAAGACCAGGAAAGTTTAAACTGCCGACATGAACTCTTCTCCAGGCACAAACCTGCACGGATCTGCAGCACATTTCACTCTAATTCGGCAGGTTTGGTCTGTCAGGCTGCCCACTGATTGAAGCACTTCGTGTTTAATGTCCACTGGAAGGTTGTTAGAGCTCACATCAACAGTGCTACAGAATCCCCAGGTGCAGCTGGCAAGCAAACTACTCCAAGGCATTTAGGAAGCACAAGTAAATGGGAGTATCAGCATGACAGGACTAGCAAGTAGCCAAACACTCAGATTGAGAAATAATGCTTAAATACAACCTCTGAGCTGCAGCCTAATTCCCTAGGAAGTCCTACTGACACGAGGAGCCAAGAACACAACTGAATCTAATTTTATTTAATACATCTTTTAGGAAATCTAATGAAAATTACACACTTCAGAAATTCAGTTTCAATGGGGTGCTGCTGGAAACGAGCCCACGAGTGGTAAGTGACAAACTCGTGGGGGAAAAGAAATAATAATCCAAAAAATAGCACAAACTGAGAGATGACTTTGGGCCTGATTAGATAAATCAGAGAAGCCAACTCCATCAGGACAAGTTTTCTATACTAATTAGATTAGGAAACCATTCTTCTGTACACATTATCCATTTTAAAAACCCAGAATGACTTCCAAAACCAGTCGAGTCTGTATCTTAGGTCTGTCTGTATCAGCCTCAGTGCTTTGACTTAAAACAGCTATTAATTTTACCTTCCTAATTACTCAAAATTTGGTCCTTAACACATCTTCCCAGCCTCAGGCAGACAAAGCAAGGCAACCAGCCCTTCCCATCACCAGTGGGATGGGCCTTTCTTGGTGCCATGTGCCCCAGCTGTGCCCAGTCCCCAGAACAGAGACAGAGAAACGCCAGTGCTGGCATCCTCTGGGCTGGGTTCTCTAAGCAATCAGCCTAAGAAGGAAAATAAAACACTGCTTATGTAATTCTGTAAGAAATGAAAGACTGAAGGATTCCCACACTGCCACAGCTCCTGGGTCAGTTCATGCAGCCCAGTCCCAGACTCAGTCACAGCACATCACCGTAACACCAGTGACACATGAAACACTGCCAGACCTTGGGTTTGCTGGAGAAGCCCATTTTCTGTTTTATAACAGCCCTACAAAGGGGTGGAGGTTGGAGAGAATACAAAGGCTGGATTAAAACAAGATTCTGACTGTGCAGAGAGTCAAATTTACTCAGATAAAGCCTTTCCCTGGAAGCAGTTGGGAAGAGAAGTCCTGACCCAGGCTTGTAAATGGCCTCAAATACTAATGAATAAAATGCAACTGTGTCCAGTTGCTAAAAGCCTGCTGGATGTATTTCATTTTGTGAGCTTGGCTATTTTTGCATGACAACTCTATAATCTGGACAGTTCTAATATTAAAATCCATTTATTCAAATGACTTGCTATATTCTGAAGATGAGAGAGCAGGACTGCAGATCAAAGACTGCAGCTCCCTCTGCAAAAGTAATGAATAAAATTTTTGAAGAATTGACAAGTGTATTTTTCCAATCCTTTTGTCAGCAACTGCAAGAAATTAAATGGTGTAATTTTTCTTACCGATTACCTCTGGCATCTGCAAATTTACTAGAAACACACTTCTGGCAATCACTAAAGGTTCTAAAGCTCTGAATATGCAGGAGGTCGATGAACAAAGCTGCAAACACAGCTCAAGCAAAGCTACCCCAGCCTGCCTGTAATCACTGACCTCTTTAGCTCTGCACCATCCCAGTAAACAACTGGATTGATTGCCATGCAGTACAATAAAACACACACTAAGCTCCAGCATCAGCTTGTTGAATTTTAAGATACATAATAAAGACAGGACAACAGACAGTACTTGGTGTTTGTGCTTCCATAAAGGCATCTGAGCTTGCTGTAAATCATCTCTCTGTAAGACACACCTGAACACTGTCTGCAGCAGCACAACAACATAAATCAAAACACACTTATGTACAATCCAATTATGTAATCATCTACAAATTGTCAGGTGCCTCTGACAACAAATTTTGTCAGCTACCTCTTTGGAAGTAATTTCAGAAAGAAAACCTTATCTCACTTAATACTGGAGTCTCCAGAACCCACAAATCCAGCTTTCAGATCAAAAGAAATGGGAGAGACACGAACCTAAATTCCACAAAATCTGCTACAGAAAAGATCCAGGTATTGAAGAAATAATAATAATAATAATAATAATAATAGCAATTCTAAAGCAAAGTATCGTAACTGCCAAGTCTAAGAGCAATAATCAATAAGCTAACATGTCAGAAAAGCCTTACCGTCCCTCTTGCAAATTAATCAAGACTTCTTTAATTAAAATTCCTCTAGTGCACAATTTTTAAGAATTTAAGCCCCACAGCAACTAAAAGCCAGAAGCTCACAGGCTGATCTAGAGGTCCTGTGCACTGAGCCACAACTCCCACAGCCAGCACTAACTCTCCCAGCAGGATTTTTAGGGGCCCTCCATAGATGTACATTAGGCTTGGGGAAAGAGGGTATTGCTGGAGTAATAAATAATTACAAGTTTAAGAGAAATCATGGAATATCCAGACTTGGAAGGAACACACAAGGATCATCAAAGTCCAACTCCTGGCCCTGCACAGGACACCCCAACGTGACTAAAAGAAGGAAGTGCAGCCCCTTTAAGCTCCAAAACCCATGAGGAGTTACTTTGCCTTTGGGTGACGGAGCTTTTATCCAAAGAAAGATTTGGGGTCTGGTTGTAACCGACACAGACAATCCAGTTAAGCATCATATTCTTACCTCAAGTACATACTTCTCTAAAGATCTGATGTTTTCCAGAGCCTCTGGATCCTGATGGATAACAACCACTTCTTTCAAAGGATACTGGGGAGAAGGAAAACAGAAAAAAAAAAACAAACAGAAACTTAACTATTGAATTTTCCCAGGCTTATCCCAAAGTTACAAAGCTGTTACACATTCCCAAGGTATGATAAGAAACCTTAAGAGTTCTAACCTTGACTGGGATGGTTTTTCTGTCTCTGATTACTCGCCCAAGCTCAATCACAGATTGCAAACAAGAAACGGCACTTTCAATTTTTTTGTCGATGAGATCCTCCCTGGATTGGAAAGGAAACGTTATATTGCTTCATTTTCATGGCATCTGTTTGAGAACATTGAAAACATTTTACCCCCTTTCTCTGAAATCTACAGCAGATGCAGTTATGCCTTGGTTGGGGCAATTTGAGAAATGAACAAACAGGATTTTCCTCTCTCTTTGTTGTGGAGAAGCTGAGGAGGAAACAACTTGTTGAAAACAAATAGCTGAGCTATTTTTAAATCTTTTGTTAGCTCCTCTCACAAGATACAGAAGATGGATTGAGTCATACTACCTATAATATTAACATCCAATAAAAAGCGCAATTTGCATTAATAACATCATAAGAAGATGCAAAAAGATATTATAAATAGGGTACTTATCAAGGCAATGAATTACCTATAATGCAACAATTCAATGGATCTCAATTTTTCACCTTTTCCAGTTACACATATTTGAGTCTGAGGCTTTTGACAGCCTTGTCATCTTCCCTGGCTCCATCATTTTAACACCCTTCCATCTGGAGGCAAGGCAGGGTTGGGTGGGACTTTTTTTGCCCTTTGGGTTTTTTTTCAGGGGAGTGGGGTGGGGAGAGGATTGAGATTCAATTTTTGGCCTTTTTTTTTTTGAGTGAGATGATGTTCACGTCTTGTTTCAAATGTACAAGCAGTCAAGAGTTCTGTAAAAGTGGCTTTCTTGCTTTCTGAAGTAGATGCATTACATCAGCTGCTACTCTAAGACTGCACAAGTATCACATCAGGGCCAGAGGTACCAGTTTAAAAGACAGGGGTGAATAAAATGAAGTGAACAGAGATACTTGCTGTAATATTATTTATCAAAAGTACCAGGATGAAAAACACATATCCCACAAGGACTGGCCAGAAAAACAGAGCTGGTAAAGCAAAACTTACAGCTGGAATATCCCCATGGTCTGCATCAGGGCTTTAGGATGTCACTATCTATTTTGAAGCTTTTGTTCTTCCAAAAGCCAGACCTTCTAGAAGGTCCTCCAAACACTTGGAAACGTGTAAGAGTCAAGAGAGAACATTTTGCTCCCGGAAGGATTTATATAGAATTATGTGGCAGTACTTCAGTACTACTTGCCATTACTTAACAACAGAGCCACAAAATGACAATATTTTTCACAGACTGAAGGCACATCCGCCAAATTTAATGCAACCCATCTGTGCAGACACTAAGCAACCCAGCACTACCCCAGTGGGGTCTGTAACACAGGTATTGAGTCAAGTTCAGCTGTGGAAGTGGCCAAGTCCCTCAGCTTTATCTGCACTTACTCATCATAGTAATATTACTCATCATATAGTAATATTTTCTGTAACTGCACCCCAAAATATCCCTTATTATTAACTGACAATATTGTCCTTATGCTGTCATCAGAAAAACATTCAGACTAAATGCAATTATGTGCTTCAAAACCGAAAGTGAAACTCGAACTCCAACATTACCCTGGTTTTGAAAACACATCTTTTCATCTGACAAGGGAACAACTGACACACAGGGGAGCCAATAAATTACACAAACTAGTAACAGACAAAAACACAAACAAAATGCAACACCGAGGAAAGCTGTGCAAGCCACTCAAATATCTCATGTTGGCATGATACAGCAGCAAGTCAGTCAGCACTAACTGGAGTAAAAACTGATTAATCCACTTTTAAATGTTCATATTAAGGCCATGCCTGAACTGAGTCTCTGTGAATAGCTCACCCCCCTTCCATGGCTCCATTCTCCAGGAGCTCCAACCCATTCCTGCCCAGCTCACTGAGGAGGGCTGCATTCCTTGATTACATATTCTCCACAGCACTTTCCCAGGGAACAGAAAATCAGCACTGTCATTATGTCAATCTCCAACTCCCTGTTGCAATAACTCTCACTATTAAAGCTCTCAGGAAGACCATACACCCTCCTCAAAGGATACAGCGTCCATAAAAGAAACACCATTATGGGAGGTTTAAATTTTTAACCTGGCACGTAAAGTATCAAGGTCAGATCCTCTGTCCTTGAGGGTTTGCAAACTGAGCTGCAACACTAAAGGAAACTTCCTTCTCTAATATTCAGTGACCAAGAGAACACTGAGATGCAGGAACTAAATGCAGGGACTAACTTAATCCACTGCAATACTAGTGTGCCCCTCAGCTGGATTAAAAAAAAACCTCAAAACACCAAAACTAAACCAAAAATACTTCAGTTACCAAGTTTTACCTGGGCTGAGTTGATCCTGAGGATGACCCAGAGCACACATCCAGTACAAGCTATCATGGACCCAAACCTTTGGGACACACTGGCACTTAAAACAAACATCCACCTCCTGCAGATGAGGCAATCCCTGGACAATGGGCTAAATTCCTGACCTGGAGCCAAAAGAACTCACTCTGCTGGCTACATATGTGGTCCACACAACCAACAACTCCAAACCTTGTGGGATCCAGAACAAGCCCTCACCAGGAAAGGCCTAGAGATGGGGGATGCACATGTTCTTGCCAATGTAGGGCCTGCGAAGAAGTTTCCTGATCCTTTAGGGACCTTCTGTAGGTGCTACAGCTTCTAGTCAGCGCAGTTTGGGGAGTAAAAACCATATTCCTTGCCCACCATAAGAAAATATGGGTGAAGAACATGCATTCCTCTTCATTTGTTTCTTTCTTCTCTATAATCCTTAACCTAACACAAGTCTACTGACTACATGTGTAGGGAAAAGAAAATTCCCAGCTAAAATTGACAGTGGAATGTGAAGTTCACTGACAGTGAAACGTTCTACTACAGCAAAGAGACTAATATAAATCAGAGCTTAATCAAAATCTAAACATTTTTTTGCTTATGAAAAAGAGCACGTTGACTAAAATTTTTTGGGTGGCAAAGGAATATTCAGATTATTAAAGCAGTTTGTTTTCTTGTTATGCTGTTTTAAACACAAGTGAGGGAGCATTGTTCCACAAAATAAAAATAAAAAAAGAAAACCAAAATTAACCCTCCCCTACCTTAAAAATGACCAAAACTCCATTTTCCCACATAACAACTGCCCCTTACCTGACTTGGGGGAGCATGAGGTAGTGGATGCTTTCAGTGTTCTTTTCCTTAACCGAGGCCGGATCAATAAGTGTTTTCAGATTTTGGTACATCAGCTCAGTGATAAATGGAGTATATGGTGCCTGTAATGTTAAATTCAATCATCATCTTTTCTTTATTGCTTGTACATTATGAATCAATAATACTATGAATTGCATAGGGACAGTACAGCAAAAACAAATGCTTACAGTGTCTGCAACTGTGACGTTATTCCAAATGCAGACTGAAATAAATGATGGAATTGGTACTGCTTATTTACCCTCTTCCTGATATTTACATGTTACTTTTGGGCATCACGTAAGAAATCATAATGCCTCTTGATCTGTGATATTTGCCTTCTTTTTAATACCATGAGGCAGAGAAGCCCCATAAAAGGTGGAGGTGGACAATGAAGGGGGAGCTACACAAAGATGTTTTTACATGGACTACATTAAGGTGTTATTGATAGTGGGCCATAACTCCCTTACCATAAGTCTGCACATGGAGAACAAAACACTGAACAAGGTTTCCAAGGCCATAATGCAGTCTTCAGTCCCATTCTCCCCCTATATGAAGAATTCACCAAAAAGAAAAGCAATTGCGATTTCAGGATCAGTAAATTCACTAAGTTCACTTCAATAAACTTCAAAAATGTCCTGTGTTAATGCAATACATTGGTTTTCTAAATTGTGGGCATTTTGCTCAATTCCACCCAGCAAGTGCAGCAGAATCACTGGGCATTTTGTTGGACTGGTTTTCCTCATAAAGCAGAGGAGGGAAAAAAGAAAAAAGTTAACTTCTCATTCCCACTACCAGGCACAAACTGATAGCATTTAAAATCATGCAATGATCTGGTGTAACACGTGGAGCTGCAATGCCTTCCCCTAACACAGACACCAGGGTTGAGCTCCCAGTGCTCGGCTGGAGCAGCACAGCCCTACCTTTAGTCTCCTGCGGTTCATTCTGACATACCAGTTGGTCAGAATATCAACAAACTTCACCAGCCGAGGGACCACTGTGTACAGCCTGTAAGCTGGAGGGGAAAAACATTGCCTGGAGTTAATATTTGCCCTCTGCATCAAGCTCCTCACCGACACAAACACATTATCATTTGCAGCTCTGGTGCCGAACACGACACTTGAGCAGCAGCTCAAAAAAGGGCCCAGACACACTGTTACGTTCCACCCCTATTCTGAAATTGCACGTCACCAGTTCTCCTGCTTCAAGACAAACATCCACCAGCAAATTGCTTCCCTAATCCCACACAAACACGCATTATGGAAGCCTTATGCTTTTATCTGACTCGTAAAGAGGATAGTGGATAAGAGACTATTAATCGCAGAGGATTTGGCAAAGCCGAGATTTGCACATGCTGCAAATACAGCCAAGTCGCTGCAAGTTTAACAGAAATTACTGCAGATCCAGAAAATAAAATTTCCTTCATTACTGCCAATGCTTCCTTTTTTTTGCTCACCAGATTTAAATGAGGCACCTACTTCAATCAATTCTCCTTGACTTAATTACAGATTTGTATTATTCTTCTAAGGAGCACAGCGAGCTTCACGAATGTAAAGCAGCAGCAAGGCTGACGAGTTAAGAGATAAACAGAGCTGTATTTTCAAGTTCTGTGTGACTTGAAAGCATGGAGGACTGCTAGCACCAAAGAGTCACCACCAGCATCACTATGCAACCTGGAAACAAATTTCAGCTGTTCACAGGAAATTAGGGGGGTGGGGATGGACCTTAAACAGGACTCTTTTTTTTTTTTTAAGGAAAAACTTGTATACAACTTCTCTAAAAGCAAAAAGCTTCTTGATCTTTATTCTGAATCAGTGTCATTAATCAAGTAGCTACTGAATAAAATGGATCTTGGCTTTAAAAGCTCCATCAGACTTTTCACTGAGTTTTCTAAACCTGAAGTTGGTTTGAAGGCAGAGCAGTGGTATTTAAACCTAAAAAGGAAATGCTCAGAAGATTCATGCCATGGTGGGGAAGGCATTATTTATGTGGGAATTTGAACTCCTAAAGAATTCCAAGTCTATTCCACCTAGGTATTATCCAGTCAGGAGACTGGTTAAAAGCAAATTAAAAAAAAAAAAAACAAAAAACAAAACCTCAAAACCCCCACCCTTCAAGGAAAGTCTATCTTATCTTTAACAAGAGATTCAAGTTAGCCTGGAAACATGCATTTTCTCTTCTCAATAGCTGTAACCCCAGTTCATGAAACAAAACATGAAATCTTAATTTTCCATGATTCAAGAAATACATGGAAACATGTGCACATACACACACACAATTTTTCACTTTGTCCTCAGGAGAAAAGCTGCTTTACTAAAATAAGTGCTTGTATTGGGCACTTTAGAATTAAAAACAGTGTAGTAAGGCTTACTGATTTTTAATACAGACTTTTAACCCCCCTTGAAACTCAAAGGATTGTTTGTCCCATTGCTTTCCATAATATCTTCCCAAGATCTTGCTCCTTGCCCTGTTTATCAAGGAGTCCAAAAATCCCAGGAGTTTCCACTATAAGGGATGAGGCTTAGTGGAGAAACTGTACTACTGTTCCCAAGGTAATAACTCCTTTGGATAAGGGTGTCACCACGAAAGTGAAGCTACAAGAGGTTACACACACACACACACCTTCCCAACCTGAGCACTCCTGAGGAGGGTTTTGGAGCTACTGCTCCAGTTCTGGGCACCAGAGGAACCCACACAACAGCAAACCCTCTTACAAACACACACGTGGGGTTCCAACACACAACTTTTGATGGATATCCATTCCATGGATAATGGAAACGAGGCTCCTTTGGGATAACTGGTGCCTCCTTTTCTCCAACTGCATGTGTTGTCAGAAGGCAAAGCTCTCTCCATCCAGGACTGGCAGAGGGTTGTTACACCTCTCAAGTTTTCCCAGGCTCTCCCAGCATCCCAAAGCTGGAGCACAGGTATCTTCCCCTTCCTCCCTCAGCCCCCTCACGTGAGGTCAATCCTACTCTGACAGGGGCTCCGCTCAGGCTGACACAGCTCTGGCTCTTCAAGCTGTCAGCAGAAACTGGGGCAGAATTAACATAAGTTTTCCTTCATGGAAACATTTTTTTCCAGAGGCAATCAGTGTAAAGTTTAGCTCCACTCTAAAATACACGCAATGAAGGCAAAGAGGAAAAGCTCAGTTGCAGCATTTCTCTGGTTACTGGAGTCTCCTTACCACTGCCAGGTTCAAGCCTGTGTGTTCCTACACCCCACCACACACCCAGCTGCAGGAATTTATAGTATACTTATCTCCTTTACCTTGCATTTGAGGGTATCAGTCACCATTATAATCTTCCCTTGTCTCTTCCTGACATATTTCCTACTTCAAGTGATATGAAGAAGGAATCTTTTTTAAAAAAATAAATAAATCTCCAAATAACTTTGTAAAAGAGACTAGCACAAGAGTATCATGTCACAGTACACAAATTCACTGCATCTCATTAATATCTGCCTGACTGAAGTCAGAGTTTATGCAGAAAAATAAATTGGAAAATCCTGTTTATTAATCCCTTCCAAATGAGACTGTCACTCGTTTGATGAGCACATGATGTTATCTGCACCTAACACAAGACAACAGCATTTCATACCAACACCACTGTCTTGGAAATCTTTAGATTGTCATTTTCCCGCAGAAACTCTTTTCTCCTGCGTGGAAGACCTTCTTGTTCTGTAAAGATGGCTGTTGACACATCCCTTTTTGTTACCTTCATCTCCCTCTGAGAAATCCAAAGCAGGGAATTCAAGTTTCTCCCCCCATATTCACCTTTTGCAAATAATTCTATTTAAGCTGTGCACTGATCCAAGATCCCAGGTTCACAAATTGACAAGCTGATTTTCCACTGGCCCTCAAGTATTTTCCTCTTTATCTGAAGCACATGAACTTGTGTAGGTCTGCAGATTTCTGCTTGGCAGCACACGGAACTAAACACAGAACACCATCAAATTTCAGGGACAAAACTTGTAGGAAGAAGCCACATTTTTGACAGTAAGAGGCCACCCACATCATATTCCTGGGTTTGGTAGCTTGAGGATTCTTTCTTCTTTTAATGGAATGTTCTTAGATGACCTCACATGAAGTTTGCTATCACCAAAATGACCTGCTTTATCTACTGCAGCAAGACAAACTCACCTTACGCATCTTGGTGAGAGTGATCAGTCTGAGAGGGGGGAATGCACGAGATGAGTGAAGCATGGTGACTGTTCTGAGTCATCAGCTCAGGTCTGCCATTTAGCTCTTTCCTTATTATCTATTATCTCACTAATACCTTCCTTCTCCCCAACCCCAAGGCTTCTAAAATTCTTCAGAGGGCAACTTAAGATGACAGGTATTGGGGGGGTTATTTGTTTATTCATAAACAGGAATGACAACAGCCAAAGCCACCCTCTTTCCAATATCCGGGGTTCCAGTGCCCTCAAAGGCATCAATAACCTCTTCAAATCCCACTGTGACTTTATCTGCAAGTTTATAAACTTATAGCATCAGAACAGCTACTTTAGGGGGCTCTTGCAGCTCCTCCTCTTTGCAATTAATAGTGTCAATGTAATGTGAGCATTGAGAGGTGTGGGATGATGAGAAAGACAACATGCAGGAAGAAAAAAAGCAGGAGAGTACCTTCCCACAGCTCTGCAATATCCTAGTGCCATCCATCCTGCTGCACACACTCCCAACACGATTACAAAGAAACCCTCTCCATGGAACCACACCAGGAGAAATTTATTGCCAATGCTCATAAACCTCCAAAAATTATTTTATAAAAGTGACAAGCACTGCCCATTTTATCCTTTTTTTTTTAATAGCTTCTCCAAATTCTATTTAGCTTCCTTTTCATTGCTACCTTTCAGTAACTATTCTAATATTATTAATTGCTCCAAGCACTGCAGAAGACGTTGTTACAGCAACAAGCTCCATCACTGAGCTCACACGATTAGTTGGGACAAAAAAAGCCTCATCACTTTTTGAAATCTCATGAACAAGCATAGCAAAATCTGACTTAACACCCATAAAGCAGCATTCCATGTGTTATGGGAGCTGGTTTAAGATTTCCTTCCTTTGATCAAGTCTCGCATGGAATTTGGAAATCTCTGGATGGAATGGTGAGTTCTCTTAACCCAACATGGAACACCCACACAATTCCGCCCCCCCAGCAAACGTGCATACCTGCCATTTCAGCTTTGAAGAACTGAATGAGTGACTGGGTGAAAGAAAGAATCCATTTATCCATGATGTTATTGCTCTCCTTAACTGTGTTCTCATTGTAAAGGAATTCTCTTCCCTCATCCTATCGTCAACATAAAAACACAAAGCACATTTTCAAGTCATAAGGGGATATATTCAAACCTCTACATCCAATTACCTGCCAGCCACCAGTATTTTGGCATCCTCACTGTGTTACACTGGTTTCCTACGAGAGAACATGAAATTCCAGACACAGGCATGTAAGAGAAGGAGCTAAGGAAAACCTGCTGCCTCACCACAACTTTTAACTGCAGTGATTTGGGTCTGCTAAAGCGGATCAAAAGCAGGACAGCAGTACATGGTCCTCTTTTCCTTGTGTGCAGGGTAAGCCCCAGCTTCCAGACACAGGGCAGGACCCTTAAATTTAACTACTTTCTTTCATCCAGGGGGATCTGAGGCACTTCCAAGACATGTACTGGCAAGCTGGATTCAATTTGGGGAACAGGCATAGAAACAAGATCATTATTTTTTAAGAGCATGTGACAATTTCAACAAGTCAAAACACAGAAGAATACAACAACTTGAGAAAACAGGTGGAATTTTTAGGCATCCAACACGCCCACAGTGCATTTTGCTGCTCTCCAGAACACTGAGGTTTGCACCCATTTGAGACTGTCATCACTTGGCTGACTCTGCAGGGCACTGCAAGCAAGACCACACACAAGCACATTTGTCTGTGCCCCACAGTGTGACTCTTTTCTATTTAATATTCTTACAACTGGCTGAAAACAGGGGCTTGCTTTATTTTGGTTTTCCTCAGATTTACAAACAGTATTTAACATCTGGTTTTAAGAGTCTTTAGCCTTTCCCTTCCCTCAGAGTTCACATGAAAAGACCTGCTTTGATTATTTGACCCAGGACTTATAGATCCACTCAAAGAGTATAAAGGAGAAGATTCTTAGGAAAGAGATGCAGAAGAGCAGCAATCCCAACATGAGGTCAGCTATCATTTAACTACAATCACTGTGGGAATTACAGTAAGCATAAAATTATTATTAGACTTCATCCAGGACATGGGGATTTTGGTTTCTCTCTTGTAGGAAGCAGAATACAGTGAAAAAGTTGTTTAAGCCTGTGCAGGAAATCCAATTTAAGCACTATCACCTCCAATGGCACATTCTTCTGCCTAATTTGGTACACAGGAATGGATTCACTATTTAGAAAGACAAATTACATCTGCTGAAACACTGAAACTATCCACTTAAACACCTGGATTTTTCCACTGGGGTCTTCCAGCCCCAACTGAGCTGGTCTTGCAAGATTTAATGGGATCACAGCAAAAAGCTGCAAAGCACACTTCAGACAATTCAAAGGTCAAACAGGAAAAACAAGTATATTTTGGGGGCAGTGTGTAGGTTTGTCTGATGAATGCTGTCTAGGGATCCTAAAAAAAGACTTGTTAAATATTAGGATTTGGAGTTAGCAGACTTTCTTCCCAGAAGAGGTTGTTAAAAAAGATAAAACCATTTGTTTAAGCTATTTACTGTACTAATTACTGAAGTCAGCTGCCTTTACTGCCTCAAATGGCAGCTCTCCACAGTGACCAGGCTGCTACTGCAACCGCATGCGTAAGAACAAGGTTTAAGACTTTTTGTTTAGTTTCCACTCTCCCCTAAAAGTCTGCATGAACAAGGGGTAAACTTCTATCATTAATCTCAGCTGAAAGGTTAAAATTGGTTTCAAAAGAAACTTTACAATATATACATCAAGTCTTCAATTTTAATGAAAAATTACTGTAAGAAAAATCTTAAATCTTGCTGAAAGTATAGAAACTCATGTCAGTCACCCAGCATTTTTAGTAGACTTCAAATGTAATCTGCAAGTCTAAAGCATTATTGCTTTTGTGATTTGCCTTTCTTCCCATTCCATTTCTGAACCTTTTTTTTTTTTCTTTTTTTTTTAAGTTGTATTTAAATTTAACTTTTGAAAAAATAACTGTCGTGTTACAGAAGGCAATCTTCATGCTGTGGCTAATGTATTCAGGATCCAGTATTCCCAAGTTAAGCATTTTAATGCAGATTCATAATTAAAGTTCCAGTAAATGAGTTTGCTCAAGGAACTGTCACAGCAGCCACTACTGAAAATAACTTTCCTGACTTATCTGCAGTTCTGCTGGTGTTAAATCAGCACCAGAGCACAGGAACCTGCAGCCCAGGTGCCCTGGCTACAGGACACAGGGTAACAGCAAAGGAGCAGCAGCACTAGGACAGTTTTGGTGGGACCTGCTGCCTCCAAGCTGCTACAAAAACACTGATACACAAACCCCACCAGGTTTAGCACGGACATTTCGGAAGGATTCCCTCAAGCACACCTGGTGCTTGGCTTCGAACTGCTGTCCCCAGCAAGGTGAGGAGCAGCAGGTAACTGCTCAGAATGTTCTGACCCCACAGACAACCAGTCCCTTGCCTTGTTCTCAGGAGTATCAATGCAGTGTCATCCCACTGCCCTGAAACAAAAGGGAATCGAGAGCACTCTGACCTGGGAAATGGCATCCTGACAGCCCCCTACCTTCCACTCCTCCTTTCTACCTAATAAGCTTGGTCAAGAAGAGAAAGATGCAGGTGATTACAGCTTTATAAAACATGGTACAGCAAATAACAAATTAACAGCAAGTATACACAACATGAGCTAACTGTGAAGTCAAGCCTTGCTTAGAACAAGGAGGTAAAGATCAGATGACCCTCAGAGTCCAGACCTCCCTTCCAATCTAGATTTCCCTACAGTGCTAATTCACCAACAGTGGAAGAAGCACAGAGCTTCCATGCTTCCCAGTGCTCCAGAGACGTGTACCTTGTGCTGCAGGATCTGCACATTCTGGACCAGGAAGCGATAGGCATTGTACCAGGGCAGGAACACATCCTTCAGGATATCCCTCACTCCCTCCTCCTTAAACCTCAGGTTTTCTGCTCTTACCACAGGAGAATTGATCAGGTATAACCTGCAAAATAAAAACGCAATACTTCAAAGCTTAAAACTGCATGTACTCACAGAGTTTCACACGAAGACCTCTAAAGAAGAATGTGTATATATAATATATTGAACAACAACAATTTACTTCTTAGTGTTACAGGATCTTTTTTAAGATACTGCATATAGAATTTGCATTTAAATTTTCTTTCTTACTCTAAAAATTAATTGAAGTGCTAACACAAGTTCAGATGCTATTATAGGTTAAAAAAACCAAAGTTTGTATGGAATTAGTGTTCATTTTTAAAATGGCACCGTTGTTTTGGTAATTTTTGAATTCTTTAACAATGACCCAGTATCTTTGTACTCAATCCAGTTCATTTCCTCAGTTAGGAAGCTTTGAGCCTACTGCAAAGACAGAACTAAGAGCAAGGCAAAACAAGCAAATCAAAGTAAGGGAGCAGAAATTAACATTTTCAAGACAGATAACCCCAAAAGAGGACAAAGGATGAACCTCCCACCAATGTAAATGTGCCTCAGCTCCAGAGACAACTCTAGGGGAGCAAAGCACGGGATCCAGGTGACAACAACTACTTATATGAGGGACAGACATAACCCCCAGCTCCCTGGGTGGCTGTGAATTGACAAAAAATCATCTTTATCCTATCTTTTTCCCCAAATAAACATTCTGCCTACAGAAATAAACTGGTATCTATCAAGTTAACTCAAAGAGAAAGCAGGTCTTACTCAGGTATCAAAAAACCTCCACTGAGATACACTTGATTTAATTTTCCACATATGAAAAACAAATCAAACATTTATTTTCTTTCAGGATTGTAGCCTTTCTAAAGAGAAACTTAGTAATCCATTTTCTGACATTTTATCAACTTTTTATATCGTGATTCCAAACTAATATAACTTTACAGGCATTTCCTTTAGGAGGTTTTAAAATCTTAATGGGGTTTGACACAGCACATTCAGGAATACCAGACCATAAATTCTTCAGGAGAGAGGGCTTCTTGCATAAAAATGAAGAGATAAAAATAGAGCTGCCAGAATAAACAGACAGGAATGCAGCACAGACATGGGCCTTTTCAGTACTGTATTGAAAATAAAAATTTAAACACTGATTCATAGAATGGCTTGGAAGGGACCCCAAAGATCATCCAATTGAATTAATATCTAAATTCAAATTATAAACTTACAGAAGTACAGGATAATCAAGTGTGGTAATGAACTAGTAAGTCCTTAAAGTAAAACAGAATTTATAAATCTATACTTAAACAAAACCTTCCATCACAATTATTTATGTACCTCTGTTTAGGTGGTGTTTTATGTGGGGTTTCTTTGCTTTAATATAGCACGCTGTCTCACCTTACAATATCTAAATATTAAAAGAAGAGTAATTTCCTGAGTTATTCCAATGCTGAAATATCTATTCTGTGGAAAGAGATATAAGGGACACAATAAAGGAAGAGTTCTATCAATTTAGTTACTCCAGGTGATATCACCCATTGGACAGAAAACAAAACCTTCCTCAAATCAAGCCAGAACTACCAAGTTTTCTGACTATATATGAGAAGCAACAAGTAACCTCCTCTTCACCTCTCTAAACCAGTAGCCTGTAGACGAAAATGCAACTCATCCCTTCTAACAGCAGTACTTACCTCAGGATACACAAAAGCAAAGGGCTTTTAAAGACTATGACCAGTAAATGATTTCTGAATTCATAGTTCAACTTTGACAGGTATCCAGCCCAAGTCAGAGGTCCCAGCCATGTTGAAATGGAACTGCTTTGGCCATTCTTACACATTTCGCTCAGTATTCCAAGCTCCATGAAGTCTGAAGCTGGGCTGTTAAATTTCCTGTGCTGTTATTTCTGCTGTTTGCCCTTTCTACTCAACTCCATACCCATTTCAACAACTTATCTCTATATTTTCCGCTGATCTATTTATCAGGCTACTGCTGAGAATACTTCAAAGCTGTAGTTAAAATATACATGGTACTGCAAAAGCTGAAGTAACTCTGCAGGGAAACAGTGCCAAGGAAAAAGCCTCAGTTGTAGCTTTTGCTATAAACAGAGCACATCAAGCACTTCAGTGAATAAGCAGGGAACTGAATTGCAGAGCTCCTTCCAGAAATGAGCCCAGGCTGCAATGCTTTTTACTCTGTGTGGGTGTAGGTATAAATAAATGTGACATTAAAGAATGAGTATACAGGCAGAAAAATGAATTAGCTTTTTAGAAGTTAAAAAAAAAGGCCCCATAAATACTGGCAGTGTAACTTCTGATGTTTGAGATTTTTTGGTTTGTTTACAAAAAAAGGCAGATTTTTTTTTTTTTTTAAACAGAAACATCACCTGCAATTTAAAATCTCCAGTATGAGTAACTCCAACCTTCTTCACTCATATTATTCCAGCTATTAATTCTCTGATATCTTGCTAACATATCTCATTTGTGAAGAACAATCTTGGTCAAATTTGAGAACTCCACCCAACTCTCCATTGTAAATACACACAAGAAGATCACATACTGGCACTTGTACATGCTACAGCTTGAAACAATAAGGAACTTCATATTGATTTTTTAAAATTTCCTAGAAGAAGTAGCAACCATCTTCCTCAAATAAACAAAATCCTACACTAAACTTACAGCTTAGTGCACAGTGGGGCTCAATGAAACACTCAATTCAACGTGTGTGATAGTTTAAGGTTTTCTTATATATAGCAAGAATTACAGGGCTCTTGAGAAAGGCCTAAGTAGTGTACTCCTGCAGTTATTAAAATGTCTTTATTGTACCTTTACCTCAAGGTACCACTTCATGCATGTAGTTGGTGCACCGAGCCACGTACCAGCCAACTGCATAATTACTTTGTATGTCAGTGTGATTTTAATGAAACACTTGAACTGTGTTTAATCTCTGTTTGACCAGGGCAATTTATATACACACATTAGGCCGCTCCACTTCTGCTCTTCTGGTTGTACTATTATTATTGCACGTTCTATACTTACATTGACAAAAACAAAGGGTTTTCTCTCTAGAAAACATTTTGAGCATTACAGAGTAATCCCTTCCCCGAAGTAATGATTTAACAGTAAACTCGTTGTATTTTATTCAAGTTGTCACTGGGTCCACTCAGACCAGCAGTGCAATAGGAGTGCTGGTGGAGTGGAAACGTCCTGTACAAAGAGCCTCCAGTCAGCCTGGGCTGGTACCAGCCCTGAGGGAGACATGGCAAGGGCACAGCAAGTCCAGGCACTGTAACCACTGCCAGTGCCCTGGAGTCACCCACCATTCCAGCCAACTGGCTGCCACAGTGGTCTGGAAGTGCCTAAAATTAACTTTCTTCCTGCTGCTAACCGTGAAAGCCCAAAACAGCCCCCCCAGGTACGTGTGTGCCATGAACAGAAAGCCAACACACCCCACTGTACACTGATCCAAGAAGTCCTACCTTAGTGCATCAGCTCCGTAACTATTTACAATACTCATCGGATCGGGATAATTCTTCTTCCTTTTGCTCATTTTTTGGCCATCACTAGAAAATACAAGAATGGAGGCATCAATTCCCAGAATTCTTGTCATACATGGTTAAAGAAAAAAGGCCCTTCAAATCCAGCCTAATTTTTCTGTCCTGTTATGTTCCTGGTAGCACAGACATAATTATATATTAGCACATCCCTTCAGTAGTAACGTTCCACCCATCAGAGCAACTGAAAAAAAAAACCCAAACCCAACCCAAGAGGCTTCCAAGTTACAAAACTAAGTAAGAATCTGTCTTTGCTACCAAAGATGATGGAAAATGCACTTGTTTTGAATCAATCCCTCCAGCCCACTGGCAAAGCTTTATTTGGAAATAAGGGGAAACAAATTAACTTAAAGTTACATGTAAAACCACATTTATCATCCCGTTTAGTCTGTATAACAGGTATTAATTTCTTTCCTATTCTCAACTGTTACTCATTTTCTCTGTCTCTAGGAAGGACTAATCCTGCTGGAAAGAACCAAGTGCAACAGAGAGCTGGGATGTGGGAACCTCTCACGCTCAGGTGCCTCTTATCTCCTACAACACTGATATCACCCTGACAAGCCTTAACAGCTCCAAAGTCCATTTCAGATTCCATTTACAATTAGCAGAACTTATCTGAAAACATTCTTTGACTAAAAATCTGCTCAGGAAAGAGCTGACTGACACACCAACCTGGCAAGAACGAGGCCATTCACAATGACGTTCTTGAAAGGAGGCCTTCCAAAAAGAGCAGTGGAGAGCACCAGCAAAGTGTAGAACCTGGAACAAGAGACAACATAAACCTGACTTTACAAATACATCAAGCTCAAGTCTGCATGTCTTCCTTACAAATGAAATGTTTCATTATGGTGCTTTCCTCTAGTAAAGTTAAATTTTAAGTCTGTGTAACATTTATGTGGCAAAGACTCAGGAGAGGAGCTCACTGAAAGTACATCTTTGTAGCTGTTTGCTCAGCTGGGATCTACCAGTCCAAGAAGGCTGAAAAATTGTAATAGTTACTAAGCATTAGGAACGTATGAAGAAGAAAATTGTAGTATTTGCCCCTTTAATACTGAAAAGGGAATTCAATCCCTGAACAAGCTTCCTGTTTGTTCACTGTAAACCTCTGAGCACGGGATCTGCCAGGAACGAACAGGGAGAGAGAACCAGCACACTTGCGCGTGTGTGTTTGTGTGTTAATTGTGTACTTTTCAGACTAGCAGATAACAGAACACCTACTGCTGGCAGTACAAAAGCAAGTTATCAAAAATGAGAAGAGCCTCCTTCCAACCAAGTCCACACTTTGACTGCAAGGTTATGGTTACCTGGTTAAATGAGCCATCACTAGAAAACAGGAGAATGTAGCTGTTCCCACGACAAAGGGCAGCAGTGGTTCCTACCCATTTCACGTTTTGTGTTTACAGTCACTCTATAAACTGCCTGGGACACTCAGGAAGTCAGTGCTGGAGCAAGCACAGGCACCTGTTGTTCAACAGGCTGATATACAACTGAGAAATTAAGTGGAGGTGCAGGAAAATGTGATCATTTCACACTCAGGAGTCAGAGCCTTCACCAAAGGAGGGATCTGTGAGCTGCTGTAACTGCACTGTTGGTAATTACTTTTAAGAAAACAACTGGAGGGTGGGCCACAGCTTTCCTGGTTCAAAACAAGCATCACACTGACAACTGCTTAGCAACCTTCAAAGAGAAGGTGATTATAAAAAAGCTGTAGTAAGGCACAGGAGGTTATGTCTCAGAACTATGTATTTGCATGAAGATTTAGTGGAGAAACACTTCAGTGAGGGGAAAAAAATAATAAATCCATTTGTATATTGCAAAGTTGTTTTTATCAGAAAGCTGCCTATAATTGCAAAAGCTTTATTCTGACACTTAAAGGTCCTCTGTAAAGGTTGCTGTGTGTATTACTGCAATTATTAAGTGACTTACATGACAACTCTGATCTTATCTCAGACAGGTCTCTACCTTTCAAAATTACCTCAGCTCACGCTGCAGGATACAAAATCTCTTTATTAAATTTGACTTTAATTTTATGAATTTTAACCAACACTCCTCCACCTGCACACAAACATGCACTCAAAATCCCTGTCTTCATTTTTAACCTTCTTAAGAAAACCTCTGAACAGAAATATCTGAGCATTTACTCAGATGATCAACATCTGTAAGGCTACAGTTCATTAGAAACACAGCAATACTTCCTTAGGATTTACTACAAAGGTTCCTCATGGACAAACTCCCAGTGCTCTCTGCAGAATTTCCTCACACATTCTCCTATCAGAGCACCTGCATTTGCAGTTAAAAAGAACAAAGCAGAACCAAGTAGGAGATATTTCAATACTGTTTGTATTAGGCAAACTGGGCAGACGGGCCGTGGGCAATGAAAAGAGGCATCTGACAACAAAATTACGTTCCTTGCACTGTCAGACCCAAAGAGCCTCAGCAAGAGGTACCTTGGCTGATGACAGCTACAAGACTGTCTTTGAGAACCTGTGATCCCCTGGTTTATACACATTCTGATGGAACTCTTCTCAGCCCTCCCCAGACTGTGCTTTTGAGAAAATTCACCTCGTTCACTCTGAATATTTTAGAGGAGTGACTCTCTGCACCTTATTTTTTAAATACCTTGTCCACAGACACATTTGTTTCCTGAAAACTTCCTCAACTTATCTCTACTGCTTCACCTTCCACTCACCAAATCTCAGTCTGTTCCTACATATGTCCTTGCAGATAAAGAGCTGTCAGTCAAACAACAAGCTGTCAGTAAAAACAACCTTGACAGAGAAGTCCACTTCTTTGCTCTACTTCAGTCCTCTTCCACTCCCCTTAAAACTCAGAAAGCTCTTTTTTTGAACAGCTGTGGGTAAAATTCATGACCTTGTGAGGTTCATGCCAAAAACCTCCAGCTGTGAATGCCCTGCAGGCCACCACATTCTGACTGTAACTATAAATCTTGTTGCACCTACCTACATAGTCAGAGGCAGAGCCTTTCCTACCACTCTGCCTGGACTGCCAGCCTTGCAACCCAGCTACTCTAAGACTCTTTCCTGTGGCTTTGACAAATGTAATTGAATTGTTTCTCTGCCCGTGCAAAAAGTCATCAAGATCACTCTCCTGGCTCATCACCTTGCTCACATTAATTTTCCCCTTGTCTCCCTGGACTTTCTCCCCTCCTCTGTGGAGTCAAACAGAAGCCACCCGACCTCCATCTCCTGAGCCTTTCACCATCTCCCAGTCCTCACTTCACGGCAGCTGCAGCCTCTGACCTGACACAAAACCCATCTCCATTCTGAATCTTCACACTTCACACAGAATGTGCCAAACAAAAATCACATACCATGCTCTGAACGCTTCAGAACTCACCAGCTTGTTGTTCACTTAGACCTCACATCTTAACTCCTTCTTTCTTTCACAAAATTGCAGTGCTCTACTGCAAATCACCCAACATTTCTTGTTATCAAATGCTTACTGGAACTGTAACTACCAGGAATAGACTCTGTATCCACATAAAAATCCCAAACCACTTTTAATGCTGCTGAACTTTTACAATCCAGTAGTTCCACTGCACAGTGTAAGAATGATCAGGTGTGGCCAATTTTTTTATATTTTATTTCATTTCTAGTTATCTAAGTTACAACAAATGCCCTTTGATCTTATCAAATGTAGCAGGGAGAAAAATCAGTCTCTGCCCATGCCTTTTGCCCAGATTTTATGTCTTTTATTTATCTCTTTAACTATCTCTCAGACAGAAAGAATAAAGAGGGAAAACAAAGCTTTTAATTGTCCTTTTGGACTTAGATACTTTTTTGCATCACAAGTAAGGGGTTGAAAAGCAAAGATATCTTTCACTATAATCATGAAACTCAATTGTATTTATGTATCATGTGTTGATGTACTGCTTTGGTTGGCTGGTTGATTTGTTGGGGCAGTAGAGGAGTGGGCAAAGAGAGATGCCAACTCTACTCCATAGGAATTTATTTAACTCTAGTACCTCAAGTGGATGGAAAAGTTCTACTTGGGCATAGTCAAAGGTACTAATCCAGAAAACACAAAAATTCATCTTAATCTGCCTGTTTTCAGAGTCAACCTCAAACTTCAAACATAGAATAAACACTTTAAAATGCCAAAACCAACTGTATGTATGTCTGGATACAAGCATGTATGAGAACACTGCCCACAGAAAATCTGAGATTAGAGAAAAATTTTCAGTGACTTAGAAGCATTTATCCAGAGGGGACTCAAATAAGCAGACGAAATTTACAGCTAGAATTTTTTTTTTTTTTTGTAAATAATAAGATCTTAATAACATAAGGTTTGATTTAATTTGGTTTCTTTCTGCATTCACATAAACTCAAAATTCAAATTTAATCTAGGGGAAAAAATTACTTCCCTATAAACTGGCTTGAAATCCTCAAAGCATCAGCTCCTATTTCAATTGCAGTTCTGTTTCTAACAGGTAACTGGAGTTCTGCGATAGTTCAGCGGATGAGATTTTCTCCTTACCAGGCCAATTCATTCATTGCCCTGTTACCTAAAGATGTTTTCCACAAAAGCTGGGAAAATTCCTTGCCAACACTGTATTTCTGCAACTTTTTTGTCACTGAGCTTTAGTCTATGTCATATTTTACTGAAAAAAAAAAAAAAAAAGAAAAGAAATCCATCCAACACTAAAGAATCATCCACATGTTGATTCAAAGAAATCAAACTCAACAGCATGATACTGTTAAGCCAGAATTCCTTTAATCTGACTTCGGGGTAGTGCAGGGGGTAATTCCTCCATAAACACTCCACTGAAACAGGGATTTCCTGAGCTTTTATACACTAACATCTCAAGCCCATCCTTGACATGTCATTTTAATCATTTCATTGTCACAAGACATTAACATCAATCTTCAGTAAAAGATAACTTAGACTTCTTTTACTTAAACAATCTTTGAACTAGTTTCATATTTTATTGTTACATCAACATCACTCTTTAGTTACAGGTAACTTTAACTTCTACTTAAACAATCTTTGATTGATTTAGCTTCCTAGAGGGTCTTTTCATATCTGATTGTGACAGAATTCACCATCCATCTTTGGTTAAAGATTAGACTTAGGTTCCTTTCAATTTCCTATTGATTTAGCTCTTTAGAGTGAGATGGTCTCCGAAACCAATTCAAACTACAGCTGCAAGGGTTGCTGACCTCCCTCATTTTTACTCCATTTTTTAGCAGTGTTTAGGTAAGGGTTTCAAAGTCACAAAATTGAGGCACAGTTCAGAGCAAACTACAAGATTCTTAAGGTTCTTAGGTTATAACTGGGCCCATCATGACACCCCCTCTTTCAGCGCAGCAGTGTTACACAGGGCAGGGAATTACCATCCTCGGGTCTGGTCGATGCCTTCAGCAATGAAGTCAGCAGGGAAAGCATCCTCCAGCTCTCTCCTGTTCTCGAAGGGGTAGTGCACCTGAGCATAGGGCATGCTGCCACTCTCAAACCAGCAGTCGAACACCTCCGGCACCCGGCGCAGGGAGCCCTTCCCGCAGCGGGACGGGATGGTCAGGTGGTCAATACTACGGCGAGAAAAGATGGACACATTCCCAACAAAATGATTTCAGGAATCATTTTAATGATTCTTCAAAAAGGCCAGCGTTTCCTTTGCCAATCTTTGTAATTTAAAGGTGTTTCACAGATAACTTTTTGCAGTAGCAACATTCAATCTATATGTTCATCGCAAATCCTCTTACTGCTTATCTGTTTTCCCCAAACTTGCTTCCCAGGGTTTGGGCAAAGAAAATCAAGGCTTTTTATGTCTGTTTAACTAATCCTAATAACCAGTTAACAGTCTCTGTGACCAACCTTTCTCGATGGAGATCAGTGACTTTTACTCCACACAGCTCTTCCAATTCTGCCACCGAACCAACACAAACTACCTGCAAGGGACACACACGAAATTCAGCCAGTTATTTGTACAAAGTAGCAAGTTTTTCTTTTTTTTTTTTTTTTTTTTTTTTTAACATCAGACAGAAGACTTGCAGGTCAGTATCTTCCAAAGCAGATGATGGAGCTGAAAACCCAACACAAATTTTGTACAAGGTCCCGTTTCTCAATCTAACACAGCAGCAAATGGTGTTAGAGACCACTGCCCTGATTTAATACAATTCATGTTACAGTAACTGGAGACTTGGAAGCAGCAGCATGTTGTCAGCTATCAAAAAAGGCAGGATGTTGTTCGGGCTTTTTCTCCAAACAAAAGCCCCTGAAAATTCAGTGATCCTGACTTTTATACAAATCAGAGTTTGGATCCCAGGTTCCTCTCCTGTGCTAAGGAAAGCAGCCACATTGCTCATAATACATGTAAGTTTTCCATCCCAGATACCTTGAACTGCACATATTAAAGGCATCTTATTTAAAGTGAACAAAGTTTCACAGCTCAGAAAGGGATTTCTAAGAAAGACTTTTCTCTGTTTTGTTGCATCAACACACTATTAAGAAAAAAGCAGATTTCCACACCAGACCTGCACTGATGTCATGAAATGCTGATGAAACAAGTGACTCTGAAAAACTGTATGGAAGAGAGAAGGAGAAAAGCAAACCTTTATTTGCTTTAGGTTTTAATCAAGTTGAAC